>OX333076.1:37830387-38017887 GCA_946863875.1 Alloplasta piceator | reverse complement strand
ACGAATTAACGTTTTGACGAAACTACCGCGACGCACGTTTTCACCAGTCCACTGCGTTACAGGTTCACCCTGATAATCGTTAATTCCGAATGTCCGTACTCAATTATAACTATAAATGGTCATACCCGATCCAATATATAACACGCGTTATCAATATACACTGTCGTTCAAAAGTTTGGAAAGACTCGCCCCGATTCGGCGCCGCACAAAAAATTTCACTGCTCTTTTGAAAATAAAGATATTTCAATTCAAAAGGCAGCGTTTCAAAGGGGACATGTTCAGCTTCATTGAGCTTTTTCCAAAAAAACTTCCAAAAACAGTGAAAAAAAAATTTCACGGATCGTGCGTCAAAATTTCAACGCCAAAAAATGAGCATGTTTCAAAGAGCGTACCGAGTTCAAAAAAAATCGAAATTTTTTTTTGAAAAAAGCGAAATGAAGCTGAATATGTCTCCTTCGAGACGTCGCTTGTTGAATTGAAATATCTTCATTTTTAAAAGAGCAGCGAAACTTTTTGTCCGGCGTGGAATCGGGGCGAGTGTTTCCAAACTTTTGGAAGGCAGTGTATATGTATATATGTATATATAGCACTGTGACGTCCTTTTATTAGTCCATTGGCTCAAAACGTTCGATCCATTTGCCACATCAGCGCCATTGCTTCTCCTCTGGCGATTCAGTTCCACTTTCGAATTTATACGTGAATCGACGCCCAAGCGTGCACAAGTTCCGGTACAATAAATAATATACGGTCTGAGCCGCTTGAACGACAGTAAACCGAGCATTTTTCAACGCTCACTACCGTAAAACGGGGCTACTTTGTTCGTGTTTCGGAAGTTTTTTGGTCGTAACTTTTTTTTAATGTCCAAAATTAATTTTTTTTTGCTCGAACAGAATAATGTGTCCTTTGGCTATAAAATGTATAACAATAGCAAGCCCCACCAGAGCCCCACAATTTTATATATTTAGAAAAAAAAAGTCAAAGTAACCTCGAGTCTGGGGCTACTTTGGAGAGGCATTGAAATGCAACTTATGTCAAAGATCCACATCGTAAATGCAGACATCATTTTGATAAATATCAATAATATTTTGTGCATTATACAGAAATTAAATGAAAAACAACGGTTCTTGACAATGAATTCGTCATTTTTATTGAAGAAATATTTTACATAAAAATACCAAATACTTAGGCCCGAATTTTAAGTTCTTAAGATCAAACTTGAGATCAAACTTTCTATTGAACTCAAATTTGAATTTTAGATCGAGCTCAAGTTCAAATTTAAGATGTATCTTAAGTTTGAACTTATCATTATAAGTTCATACTTATGTTCAAACTTTAATGCGAACTTCAAATCGATCTTAAGTTCAAACTTAAATTTGGTTTGAGGTTTGATCTTGAGATCCATCTTGAGCATGAACTCAAGTTCGATCAAACTTCTTTCATCGCTTCCCTCAACCGTGTTATTTCAAATTAGTTGTGAAAATAATTAAGTACGATCAAACTTGAGTTTAAGCTCAAGATGGATATTAAGTTCGAACTTCAAACCAAATTAAAATTTGAAGTTAAGATCGATCTGAAGTTCGCACTAAAGTTTGAACTTAAGTATGAACTTATAATGGCACTTTAGTTCAACTTACGATTCATCTTAAATTGGAACTTAAGTTCGATCTTAAGTTTCAACTAGAGATCCATCGAAAGTTCGATCTTAGGGTAGGACTTGTGACTTGAAATTCTGGCCTTACAGATGTAACAGAGGTTGGAGTCGTTCTTCTTGCCCTTCTTTATTCCCTTCATGCAAATGGCATCGTCGATTGTTCGGACATCTTGGCTTGTTACACATATCTGTGTACCTGGTTTATGAATGATTTTTTTCCTCTTCTACCCACTCCCCACACCCCCTCCCGCCCCACAAGGTCACGAGGGTTCACTTCGTACACGTTATTATCGTATTTTGCTGCTCGTCCAAAGTAGCCCCAAAAACCAACAAAGTAACCCCCAAAGTCAAAGTAGCCCCGTTTTACGATACTGGTAATATTAATTCTTTATTTAAATTCAATTTTGACCGACTTTTGGAGAATCCACGGAATCATATTTATTAGTTTAAGATAAATTTTTATAGGCAATAAATTAAAATTGAAACATTAATCATTTGAATTTAAGGATTTTCAAAAAAAATCGATTTTTCAATTTCGTTTTCGTAATGTGCATATCACGTTATAGCTGCCATAAGGGCGTATCACCTCTTTTACGCCCTTATGGCATCCGGGAGCCATAAGGGCGTATTGAAATTTTTTTTTTCAGGAATCGACGTAATTATGACCGAAAAGTATAGAACCGATGAAAAAAAAATTTTCTCAATTTTTTTTTTTTTTTTTATACGCCCTTATGGCTTTCCGAGTTGGTGTCGAAAGCCATAAGGGCGTATCGAATTTTTTTTTTCAGCAATCGACGTAATTATGACCGAAAAGTATAGAACCGATGAAAAAAAAATTTTCCCAATTTCCCAAACGGGATTTTGAAGCGTGAACGATTACGAAGAGAATAAGCTCTTGCTCAAGCCGCAATTCTATCTAGAAAATAAATTGCAGCCATTTTAGTGAACCGATTGAATTTTGGCCAAAATGCAAAAAAAAAAATTATTTTTGTTTTTCGGGCCTCATATCGATGTATTTTTGCCCCCTAAACACGAATCTATCAATAGTTTTTTCAAAAAATCAAAATTTTCATGAATTTCGATAAAAAACTGTTTTGCTCAATTTTGGGCCTATTTTCAAAAACCTGAAAATAGCGGAATTTCAAGTGCTCATAACTTCACTTTGGTTCAACCGATTTCAAAATTTGTTTTTCGTACGCAAAGCTTGTGACCAAACTTAGACAATGCCGTTAAGTTCATCCCGATAACTAATTTTTGTAGAAATGAGAGCAGTTTGAAAATCGCCGAAAAAAATGGAAAGAGGTATACCTTAAAAAATTTACAAAAATCTATTGTTGAACTTTAAAAATCTGCCAAAAATCGAAAAATGATCGTAATGGGATGAACCAAACGGGATTTTGAAGCGTGAACGATTACGAAGAGAATGAGCTCATGCTCAAGCCGCAATTCTATCTAGAAAATAAATTGCAGCCATTTTAGTGAACCGATTGAATTTTGGCCAAAATGCAAAAAAAAAAATTATTTTTGTTTTTCGGGCCTCATATCGATGTATTTTTGCCCCCTAAACACGAATCTATCAATAGTTTTTTCAAAAAATCAAAATTTTCTCGAATTTCGATAAAAAACTGTTTTGCTTAATTTTGGGCCTATTTTCAAAAACCTGAAAATAGCGAAATTTCAAGTGCTCATAACTTCACTTTGGTTCAACCGATTTCAAAATTTGTTTTTCGTACGCAAAGCTTGTGACCAAACTTAGAGAATGCCGTTAAGTTCATCCCGATAACTAATTTTTTGTAGAAATGAGAGCAGTTTGAAAATCGCCGAAAAAAATGGAAAGGGGTATACGTTAAAAAATTTACAAAAATCTATTGTTGAACTTTAAAAATCTGCCAAAAATCGAAAAACGATCGTAATGGGATGAACCAAACGGGATTTTGAAGCGTGAACGATTACGAAGAGAATGAGCTCATGCTCAAGCCGCAATTCTATCTAGAAAATAAATTGCAGCCATTTTAGTGAACCGATTGAATTTTGGCCAAAAAGCAAAAAAAAAAAAATTATTTTTGTTTTTCGGGCCTCATATCGATGTATTTTTGCCCCCTAAACACGAATCTATCAATAGTTTTTTCAAAAAATCAAAATTTTCATGAATTTCGATAAAAAACTGTTTTGCTCAATTTTGGGCCTATTTTCAAAAACCTGAAAATAGCGAAATTTCAAGTGCTCATAACTTCACTTTGGTTCAACCGATTTCAAAATTTGTTTTTCGTACGCAAAGCTTGTGACCAAACTTAGAGAATGCCGTTAAGTTCATCCCGATAACTAATTTTTTGTAGAAATGAGAGCAGTTTGAAAATCGCCGAAAAAAATGGAAAGGGGTATACGTTAAAAAATTTACAAAAATCTATTGTTGAACTTTAAAAATCTGCCAAAAATCGAAAAACGATCGTAATGGGATGAACCAAACGGGATTTTGAAGCGTGAACGATTACGAAGAGAATGAGCTCATGCTCAAGCCGCAATTCTATCTAGAAAATAAATTGCAGCCATTTTAGTGAACCGATTGAATTTTGGCCAAAAAGCAAAAAAAAAAAAATTATTTTTGTTTTTCGGGCCTCATATCGATGTATTTTTGCCCCCTAAACACGAATCTATCAATAGTTTTTTCAAAAAATCAAAATTTTCATGAATTTCGATAAAAAACTGTTTTGCTCAATTTTGGGCCTATTTTCAAAAACCTGAAAATAGCGAAATTTCAAGTGCTCATAACTTCACTTTGGTTCAACCGATTTCAAAATTTGTTTTTCGTACGCAAAGCTTGTGACCAAACTTAGAGAATGCCGTTAAGTTCATCCCGATAACTAATTTTTTGTAGAAATGAGAGCAGTTTGAAAATCGCCGAAAAAAATGGAAAGGGGTATACGTTAAAAAATTTACAAAAATCTATTGTTGAACTTTAAAAATCTGCCAAAAATCGAAAAATGATCGTAATGGGATGAACCAAACGGGATTTTGAAGCGTGAACGATTACGAAGAGAATGAGCTCATGCTCAAGCCGCAATTCTATCTAGAAAATAAATTGCAGCCATTTTAGTGAACCGATTGAATTTTGGCCAAAATGCAAAAAAAAAAATTATTTTTGTTTTTCGGGCCTCATATCGATGTATTTTTGCCCCCTAAACACGAATCTATCAATAGTTTTTTCAAAAAATCAAAATTTTCTCGAATTTCGATAAAAAACTGTTTTGCTTAATTTTGGGCCTATTTTCAAAAACCTGAAAATAGCGAAATTTCAAGTGCTCATAACTTCACTTTGGTTCAACCGATTTCAAAATTTGTTTTTCGTACGCAAAGCTTGTGACCAAACTTAGAGAATGCCGTTAAGTTCATCCCGATAACTAATTTTTTGTAGAAATGAGAGCAGTTTGAAAATCGCCGAAAAAAATGGAAAGGGGTATACGTTAAAAAATTTACAAAAATCTATTGTTGAACTTTAAAAATCTGCCAAAAATCGAAAAACGATCGTAATGGGATGAACCAAACGGGATTTTGAAGCGTGAACGATTACGAAGAGAATGAGCTCATGCTCAAGCCGCAATTCTATCTAGAAAATAAATTGCAGCCATTTTAGTGAACCGATTGAATTTTGGCCAAAAAGCAAAAAAAAAAAAATTATTTTTGTTTTTCGGGCCTCATATCGATGTATTTTTGCCCCCTAAACACGAATCTATCAATAGTTTTTTTAAAAAATCAAAATTTTCATGAATTTCGATAAAAAACTGTTTTGCTCAATTTTGGGCCTATTTTCAAAAACCTGAAAATAGCGAAATTTCAAGTGCTCATAACTTCACTTTGGTTCAACCGATTTCAAAATTTGTTTTTCGTACGCAAAGCTTGTGACCAAACTTAGAGAATGCCGTTAAGTTCATCCCGATAACTAATTTTTTGTAGAAATGAGAGCAGTTTGAAAATCGCCGAAAAAAATGGAAAGGGGTATACGTTAAAAAATTTACAAAAATCTATTGTTGAACTTTAAAAATCTGCCAAAAATCGAAAAACGATCGTAATGGGATGAACCAAACGGGATTTTGAAGCGTGAACGATTACGAAGAGAATGAGCTCATGCTCAAGCCGCAATTCTATCTAGAAAATAAATTGCAGCCATTTTAGTGAACCGATTGAATTTTGGCCAAAAAGCAAAAAAAAAAAAATTATTTTTGTTTTTCGGGCCTCATATCGATGTATTTTTGCCCCCTAAACACGAATCTATCAATAGTTTTTTCAAAAAATCAAAATTTTCATGAATTTCGATAAAAAACTGTTTTGCTCAATTTTGGGCCTATTTTCAAAAACCTGAAAATAGCGAAATTTCAAGTGCTCATAACTTCACTTTGGTTCAACCGATTTCAAAATTTGTTTTTCGTACGCAAAGCTTGTGACCAAACTTAGAGAATGCCGTTAAGTTCATCCCGATAACTAATTTTTTGTAGAAATGAGAGCAGTTTGAAAATCGCCGAAAAAAAATGGAAAGGGGTATACCTTAAAAAATTTACAAAAATCTATTGTTGAACTTTAAAAATCTGCCAAAAATCGAAAAACGATCGTAATGAGATGAACCAAACGGGATTTTGAAGCGTGAACGATTACGAAGAGAATGAGCTCATGCTCAAGCCGCAATTCTATCTAGAAAATAAATTGCAGCCATTTTAGTGAACCGATTGAATTTTGGCCAAAAAGCAAAAAAAAAAAAAAAATTATTCTTGTTTTTCGGTCCTCATATCGATGTATCTTTGCCCCCTAAATACGAATCTATCAATAGTTTTTTCAAAAAATCAAAATTTTCATTAATTTCGATAAAAAACTGTTTTGCTCAATTTTGGGCCTATTTTCAAAAACCTGAAAATAGCGAAATTTCAAGTCAACGTAATTATGACCGAAACGTATAGAACCGATGAAAAAAAAATTTTCCCAACTTTTTTTTTTTTTATACGCCCTTATGGCTTTCCGAGTTGGTGTCGAAAGCCATAAGGGCGTATCGAATTTTTTGTTTCAGGAATCGACGTAATTATGCCCGAAAAGTATAGAACCGATGAAAAAAAAATTTTCCCAATTTTTTTTTTTCATCGGTTCTATACTTTTCGGTCATAATTACGTCGATTCCTGAAAAAAAAAATCGATATGCCCTTATGGCTTTCGAGACCCACTCAGAAAGCCATAAGGGCGTATAAAAAATTTAAAAAAATTGGGAAATTTTTTTTTCCATAGGTTCTATACTTTTCGGTCATAATTACGTCGATTCCTGAAAAAAAAAATTTCGATACGCCCTTATGGCTTTCCAGCCCTACTTTTGGCTGGCATACGCCCTTATGGCAGCTGTAACGCGATATTTTTAAGTATATATACACAGAAAATTTCATGTTAATCCGACAAATATTTTTGAAGATACTGGCATATTTGTAAAACCGTATTTATTATGTGTGCCTTTGAAAATTGTAACATTGTAAAATTTATAATGCCCATATTTGGCGGCTGCAATTTTGTTAATTGAATTATTCGGTGGTTGATAATTTTTTTGGAATATCGAAGGATCCAAGTCAGTTAAAGTAGAATTTAGAACTTGAGATGAGCTTGAATACGATTTTTTTAGTTGAAATATTTATTAAAAATTTTGTCAAATTTTGATTTTCGTTTCACTTGATCTTTCTTTTTTTTTGGTTATACATTGTTTGAATCTAAGGTTTTTTTACCGATAAATATTTTCCATTTTGTAAACAATGTAAGACAAAAATTTTCATAAAAAATCAACATTTTTTTTAGAAGCCGCCATTTTGTTGAAATTAAATATTTTGCTTATTGCCTCGATTAAATGCTAGATTATATCTTATATCAACGAAATCTTTTTTATTTTTTTACTTTGATTGATCCTGCAATTCACCTTGTTCGCCGCGAGACGCCTCTTTTTATAGGACCTCCCGAAAATCGGCTACAGCAGCTTCACACCGAAAAAAAGGTTTAGTAATATCAACTACCCAGCTGCGATCACGGAAAATTCGTTTGAATCAATCGTCACATATTTGATTTGATTGCCCCGTTGTTGAAATGATAAAACTGGTGTCGTTGTTTCGAATGTGTACCTGCATTCACCGCAATTACAACATTGGATCAAAATGATTTCAAACGAGATTGATTCAACAACTTGTTTTCTCATTCAATCGAATATCAAGTCATTTACTGGAAGTAAATAAAGTTATTTTAACTGTATGTTTCGTCTCATCAACAAAATCTAGTTTTAATTTGAGCTATTTCATCCAGTTAAAAAGAATAGTAAATGCTTTCAAGTCGATCTAATTGTTTGATAAATTTGACTAAATATTTCTATGCGGCCACAACACATTTAGTCGATATTACGTATAGTAACTACCACGATCTCGGCACTTCGCCCGAGATCCGCCAGGTGGCGACGATCGGCGCGCGCTCTCGCGCCAGCGAGACAGCCACTGAGCACCGATAAGTACCAGTGTATTGCCAGCATCGGAGTCCTCGATTAACTTTAAATTGATGGAACATTACCCGCGCTCTGTGGTCGCGCAGTTCTATGGACTAAAGACCAAATATTTGAATAAGATCACCATTGCACTTTGGTGGCGCTCGTGCTCGTTATGGGCGCAAGGATAAATAAGTTAAATTTTCACTCAATAGTTTAATCTCACGATTAATTGGTTAAGTAAAAGCCCTCGTAACTTAAACAAATATTGCATATCATCAAATGTTTTTTCAATTCAATTGAAATTTTCTAGCTTTATATTGAATGCATTTTTTTCCGGTGAACAACATCTGAATTGCATAGAAAATACAAACTGTTCATTCAACTAAACCATTTGGTTAATACAATCGCATATTACGCGTATTTTACCAAATATAGAATCAAAACAATGTAATTTTCAATTGAACGGATCCTCTACCCTGTTGTGCCAAGGATATATGTATTTATGGGAATGCAATTTTTGTTTCCATTTTTATACACGTTTTGAGTTAACTGAATTACACATTTCGTTCGCCACCTGTAACCGCCAGGTTCAGTTAATTCAACCCAAATTGTTTTCACTTTACCAAACCTTTTTCTCGGTGCAGGAATAATTATTTTTTAAACAGAAAAATTTCAAAACAGAGTTCAAAGCAGGGTTGCAAAATTTTTAATGAAAAAGTAATGCATTAACCATTACTTTTTTAATGGCTAATGAAAATAATTTCCATTAACCATTAACCATTAACCATTAAATTTTAATGGTTAATGGAAATTATTTTCATTAACCATTGAATTTTAATGGCTAATGGAAAATATTTCCATTAACCATTAAATTTCAATGGTTAATGGAAAATATTTCCATTAACCATTACATTTTTATTCATTTATTTATTCATTTATTTATTTTCTTCTATTCTTCAAAGTGCCAAAAAAATAAATAAATAAATAAATGAGCAAAGAAATAAAGATATAAATAAAAACTTACTTTAAAAAAAAAAAAATTTTAATTATTTTTTTTGTTTTTTGTTTAATTTTTTTTTAAGTAAGTTTTTATTTATTTCTTTATTTCTTTGCTTTTTTTTGGCACTTTGAAGAATAAAAGAAGTTAAATAAATAAATGAATAAAAATTTAATGGTAAATGGAAATATTTTCCATTAACCATTAACCATTAAAATTCAATGGTTAATGAAAATAATTTCCATTAACCATTAAAATTTAATGGTTAATGGAAATATTTTCCATTAATCATTAAATTTTAATGGTTAATGAAAATTGTTTCCATTAATCATTAAAATTGAATGGTTAATGGAAATATTTTCCATTAATCATTAAATTTTAATGGTTAATGAAAATGTAAATGCATTACAAAAAGTAATGCATTACTTGCAACCCTGGTTCAAAGTTACAAAATTATGTAATATATAATTTTTTACGTTGATAAATTGAAATGTCTTTCCAGAATTTTTTTTTCAAAAATCACTTTTTTCGACCTCCTCACTGCGAATGACCCCCTAACCCAGGAGCATTTCCTTGGAAATTCGAATATATATTCAGTCGAATTCGTGCACGCTCGAGTATCCACAGGATGTACTTGGTATTAATACTCGATAATAACCGAGCAACGCAAACGCAGCAAACAAATACGACGTCAGCAACATAATTTAATTCATCCTGCAATCACGCTGATCGTATTTCAAACTTCCTCTCTTTCCCTCCCCCTCTGTACACACAATATTCGTGCGTGTAACATAAATTATAATTACTTTAATGCACGATTAATATTAACGACACATTGATTCGCAATTAAAAGGCTTTTTGAGAGAGTATAATTGTCCCAACAGTAATCGAGCCGCCAACAAGATTCATTAACGTCAAATATCGCGGATATTTGCAGCTTCATGATGTGTTAAAATATACGTCAAAATTAATATTTACGTTCATTAAGGGGGAACGCCACACTGAGCAAAAAAAAAATGGTTGAATGAACTAAATCTTTAGTCGCATACGCACGACTAAATATTTAGTTGTACAAACCTAAATATTTTTACCTGAATCATATTTTGGTCAACTGAAACGCAGAATTATTCAAGAAACTAATTATTTAGTTAGACCCAATAAATATTTATTCGTGCGTATGCAACTAAAGATTTATTTCATTCAACAATTTTTTTCTCAGTGCACTGCAACGGGGCTCAAAATAGCCGATTTTTGGGATTTTTTTTTTTTTGTTGTAAGTAAGGATGCACCTCTCTTCAGGTGCACCCATCTTATGGAGGAAATTTTTTTAATACATTTTTACGATTGGATTCATAAAGGGTAAAGTTTGACCTTCAATTTCCTTTTTTTCAATTTAACTGTTTTTTTTTCCAAAGGTTTTCTTCTTTTTGTGGAAAAAAAAGGAATTTTGAAAAATCCCGTATAACACGAAAATAAAGAGGATTCATGAAAAACTTGAAGATAGCAAAAAGTTGCGTCTGTTTTCGTTGAGTTCAGAGGAATTTTGTCAGATTTTGTTGCCAACACTTTTTTTTTCATGGTGAGTCTGGAAAAAAATTTGGGAAAAAAATTTGAAAAAAATGCTGATGTGTTGAAAATGGTAAAATAAAGTATTTTCCCCCTTGAAATTTTATCAATAATCCCATACTTCTTGATTTATGGTAATTGAATGATGTCCGCTCCAACCCAGGATAATGAGAAAAAAAAATTTGGAAAAATAATCTGAAAAAATTCTTCTAAACTCAATGAAAACAGATGCAACTTTTTGCTATCTTTAAGTTTTTCATGAATCCCCTTTGTTTTCGTGTTATACGGGATTTTTCAAATTTCTTCTTTTTTCACCAAAAAAAGAATAACTTTGGAAAAAAAATCGATCAAAGTTAAAAAAAAAAGGAAATTGAAGCACAAACTTTCCCCTTTATGAATCCAATCGTAAAAATGTATATAAAAAATTCCTCTAGAAGATGGGTGCACCTAAAGAGAGGGGGAAAAAGGCGAAAAACAGTTGTTTTCAAAATAGAGTCCAAATCTAAAAACAAATTGTAAAAATAATTTTATAAACAGGATGTGAAGCCGAATTCTTCTCCTTTAAAATGCCGTTTGTTAAATTAGTTTACGTTGACTTCCGGCGAAATGGCTTAAAAAAACGTTCCAGACCTTTTTTGAAGTTTTGTCTGCATACTTTAAGAAAATGGAAAAAAAAAAATTTCGATTCTTTTGACCCCTCATAGTGGCGTTGCCCCTTAAAATTTGTCCGGAACGTTGATAATGCGGCTAAATATCGCGGGACGATGAATCGAGTGTCTTTTTGTAAATGAGTCACGTTCAAATTTCATCCAAACTGCGATGAAATGGGAAAAACTATCGAATTCGTGGAAGCAAAGGGTTCAATACTTGTCAGAAGTGGTTCAAACCAGCGTGTAATGAAGTTACACGAATCTGACTGAACAGAAATGTTGGGATAAAGTGACAGAAAGAGAGAGAGAGAGAGAGAGAGAGAGAGAGAGAGAGAGAGAGAGAGAGAGAGAGGGAGAGAGAGAGAGAGAGAGAGAGAGAGAGAGAGAGAGAGAGAGAGAGAGAGAGAGGGAGAGAGAGAGAGAGAGAGAGGAAAGCCCAGATATGCACGTCGATCCTGATGGGCACTTGAATTTTGATTACTCAATCGTTACTTGATTGGATCCCATTGAGTCCGATATCGGAAAATCCATCCATTCGACCATCTCATTCCCCCGGAGGCGCATAAAAAAATTTTATTAACAAATTTTTCGTTGGAAATTTGTCGCAGTCACTTCTCTGTGCATCGATTTGAATATTTCACATTTCACACATGTTCACATTTCTGTGTGTGTGTGTGTGTGTGTGTGTGTGTGTGTGTTCCCATGTGCATTGCATGCTCGCTCCTATCGATTAATATGGGCCAGGCACACTCGAGTTTCTCCCTCTTCTCATCGCTCGATTTCATTATTCCACCATGGTAACCACTTTTCTTAATCGTCCATGCATGCCTGGAATAATTATTGCCACCTTAATAAAGAGAACCAAACCGAGCATGGCCCCATGAATCTCCACGAATTTCCTCACGATTTTTCCTCAAATCGAGATTGCTCTGGAAATTTTCAATCTATGCAATCTGCAATCTGTCTATTTCCATATTGGTAACATTTTTCCAGGTTAAGCAAATTTTTCATTGATTAGGAAGGCCTTAATTAATGGGTTTGATTGATTATTTTGCTGATTGATTCACGGAAAAAAAATGATCAGTGAGAACTGCTGAGATTCCCATTAATTTCTACAGTTTTCCCCATCAACAACGTCTCCTGGAAGGGCAAACAGTGAAATTTGCATATTTCCTTGATACAATATACAGATGTCACATATGACATGGTACATGCCCATCAGACGAATTTTTACAGTGTGGAACAGGAAAATGTACACTTATACGTGAAAGGTTATATTTTCTGTTGTATCCGGTGAACTTTTTACACATTTCACATTGTAAAAATTATCCAGGGCCCGTGAAAAAATTACAGTGTACATTGTAAAAATTGAAAAGAACGTAGTATATTTTGCGGTACGTTTTTTATTTTTCACTGAAAATACTGCAATTTCTAAAATAAATTATAGTGTAGTGAAACGTTTCGATATTTGAATAAATTCCAATTTATTCAAATATTGCAATAAACCGTTATTTATCCTCGCACAGGCTCACAGCTACGAGGCCGATGACCACGTGAGTTGACCTGGAATGCCCCATACATGTTCAAGCCAGAAATATGTCAGACACGAGATCTTACCCGACAATCCTGTTCCTAGGCTTCGTTTCTTAGCTTTCGTGTGTGAAGCTTCCTCATATCGAATTCTTTCCCTCGATTGCGTGCGTCAAAACGTCTCATCGTCAGGGATATATATGGGGCATTCCATCCCAAATCGGACAGTTTGAAAAACTTTTTTTTTATTTCATCAATTTTTTTATACTTTTGAGTACCCATCAAAAGACCCTTCCTGTTAAATTTTGAGATTTTTTTGATTACCCGTTTAAAAGATATTAAATTAACAAAAAAACCGCTCTTTTTTTGGTATTTTGGTCATAACTTCTTTAATAACGGTCCAAATTAAAAGTTTTTTTTTCAAATTTTTTGTTTTTTTATGGCCTTTTCAGAAAAAAAATACAACAAAAATATTCGACGTGTTTTTGAATGAGTTTTTTGAGTTTTAAACGTTAAATCGCGTTTTTAAAAGTGAATTTCATTTTTTATTTTTTTATTTATTTTTTGTTTCAAATATCTATCTGTTCAATAATTTTTAAGACTAGTCCGATCGTGGGATCTCAATAACTACTATTTTTTTTCGATTTTTGAAAATAACATTTTGTTTTCTAATTTTTATGAATATCAGGCTTTGTTACTGTATAGTATTATTTTCAATATTTAGAATTAATTTTGACACTTTTTTATTGTTAATAGGTTCTTAAAATTAATAATTAATCGTTATGTCTGTTTATGAATAATAATAACAACAGTTTTTATTCATTCGCGTATTTTTTTTTTAACCTTACATATACAATTATTCCCTGAATTAAAATACATATTCCTTTGCCAAAACGTTTCCGTTGCTCATTGGAATAAATGAATGAAATTTTTGTGTCCCCCTGTGATTGACTTCGCAGTATTTTATCGCAAATAAAATCTTTCTTTTGCATCTGAATAATGTTTCAGATGCAATTCTTGAAATGTTGTTATTTGCTCATCGATTTATTATGAATTTTAAAAATCTGTTAACAATGAAAAAGTGCCCAAATCAGTTCAAAATGATAAAAAAAAATACTATACAGTAACAAAAATAGGCATTCATAATAAATTATTAAAAATTTTTTTTTTAATTTTCAAAAATCGAAAAAAATAGGTAGTAGTTATTGAGATCCCACGATCGGACTAGTCTTAAAAATTGTTGAATAGATAGATGTGTTAAACAAAAAATATAAAAATTTTAAAAAAATTACATTCACTTTTAAAAACGCGATTTAACGTTTGAAACTCAAAAAACTCATTCAAAAACAAGTCGAATATTTTTGTTGTATTTTTTTTTAAAGGCCATAAAAAAACAAAAATTTTGAAAAAAAAACTTTCAATTTGGACCATTATTAAAGAAGTTATGACCAAAATACCAAAAAAGAGCGGTTTTTTTGTTAATTTAATATCTTTTGAATGGGTAATCAAAAAAATCTCAAAATTTAACAGGACGGCTCTTTTGATGGGTACTCAAAAATATAAAAAAAATTGAGGAAATAAAAAAAAAAACGTTTTTCAAACTGTCCGATTTGGGATGGAATGCCCGATATATATGAGGGGGATAAAAGAGTGCAAGACAGAAGGAATGAGGGATGAGAAACGAGACTAATTCAAAGTAGGAATGTCGTTATATCCTCTCTCGCTTCCTATCTCTCCGTCTGTCTTTGCTCCTGGCGTAATAGCACGTTCCTGAACCGATCCAAGGAATGCGTTTATTACATAGCTGTCGATGGGTCACACACCCCTATAGCATCATAGCATCATCCCTGTTTTTGCCGATATTTTGCCGTACGTTCAAGAACCACATGATCGGACCTCATTTCTGCACATCGCTGATCCGTTCGATAGCATTCACATATTCTCACGCCATCGCATCCCTCTCTTCATGCAGGAATTTTCTCCATCGTCGCTTCGGCGTACACCCGATGCTTATTGGATAATCATATAAGCATTTTTTTCCATTTTTCGTTCGCCATCTTGATCTTCTGAATTTTCAGTGCAAATTCGCAATCAGCGACCCCAAAAACCCTCGAATATAAATTTTCGCCCCCATAAAGCTTCTTTCGCATTTCTGGTCCGCCATATTGGATCCGCCATCTTGAATTTACTCTTTACTCGTCTTCAGAAGTTGCGAGTCAATTAGGGGCGATTATTTTTTAATTTGGACAACAAAAGTGATCAAAAGAATTTGTATTTTTGGTACTTAAAAGACCAACAGAGCCAAAAATGCAGTTTCGAAAAAAATGTATTTACCAGAGATAACATTAGAAAAAATAATAATGAATATTACACATTATTCAGGGGTACTTTCGGTATAGAATAATTTTTTATTTCCCGCAATTTTTAAAACTATCACTCGGTGATAAATGGCGTCGTTTCACAGCTTCGAAAATAATGCGGCGTGAAGTCACTAAAATAACTCTGTAAATAAATGAAATTAAAAAATTTTCTTTCAAGGATCAGAGATCGGCACAAGAAAATTAAAATTTTCCATTATTCAATTGATGAAAAATCGATAATTTTCGAAATGATAATATCAATTACTCGATAATGGATAATATGAAAAAAAATCCAATTACTCGAAAAATGGGTAATTGATGGAGAAATATTATCAATTACTCAGATAATGGGTAATGGATTCGAAAATATTATCAATTGCCCAGATAATGAGTCATGGATTTGAAAATATTATCAAGTACTCAAATAATGGGTAATTGATAAAAAAATATTATCAATTACTCAAAGAATGGGTAATGGATTCGAAAATATTATCAATTACTCAAAAAATGCGTAATGGATTCGAAAATATTATCAATTATCCAGATAATGGGTAATGGATTCGAAAAATATTATCAATTACTCAAATAATGGGTAATTGATAAAAAAATATTATTACTTACTAAAAGAATGGGTAATGGATTCGAAAAATATTATCGATTACTTAAAAAATGGGTAATTCGAAAATATTATCATCTAAAGTCGGCGAACTTTCTATACACACGCTTCATGTGCAACTGATATCCTGACAAATAAGTGTCGCTGGAGTATTACATTCCGTGAGATTAATTATTATAAGATATATTCCGACAAATTCATGTCGCTCGAATATTGTCTTCTTTTTCATGTTCCGTGCGGAAATATATCGACAAGTTCGTGTCGCTACATATCTACAGAATCTGTAATAGTCTCACGTTACATCTGAGTTGCACTTCATCAATACTCTCATTTCAAATTTTTCGTCTGACAATTTATTATATTTTGGTAAGTCAAACATCGTTGCATATAGCTGAATAATAATAAGTAATTGATAATATTTTTCGATCAATTACCCATTTTTTGAGTAATTGATAATATTTTTAAATCCATTACCCATTTTTTGAGTAATTGATAATATTTCTGGATACATTATTACCCATTATTTGAGTAATTGATAATATTATTCGATAAATTACCTATTTTTTGAGTAATTGATAATAATTTTGAATCCATTATCCATTATTTTAGTAATTTATAATATTTTCAAATCCATTACCCATTTTTAGAGTAATTGATGATATTTTCATTTTTTGAGTAATCGAAAATTTTTCTTTTTGTATTATCCATTATCGAGTAATTGATAATTTCATTTCCAAAATTATCGATTTTTCATTATTTGATAATATTTTTCGAAAATATTACTGAAAATATCATTATTGCCGACCTCTGTCAAGGATACATTCTTATAAAGGTCTCAACTTTAAGAATGTGCAAAAAATTCAAAATTCTAGACCAGAATACTCCCTTAATATCCCTTAATAAAGATGCAAATTTCAACATCATCTTGAGGAGAGAACAATCGAAACGATTGGATTAAAGTGTGACCCGGATTGCCCGCGTTTGGGCTATTCCAGTGGAACCTATTTGTAAACCAATCGCGACATTGAATACGGAGACTTGGACGCGTCGATCTCGGCGTTGGTTTGCACCAGGTGAGCAAACGCAATCATATATTATAGCCCGAAGCGATAGCGATGTTATATATAACACGCTCGCTTGCATATAATATCGAAGTCCCTTCACACAAGCCATTTACATCGCACAGGCGAAAATCCATACATATATGCATACACTCCCGCTCAAAAGTTTGGAAACACCAGTCAATATTTCTTGCCGAACTAGAAGTTACATAACTTCGTCGAAAAAAAAGATAATCGAATTTTTAAAAAAGCCTTTTAACGGGAAGGAATTCAGCTTTATTTTGCTTTTTTAAAAAAATATTTTTGATGATTTTTTTTCGATCCGGTACGCATTTTTGTACGTGACTGTTTTTCGGCCTTTTTTCGACCATCGCGAATTAGGCGCATAACTTGAGGACATTTTTTTTGTTTTTTTTTTTATATGCGATACATTTAAAAAGGTTAGCAGACGCTCCATTTTTGTTTTTTGAAATCTGTCGTATGATTTTTTCTCGCAAAGTTTTTTCACTTTTGGCTATGAAAATACAAATTTTGAAAGATTCAACGTAACTCAAAAACTATCGAGTTTAAGAGAAAATAACAAGTATGAAAAAAGTAGCGTACGTATACACGATATCGCCTGGAATTATTTTAGAATTTTCCCACGAATTTTTTTTTTAACTATTTTTGCTCGAAACTCTGATGATGACCTCCAAGCGAACAATTGTATTTGATTGAAATTTCCGTATTTCGTGAGACAATAAAAATATGAAAAAATTCAGCGACATTTGGCATACTATAAACAACAATTATCAATAATAATATTGCCCAAAAGTTACTTATAAAGTCATTAACAAATTGTTTAAACAATTTATTAAGCAATGATGAACAATGATCAATAATTATTATTGATCATCAATAATAATTATTGATCATTGTTGTTCAGAGCATGCGAAATGTGGCTGAATTTTTTCAAATTTTTATTATATCACGAAGTAGGTACGGAAATTTCAATCAGATACAATTTTTCGCTGGAACGTCATCAGAGATTCGAGCAAAAATACTTTTTAAAAAAATTGCATTAAAAAATTCTGAAATAATTCCAGGCGATTCCGTACATACGTACGCATCTTTTTTTATGTACTTGACAATTTCTCTTAAACTCTATCATTTTTTAGTTACGTTGCATCTTTCAAAATTTGACTTTTTTAGCCAAAAGTGAAATAACTTTGCGAGAAAAAAACGTCCGAAATTTTTTAAAAAACAATAATGGAGCGTATGCTGACGCTTTCAAATGTACCGTGGATAAAAAAGACAAAAAAACAATGCCCTCAAGCTGTGCCCCTAATTCGCTACACGGAAAAAAATGATCAGTGACAATTCATGTGTAATATTTAAAAAATTACTGAATTCAATGTAGAATATACGGTTCAGAACTCTAATTCAGGCGTTTTACTGGGAATCCATTATAAATTAATGAATTTAATGTAGTTTCTACTTTTCAAACCATTATAAATGCTGATTTACACTGTAAAAAATGCAATGTTCACCGCAAAAAAATGACAAAGTAGAAATAATAAGCAGAAACGACGAAATCCACTGTGTTTGAACTGTAAAATTCACAATGGTCTCTGTAGAATGTTCAAAGCACATAATTAGAAATTGCAGTGTTCCCAGTGAAAAATCAAATGCGCACCGCAAAATATGCAACGTCAATTTCCATTTTTACAGTGCGGCCCTGTAACGGGACGACCTGCGGCGTGCCACGGTCTCGGCAATTCGCCCGAGATCCGCTAGATGGCGTTGGACGGCGCGCCCTCTCGCGCCAGCGAGAGAGCCACCGAGCTCCTATAAGGTCCGATGTATTACCAACATCGGCATCCTCAATTGACATACAATTGTTGGAACATCACCCGCGTTCTGTGGTCGAGCAGTCCTATGGACCGAAGACTACATTTTTTTAACAGATCACCAATGCATTTCGGTGACGCTCGTGCTCTTTAAGGGTGCGAGGTTAAACGAAATTCGCTTCATTAATTGATCTCACGATTAATTAGTCAAGTACAAGCCCTCGTAGCTATGAGCCTACGCGAGGATAAATAACGGGTTTATTGCAATATTTGAATAAATTGGAATTTATTCAAATATCGAAACGTTTCACTACACTATAATTTATTTTAGAAATTGCAGTATTTTCAGTGAAAAATAAAAAACGTACCCAAAATATACTACGTTCTTTTTAATTTTTACAATGTACACTGTAATTTTTTCACAGGCCCTGGATAATTTTTACAATGTGAAATGCGTAAAAAGTTCACCGGATACAACAGAAATATAACGTTTCACGTAGTGTACATTTTACAGTTCCACACTGTAAAAATTCGTCCGATGGGCATGTTCCATGTTATATGTGACATCTGTATATTGTATTAAGGAAATATGCAAATTTCACTGTTTGCCCTTCCAGGAGTCGTTGTTGATGGGGAAAACTGTAAAAATTAATGGGAATCTCAGCAGTTCATTTTTTTTCGTGTAGGGTCGAAAAAGGCCAAAAAACGGTCACGTACAAAAGTGCATACCGGATCAAAAAAAAAATCATACAAAATATTTAAAATGAGGAAAGCAAAGCTGAATTCCTTCGCGTCAAATGGCTTTTTTAAAAATTCGATTATCTTTTTTTTGACGGAGTTACGCAGCTTCCAGTGCGTCAAGAAATATCGACAGGTGTATCCAAACTTTTGAGCGGGGGTGTACGTCCACACACACGTGGACATTCCATCCGTAACGGAATATACGGGAGAAGCGGACATTGGTCGAAAAGCCACGTTGTTAATCACCGCTAATGAATTTTACGCGAACGGGAGACAATTAGCATTCGCCGAGTGTGTGGCTAACCGTTAAACCCCCCTTGGGTTGAAAATGGCCAAAGGTGAATTTACCCCCGTATGACAAAGTCTATCGTATGGTCATTTCGATAGTCGTAATTGCGATGTCATTTTCGCGTCTATTTTCGAAAGTTCATTTACTTGGTGAAATTGAGTATCCGCGATGCCATCATCTCACCTACCCTTTTATTCGTTCATACGCAAGTTCGACCGCTGACGAGCAATATGTATATGGGGCATTCCATACCAAGTCGACCTGAGTGTGACCCTCGACCTCGCTGATTTCGTTTGCGATTCTTCATATGATTCTTCCAACCCAAAATAGCATTCAGAACTTTTTTCCGAATTTTACAACCAAATTTAAGTACGTTATGATTTTTTGAACATTTTTTTCGAAAACCCCGAGAGCCATAATTAAAAAATCTGAAAACATTATCAAAAATCCGGTGTCAAAAATAAAAATGTTTGACCCAAAATTCATGATGTCCAGGCCTTTCCCTTCCACCTCGATTTAAGGTTTTTATGAAGAAAATGTAAAAAAAAATAGATGCAGAAATTGATTTACCGTGAAAAGTGGCTTGAATAAATTTATCGTTAATCAACAATTTCCAAAATAATTGGTTAATTTCTGCATCTATTTTTTCTCCGTTTTCTTCATATAAACTTAGAATTGAGGTGGAAGCAAAAGCCTGGACATAATGAGTTTCGGGTCAAAAATTTTCCTTTTTGACACCGGATTTTTGAGAATTTTTTCGGATTTTTAAATTACGGCCCTCGAGGTTTTCGAAAAAAATGTTCAAAAAATCATAACGTACTCAAATTTGATTTTAAAAATCTTAAAAAAATTCTGAATGCCCTTTTGAAGAATCATATAAAAAATCGTAAACAAAATCAACGAGGTCGAGGGTCACACTCAGGTCGATTTGGTATGGAATGCCCCATATATATTCAGTACCTCTCGATACACTGGCGGTTAGAGGAAGTGAATTTCGAGAAATTCTAGTTCTAGAATCGCTTCTAGTTCTAATTCTAGAATCGCTTCATCGAAAGGAAACGCTCTTGTATCGAGGACTCTTATATCGAGACTTTTGTCATTTGTACGGTCAAATGACTCAATAATCAAAGGGAGTGTTTGTCAAGCCCTTTTATTCGTCAATGCCGTTGGTGAATTACAAAGAAACAGTGTTTGTGGTCTCATATCTGTCCAGAATTAAAAAAATACATTTTTCTGTATCTGTATGGATCATTCCATGTCATATCGACCACTTTCAATTTCGACGATATTTGGTCAGACGTTGTCTTTTATCATAAAACGAAGTTCTACCAAAGAAAAAAAATTACAACATTTTTTTTTCGAAAGCAAAATTCAAAATTTCACCATTCTTTCAATTTTTCAAGTTTATTTTCTAAATATCTCAAAAACTATTATAGTTACGAAAAAATCGTTCTGGGTTCGCTTTAAAAAGTATACTTGGGGCTACGGAAAAAAAAATTCCGAAACAAAATATTCCAAAAACGAGGCTTCCTCTATGAGGAAGCAATAAACTTGAACGTATATACAAGGGCTTTTACCATTTCCACATAAATGATGACCCATTTAAATGTGCAAGCAACTTTCATCCCATCAAATTTCCATCAATCCCTCAACCCTCTCTCAACATTGTCTGCATAACACAATCGAAAGTTAATCTACATACACATCAACGTTACATTTCATTCAAACGTACAATTGACATGAAATTTCATTGAAACATATTCATGCATCCTTTTTTCTCGGCATTAAAAGGTTGGGGCTTGTATCACGCGCACGAATGTGTAAACAGAATGGAGTTTTGTATGGAGCACTTTTCGACGTCGATAACCATTTAGAGCGCCGGCTCTTTTCACTTCCACTTCACAAAAGTGAAGTGTCTGTCATATATATAAGCTCACAATACACTCTTCGTGCCCCCTTCCATCGGGTATCGCAATAAGAACATATATATATATACATCATGAATATATATATTAGGCCGTTGAAAAAAATTTTTTTTTTGTTTCTTCTCCCAAATAGGCTCAAAAGTTTCATTTAGGTATAAGAAAAGGTCTGTGAAAATATGAGCTCTTAATATTAATATTAACATCGTCCTCATCGCACTTTTCGATTTTCCATAAGAATAACATGGGAAAAATTATTTTTACGTCTTCTGATTTTTATAACTAGCAAACGATCCATCATACGGGAAATCTAGAGACATACCTTTTAACAAAATGGAATGCTCTACAAAAAAGGTTCTGAGCAACTTCTTGATAAGTCCACTCGTTCAAAAGTTATTCAATGTTTAATTTCAATTTTTCGTAAACTTTGCCAATTTTTGGATATTACACCGGAACTAGTTAGTTTTATCGACAAAATGTGGATGGAATTTCATGTTAAGCATAAATTAAACTTTTGACAAAGGTTAACCAATAGTTCTCACTAGAATAATAACAAGAATGGAACGCTTTAAAAAAATTGTGCGGCAGAAATTCGCTTCAAAATTTACTTTTTTTTGTTTTTTTTAATTCAAAAATAAAAACGAATAAAAATGTACCGATATACTACAATGAATTTCTTAATAGAAAAATAAATTTTTAAACAAACTTCTGCTGCAAAATTTTTTTAAAGCGTTCTATTATTTTTAAAATTATTATAGTGAGAACTATTGGTTAACCTTTGTCAAAAGTTTAATTTATGCTTAACATGAAATTCCATCCATATTTTGTCGATAAAACTAACTAGTTCCGGTGTAATATCCAAAAATTGGCAAAGTTTACGAAAAATTGAAATTAAACATTGAATAACTTTTGAACGAGTGGACTTATCAAAAAGTTACTCAGAACCTTTTTTGTAGAGCGTTCAATTCTGTACCAAGATCTCTCTGGATTTCCCGAACGATGGATCGTTTGCTAGTTATAAAAATCAGAAGACGTAAATAGTACATTATGATACGAGTACGATAAAACTTTTTCTGACTCGTGTGAGTTTGCAGCATGAGCCGAAGGTGAATGCTGCAATCACACGAGTCAGAAAAAGTTTTTCATACGAGTGTCATACAAAATTTTATTGCACGAGGGCGTAAAAGCCCATTTCACGCACACGAAGTGTGCGTAAAATGGGTCTTTTACGTACGGAGTGCAATAATAGTACATTACGTCCTCGTGATGTAATGTACTATTATTACACTCCGTGCGCAAAAGTGCCACTTTGCACACTCGTACAATAAAATTTCGTACGATACTCGTGCGGGAAACTTTTTCTCGACTCGTGTGATTGCAACATTCGCCTTCGGCTCATGCTGCAAACTCACACTCGTCAGAAAAAGTTTCATCGCACTAGTATCGTAATGTACTATTATATCACGAGGTGCAATATGGACGTTTTCACGTCCGCTTGCGGACGTAAAAGCGTCCATTATTGTACTGAGTGATGTAAAATAATTTTTCCCATGTTATTCTTATGGAAAATCGAAAAGTGCGTTGAGGACGATGTTAATATTAATATTAAGAGCTCATATTCTTACATACCTTTTTTTTATACCTAAATGAAATTTTCGAGCCTCTTTGGGGGAAGGAACAAAAAATTTTTTTTTTTAACGGCCTAATATACATAGAGCAACGTCGAAGAAACTGTGGCGAATAAACGACAAAAATTTTCATCTTTGCTCGCGCACATCGTCAATCAAATGGAAGTTAAAAAAAAGAAAAAAAGAAAAACATTTCACTTCGTCTTGCATCTGGAAATTCCTCTCCCCTCGCGTTGTTTCGTCGGTAAATTTCATTCCTCGCGACGGTCAGATATTTTTTAAAGGGAGGCAGAAAAAAAAGAAAAGAAAAAAGAAAAAAAAAGAAATGTTTTTAAAAAAGCACACATTGAGAGAAATTCTTGCGAATGCCGCGAAAAGTCGTTCTATTCAAAAGCGCATTTGACGATCGTGAATGCAATAGCCAGAGAGTGCGATGGGAAGGAATGGATGGACTATTTTGTTTGCGCTGTGTGCACTCGCAGCGATGTGAATCGCACTTGTCATGCAGCGGGGGACTGGAGCTGGATATGGAATGGCTTCCAGCGAAATATTTGCGTACAATATACCGCGTTTATTATACATGGGGCATTCCATGTCAAATCGACCAATAGTTGGAATCGACCCCTTTCAATTTCTAGGAAATTCGGTCAGAAGTTTTCTTTCATCACAAACCAAAGTTCTACCAAAGAAAAAAAATTGAAATTCTTTTTTCGAAACATATGCAAAATTCAAAATTTCACAATTTTTCCGAGTTTATTTTTTAAATATCTCGAAAACTATTATAGTTACGAAAAAATCGTTCTGGGTTCGTTTTAATGAGTACACTTGGGGCTACAAAAAAAAAATATGCCGAATTTTTTTTTTTGAAAAATGATGAATTTGTTCAGGACCTTCCTGAAATTTTGAGCATTGCATTTTTTCTTTTTGCAAAAATATGAATTTTTTAATTTTGGTCAAAAAGAATTTTTTTTACCTCTAAGTTAAGTAAAGTTGGTAAATCTCGTAATTTTTACTGCTTATAATTACAAAATGACATGATTGCTCAACTTTACGTCTAAAAAATAAAAAAAATTATTTTTACCATAATTCAAAAATTCACGTTTAAAAAAAAACACCTTTCTGAAAATTTCAGGATCCTTTAAGATCAGTACAGGATATAATATAAAAAAAAAATTTCACGATTTTTAAAAATTCAATATTCTCCAAATTCATCATTTTTCAAAAAAAAAATTCGGAATATTTTTTTTCGTCGACCCAAGTATACTCTTCAAGACGAACCCAGAATGATTGTTCCTTAACCCCAATATTTTTCGAGATATTTAAAAGATAAACATGAAAAATTGAAAAAATTATGAAATTTTGCACAACTTTCGAGAAAAAAAATTCCTTTGGTAGAACTTCATTTTACGATAAAAGAATACTTCTGACCAAATTTCATCGAAATTGAAAGGGGTCGATTCCAACTATTTGTCGATTTGACATGGAATGAACCATATGTACATATATATATATAGATATAGATAGATATTGTAGGATATGTGGAAAATGCCCCAGAGCTCCGTTGGGAAAACGACATTTCGCGAAAATTTGCCGAGTCGCGGCATCCCGATGATGCATTTTCCAGTGCATCAAATCCACGCGATGCACTTTTACCATTTTTTTCCCTTTTCTTTCCTCGATCTTTATGCCACTGTATAAAGATCCCGGAGGAAGTCCCGGATTATGGAATGTATCGCTGGAAGGGAGGAAAACCCTCGCGGAGGGTGGTTCAATGATATATAAATTCAATTTTTTCCTTCTCTCACTCTCATGGAGCGGGAAAAATTATTACGAACAATTTTCCCGCGTTGAAAATTCAACGTATGGGTAACGGCGGCCATTTTTCTTCCTCTTTTTACGACATTCTTGGTTGTCCTCTCGGCTTATAAGTCGACACCCTCCGAGGGTGGGTTTGGGGTGCTTAATGGCGTTTCCCAGAGCAAAAGAAGCGCAAAAGGTGAGAGAGGACAGAGACGAGGAAAAGATACGGTCCTCCGTTGCTTTTCCTCGCGAAGGTGAGAGTTGAATTAAATATACGAATTTTACGAGACGACGAAGAGTCCTTTTTTTAATCAAATATTGTCGCCCTCTCTCTTTTTCTCCATCTCTGAGCGCAGGTGCGAGATGAATTATGGATAATTTTGTCGGTTTAACGACGAGATGATCGCTGCGACAGAGAGATATGACGAGGAGAAACGATATAGGAGAGAGCTGATGGAGAAACAAATAAAGAATCATGTATGAGTGAGACATTTACGAGAGTCTCGAGCTCCGACGATTATGATATCCGCGCTATACTTTATTATCCACGCGTCAAGGAAACTCGAATGATATGGAGAAAAGGAGAACATTTTCATTTAATAAGCCACTTTTATGGTCAATTCTCGCGTGTGGAATCGTAAAATAGTACACACGAGTATCGTACAAAATTTTATCGCACGAGTGCGTAAAGTGCCCGCTTCTCGCACGCGCAGTGAAGCGAAGCGTGCGAGAAGTGGTCACTTTACGCACGGAGTGCAATAAAAAAATGAAAAATGCCCTCTTACAATCTCCTTCGGAATTTCCGCATCACCGATTAAACCGCGAATCTGTTCCGGAATGTTTTTTTTTTCTGCTGCGAATCGTCATGATAATCGTAATCGTTGCAGTTTCACTTAAAAGCAATTTGGACGATTTATTAATTTTCTCTCCTACGTGTTTTTTAATAGACAGAACGTAGGGAGAACGCCACTTTGACGAAACTGAAAGAAGCCGAATTTCGGGATTTTTTTTTGTAAGTAGGGATGATTAATTTAGGATCAGACGAAAGGCAATTTATTAAGTAGGGGAGCAATTTATAGTAGGGGGCAGTTTATTAAGTAGCGTGGGGCTAGTTGTAACAGTTTTTGGAAAAAGGCCTGTAACACCTAGAATATGTATGCTTTTAAGATTGTGAGTAAGAGAGTTTGTAAAGTATATATCCGCGCACTAATTCTAATTGAAAAATAATTTCAAATCTTCACCCATCTTTTACATCAAACGTTTTTTGAAAAAATGGGAGCTGTTACAACTTACCCCATGTCTGGGGCTAGTTGCAACAGGCTCGGGGCAAGTTGTAACAATGAAAAGACTGCAGGAAACGATTATAAGAAAGAACACGTTTTTATTGGTCCACAGTCTTGTATTATTCATCGTGGTTCATTCTTGTGATGATTATAATCTTTGGTGGTCTCTCATGCTAAAAAAAATACAATACAATTACTTAGCATATTTTTCTGGGCAATTTTAGAGTAAAGAAGAGCAAAAGAATGCACAAAAAGCCGCAAATAATTTGTAATACTATGTAATCACTATACTACAAGTTGTAATAATATTATTTATACAAATACATGTAGAGAGCAGAAAAAAATACACGCTCATGGGGCAAGTTCTAGCATGTTACAACTTGCCCCATGGGCTCATTATGTCTACTTAATGAAATATCTCAAAAACTACAAACTTTAGAATAATTAAAAAAAAAAGCAAATGAAAGCCAGTTAAATTTACGATGTAACAAGGAAAGAGCGGTTTTTTTTTCTTTTGAACGGGTAATCAAAAAAACCTCAAAATTTACCAGCAAGGGTCTTTTGATGGGTACTAAAAAATATAAAAAATTTGAGGATATAAAAAAAAAGTTTCTCAAACTGTCCGATTTGGGATGAAACGCCCCATATACTTACCTGCCCTTTCTTTGGGTATATCTCAGTCGAATCTTGAAATTTTGAGTTAAAAATTTGTTTACATATTTTTGAATGTATGTACTTTAAGAAAATGTAAAAAAAAAATCGATTTTTTTGACTCGTCACAGTGGCGTTCCCCCTTAATAATCAGCGAGGGACTTCTCCAAGAGAGAACTTGAAAAATTCTGTTGAAGATGAAAAAAAGCGACCCCTTTCGAATGACAAAACGAAAAGAAAAGCAGCCGTGAAACGTCACTGTCGGAATGTCAACTACGTTGAACGTTCTTGAGCACTTTGGGGCAACACTTATCCGCACACATCGTGAAACTGTGCTAAGTGAATTCTCGCTCAGTGAGTCTATTTTCATTACTTCATTATTATCATTATTAATAGCCACGAAAGCTTCCTCGAAGGGTTTACCCTCTCTTTCTGTTTCTGTCACTCGTCAAAAAGTTTGTAATCCATCAGCCATCATTGATGAAATCTCACTGAGGAAAAACTCGCGTCTTCCACGTTTTTATAATCTGCTCGATGAAAGAATTACAAAGAAAAAAGAGTACCGAAAAATAAAAGCTTATCTCTCTTTCACAAAGACAGACAAGAAGCTTTTATTCTTCTGCTTCTTCTTCTTCTTCTTTCTTTTGCCGATCAAACTCACTTTACCATTTATAAATTTCGCTGCGAAGCTCTCAACGATATGAATACTTAATACAGGAAAGTGGAGGGTTTTTTTAAGAACGCTAATTGAGCATATTTATCGTATTTCATTTGCAATAAGTTCATTTCAATCATTCCTTGAAAACGAGAAAAATTGCATGAGAGAATATTTTATAATAATAGTATTATGATACTATAATAATAATAATAATAATAATAATAATAATAATAATAATAATAATAATAATAATAATAATAATAATAATAATAATAATAATAATAATAATAATAATAATAATAAACCATTTGACAGCGTTGATTTTTTTGAAGGAATATGAATTTTGTCAAAATTTTCCCTCTATTTTGAAATTCCCGTTTCAACATTTTTAGAATGGCTGTACTTATGTATTTTTTAGCCGAGTGTCTTTGTATAACTTTTCAAAGCTTACGATAAACCTGTGTGCAAAAACATATACAAAATTGGCAATTTTTTGTTTGTATTTCAGAATGTTTTTTATAATATTTCAAAACAGAGAGAAAATTGTGAAAAAATTCATATGCATTCAGAAAAATTAACGCATTCGATTTGCTTAAGAAAAAAAAGAATTTAGAGAAAAATTGTTGAATAATTATTTGTTTAAACAATTTATTTATAACTTTTGAACGATATTATTATTGATAAATATTGTTTATGGCATGCCAAATGTTGTTGAATTTTTTCAGATTTTTATTGTATCACAAAGTATGGAAATTTTGATGAGACGAAATTTTTGCTGGGACGGTCCTTAAACACGTTTTTCTCAAAACTACAACACGATTGACATGATATCTCAAGTTCTACTCAACCGAATAACTTCAAATTTTTCACCAATCTTCAATGTACAATTCTCCATCGCCCCTCCCACTATTGTATCAAAATTATTTTTTTTACTATGGTAAAAAAAATTAAAAACTATGAAAAAAAGAGTCGAAAAACGCTTTTTTTTTGTTCAGACAGCCGCCATTTTGCGAAATTTTGTTTTTCCGTTTTCTCTGCAATCGTGTCAACCAACACACCCCTTTTTTTACCCCTAACTTTACCAGCTTATAACTTATTTAATTTTCATTTTTTTTTCTCGAATTTTTTTTTGTTTATTGTCAAAATATTAATATACACAAGGTAAATGTCCCAATTATTGAATAGGTCCCAATTATTGAACACTATCTTGTATTTTTATTATTTCTCATTCACCTGCATGCATTTACTTATATTTATAAAAATGTCATTACATATATGGAACTTTTAGCTATCGAAATGTTACCTCACTTGTGCAAAAAAAGCTTTAATCAATGGAGAAAAAAATTATTTAATCAGCAACGGTGACCCGATTATCGTTTTTGCTAAGACGCGCCGCTTCACGCGTAAGGGCATAAAAAATTCAAAAACTGTCGCATCTCAAAAAGTAAAAGCGAAAATTTCTTACAAATAACAATTAAAAAAAAAATTTTAATTAATTATTTGTTAAAAAATACGGTGTTCGAACATTGGGACATGGAAAATGCAGGGTGTCACAATTATTGAACACTCGAATTCTCCAAGATGGCGTCATTAAACCCATCAAAACATCGAGACAGTTAACGCGTGACAGATCGTGTAAATCGAATTTATTCAAACAAAAACTGTAAGTTTCTGAATAAACTTACCCTTATTCTTTTAATAAGAACTCTAAGATCGTCAAATATATTTTTTATTTGTATTTTTGTGCAATAAACATAAAAAGAAAAGTAAAAAGAGAATATAACCTAAATGTAACCTAAAAATACGAATGTAATGTTCAATGTTTTTTGCTCTCCGATATTTCAGTCGAAAAACAAGAAAGCTCCGACAAAATCAAACAAAAACAGAACATAAAAACGAGGAAACTGAAAATAAACATAAAATAAAGTTCGAGTTGAAAAGCAAAAATAAACCAAATGCGAATGAGCCAAAAACCCGTCAAAAGAGACTAAATATATATTTTTGTATTTTTACATGATTAATAAAAAATTATTTGAGTGTTTGATTTTGCTTTTATTTCTTAATTTGTACCCAAAATAATATTTTCAGAACGGAAAATGAATTCTCGAGAGTGTTCAATAACTGGGACATGCCTGTTCAATATTAGGGACACAGGCACTTCCAGTGTTCAATAATTGGGACATTTGCATGCTTCACATTGTTATTATTTTTTTTCATTTGAAATCATTTAAAAACAATTTAAAGGGTGATTTTTCAAAAGTAAAAATATCAAAGTATCATTTGAACATGAAAGCGATGGTCTTTTTCTTGATTTTATATTTTTTTCTCACCAAATTCAATCCCCAGATCCTTGGCTGTTCAATAATTGGGACATTTACCTTATGTTGTAAAAAAAAGAATGGTAAAAATATTTGTTTTTTTTCAATCGAACTCAAAATGCTCAATCGAAATTCACTTCTCTTTTTTATTTTATTAATCTTGGTACTCGACTGATATGACTGTATCGCTTGATTTAAACACGTATTTAATGAAAATTATATATATACGTCATTATAAATAGTGTACAAAGTTCATATGAAATTGGTCTCCAGAGTGAAAGATCAAAATATCATGCGAGCATCGTGTATGTTTTATCACGGACTACGGGCGAGTTTCTCTCATCCATAATTTGCGAGCCAACTTTTAATCGAATCTGGCCATGTGCTGAATTCGCAACGCTTATATCCAACATATGTGGGAGCCAAAAACTATCCAGTATAATCGCTCACCCTCTCGGCCCTTTGTAGCTCGCAATCGCGGACGAATTAATTCAAATCGTAATCACGCAACCCGATTAAACAACGATTGCAACAATGATAATTGGGCTTAACGTGAAGAATTTGATATTCGAAAATGGCCCGGTTATTATTTTTGTCAGAGTGAAGTCCGTCGTAATAAAATGGTCTGAAATATTTGGCTCAATTTTAACATTGTTGGGGTAAACTATTTTTGCAATAAATGACGATGAGATTTAATCGCGAAAGATAATCTCAACGAAGTTGGGGTAAACTATTTTTGCAATAAACGACGATGAGATTTAATCGCAAAAGATAATTCTAACATTGTTGGCGTAAACTATTTTTGCAATAAACGACGATGAGATTTGATCGCAAAAGATAATTCAAACATTGTTGGCGTAAACTATTTTTGCAATGAACGACGATGAGATTTAATCGCAAAAGATAATTTTAACATTGTTGGCGTAAACTATTTTTGCAATAAACGACGATGAGACTTAATCGCAAAAGATAATTCTAACATTGTTGGCGTAAACTATTTTTGCAATAAACGACGATGAGATTTAATCGCAAAAGATAATTCAAACATTGTTGGCGTAAACTATTTTTGCAATAAACGACGATGAGATTTAATCGCAAAAGATAATCTTAACATTGTTGGGGTAAACTATTTTTGCAGTAAACGACGATGAGATTTGATCGCAAAAGATAATCTTAACATTGTTGGGGTAAACTATTTTTGCAATAAACGACGATGAGATTTGATCGCAAAAGATAATCTTAACATTGTTGGGGTAAACTATTTTTGCAATGAACGACGATGAGATTTAATCGCAAAAGATAATCTTAACATTGTTGGGGTAAACTATTTTTGCAATGAACGACGATGAGATTTAATCGCAAAAGATAATCTTAACATTGTTGGGGTAAACTATTTTTGCAATAAACGACGATGAGATTTGATCGCAAAAGATAATCTTAACATTGTTGGGGTAAACTATTTTTGCAATGAACGACGATGAGATTTAATCGCAAAAGATAATCTTAACATTGTTGGGGTAAACTATTTTTGCAATAAACGACGATGAGATTTGATCGCAAAAGATAATCTTAACATTGTTGGGGTAAACTATTTTTGCAATAAACGACGATGAGATTTGATCGCAAAAGATAATCTTAACATTGTTGGGGTAAACTATTTTTGCAGTAAACGACGATGAGATTTGATCGCAAAAGATAATCTTAACATTGTTGGGGTAAACTATTTTTGCAATAAACGACGATGAGATTTGATCGCAAAAGATAATCTTAACATTGTTGGGGTAAACTATTTTTGCAATGAACGACGATGAGATTTAATCGCAAAAGATAATCTTAACATTGTTGGGGTAAACTATTTTTGCAATGAACGACGATGAGATTTAATCGCAAAAGATAATCTTAACATTGTTGGGGTAAACTATTTTTGCAATAAACGACGATGAGATTTGATCGCAAAAGATAATCTTAACATTGTTGGGGTAAACTATTTTTGCAATGAACGACGATGAGATTTAATCGCAAAAGATAATCTTAACATTGTTGGGGTAAACTATTTTTGCAATAAACGACGATGAGATTTGATCGCAAAAGATAATCTTAACATTGTTGGGGTAAACTATTTTTGCAATAAACGACGATGAGATTTGATCGCAAAAGATAATCTTAACATTGTTGGGGTAAACTATTTTTGCAATAAACGACGATGAGATTTGATCGCAAAAGATAATCTTAACATTGTTGGGGTAAACTATTTTTGCAATAAACGACGATGAGATTTAATCGCAAAAGATAATCTTAACATTGTTGGGGTAAACTATTTTTGCAATAAACGACGATAAGATTTAATCGCAAAAGATAATTCAAACATTGTTGGCGTAAACTATTTTTGCAATAAACGACGATGAGACTTAATCGCAAAAGATAATTCAAACATTGTTGGCGTAAACTATTTTTGCAATAAACGACGATGAGATTTAATCGCAAAAGATAATTCAAACATTGTTGGCGTAAACTATTTTTGCAATAAACGCCGATGAGATTTAATCGCAAAAGATAATTCAAACATTGTTGGCGTAAACTATTTTTGCAATAAACGTCGATGAGATTTAATCGCAAAAGGGCAAATCTCTTTAATAGGCTTGGATGGGTTCCTCTGTGGGTTAAAACCGCAGAGCACATCGTTCGCTTTACTGACCTCAACACACTTTTCGCAACCGGAACTAATCCTCTATCAGCCTTTTACCGCGTTTTACCTTCGTTCACCGCAGGGTTAATGCTTTTGCAGAATTTAACGAGCATCCACGTATAGCTCGGTAAATATTTCGAATTTCTCAAAAGAGAGATATATATGTGTGTGTGTGTGTGAGTGTGTTGGGAAGTTTCGTTTGAAAAAGTTTATCCACGAATGAGTCAGCTTTAATTCGATGGTTGAGAGATATTTTCCAAAGATTTTCAAATGAAAAAAATAATGGAGAGTGCCCATTTGTTTGAAAAGAAGATTCGGTCAAAGTCAAAGGTTCCATTTATTGGCAAACAGCCATATTTAATGGATTTTATTTTCATACGACAAATCGTGATTGAACGCAATTTTGGTATTTGGTAAAAATGGTGTTAAGGGGCTAAATGGCTTTCGAAGAATAAAAAAAGCATAATTTATCTTTTTTTATATAATAAATAAATTTTTTTATTCAAAATTTGATTATATGATAGAGCAACGCTTAAACAATATTTTATAAAATTTCAATTGAAAAATTCAGACGGTTCGATCTGGTTTTTGGAAACCCCTCAAAAAGAAGGGACTTCGTGGTGGTCAAGATAACTCATGATAGCTTTATCTGAAATTAAAAAACAAAATTTTATCTGTTAGTAGATAAGTATAGCTTGTGAGTGGACGAAGGATTAAAAAAAAATTGAAATTTGATTTTTTGGCAGTTCTCTGAAAAACTACAATTTTTTGTCATTTTTTGTCTATCAGGAGCTTCTATTTAGTCCCTTCCTTCTCCTTTAAAAAACAAAGCTTCCTCTATTAGAAAGCGAAAATTCGATTTTTAGGGAATTTTTAGCCCCTGAATATTTATCATCAATATTTCTTAAGGTACAAGCCTACTTTAGAAGGCAAATTTTTTTTTTTTAATTCGTTCTCAGCTTCTTTATCACATTTGGTTATATAACTGTTTTTACAACGTTATTTCATTCTTCCAAAATACAACAAAAAAATGATTTTTGATTTTGTTCTTTGAATAATTTATAGAAGGCGCCAAAGTCGAAAATGTCTTCTCCCATCGCCAACAGTTAATCTTAGAACTGGCAAATCTAAACCAAAAACATAAAAAAGCTTTTTATAGAGGAAGGTTTCTGATACACAACAATTTACCACCGTTAATGAAAAATTAATTTACAAAAATGGCGGATGTTTGAAATGAAAATGAAAAATTAAATTTTTCACAATTTATTTCAAACATTATTTTTCTCGAAATCAATTTTTTATTAACGGTGGTAAATTCTTGTGTAAGAAACTTTCCTCTTTAGAATGCTTCTTCATTTTTTAGTTTCAGACTTGCCAATCCTGAGATTAATTGTCGGCCATGGGACAAGACATTTTCGAAAATTCGACTTCAGCGCCTTCTGTAAATTATTCAAAGAATCAAAATAAAAAATAAATTGTTGTTTTGTACCTTTGAAGGATCAAACAATATTTTGAAAACAGATTTAAAGCCAAATCTGATAAAGGAGCTGAGAAAAAAAAATCTAAAAAATTTGTTTTTTTTTACTTTCCAAAGTAAACCTTAAACAAAAATGCTACAACTAAAAAAAAACTTGTAATATTTTTGCATGACTCTTTCCATACAATCCCAACAGTCTAAACAATTTTTCAAAAATTTCTTTTTTCAATTTCACACTACGACTCTCAAAATTGATTCTGAACATCTGTGAGATCGTTGATCTCGAATTTTCCATAATAAATTTCCCCTCTCCAAATTTATGATGATCCATAATAAGTATAATAAATACAATATAATATAATATAAATATAATATAAATATAATATAAATATAATATAAATATAATATAAATATAATATAAATATAATATAAATATAATATAAATGGGGCATTCCATGCCATTTCGAACGGACAAAAAGCTGTCCACTCTAAAAAAAATTGACATTTCGTCAAATTGTTCAATTATATGAAAAAGAGTAGTGTACATTTTTTCAATTTTTTGAATTTAAAAAATGACCATGTTAATCAAAAATATACGAAAATAATTTTTTTCGGTCGGTAAGTCACTTTCGATTTATGTCAAAAAATTCCAGAAAATACTCTGAGGTGTGTACAATAGACACGTATTTTTTTTTAGATGGCTCGATTAGTTGTTCCAAAGCTATGCTTTGTTTTATTAATAATATTTTTTTGTTTTTGCTCCAATAAACTTCAAAACATTAATATGATTATTGTAGATGTTCTTTTATCAAAAAATTTGAGAGAAACAATTTGGGAGAGTATGATTTTCCATAATAATAGATTTTTCTAAAAAAAATAATGTTATTAATAAAACAAAGCATAGCTTTGGAACAACTAATCGAGCCATCTAAAAAAAAAAAAATACGTGTGTATTGCACACACTTCAGAGTATTTTCTGGAATTTTTTGAGATAAATCGAAAGTGACATACCAACCGAAAAAAATTATTTTCGTATATTTTTGATGTAAATGGTCATTTTTTAAACTCGAAAAATTCAAAAAAACATTTGTTCACAAAGTTCATGTGAAACTGTAACTTTTTTTTCTGAAAAAATTTTCCGTTCAATCGTATATGCTTTCAAGATACAACGGTACTTGGAAAATTTTGAAATTTTGATAAACTCCAAAAAATACGATCCAAAAGGTTTGAAAAAATTTACTATACACTCTTTTTCATATAATTGAATAATTTGACAAAATGTCAATTTTTTTTAGAGTGGAGCACTTTTTGACCGTTCGAAATGGTATGAAATACCTCAAATATAATATAAATATAATATAAATATAATAAATTTCTCCTCTCCATATTGACGATCATTCGATATTACCAAAAAAATTCTGACACACTTCGTCACTCTCGAGACGACACAAGAAGAGATATATTAAAAATGACAGGGTAAGCATTTTTTTGGGACGGAAGAAAGAAAAACATCCGACCGTCATCGAGTTTGACATCAGAGAGACGTCACGTCATATTTTCGAGTCATCTCGCCTTAACCAAACACTGTCAAAATTCTCGTTCGAAGTCTCTCGACGTCGTATCCGAAAAATTGTTTAGTCTCGATTCTTTACTCAATTTTCCGTCTCACTTCAATGGGTTGGTCAATTTCTCAAGGATCGAACGCCGGTTGTGCCGCGATAAACACCAAACCTCCCTTACCTCCACCGCCCTTGTCCTGTCCAGGCCTTCAAGGGTCAGTGATGACCTCAACCCCAACCCCACCGTTATCATCACCAACTTGTCCAGCATCGGTACCAAAAATTACGCCACCTTGCTCGACAATTTTGTCGGGTATTTGGAGACTTTTGTGCACCGGCGGAAGGTTTCTCTTCTCCATCATCGTAATGTCACTCATTGCCGGAGCAATTTATTGGCTGAGCCAAAATCAAGAAACCGATCCAATCGCTCATCAAACCCATTCGATGACGCCACCATCGTCGAGTCGACGTCAAATTTCGGTGGTCCAAGATGAAGAATCCACTTTATAGTCAATCCCAAACGAAAAGTCGTTTTGCAGGGACGTTAAGAAAATAAGAAGAGGGACAATTGCAAACTCATCGTCTTAAACGTGGATACTTTCTTATCTAAGTTTATTTTTCTCCAATCTCGCGAAAACTTTTTTATTCCACGAGGCGAAAGCAACGAAAAAGAAGCCCCGAGAAGGGATCGAGAAATCATGATTAATCTTTTATTTTTGTTACTCTTTCATTAAACTTCGTCTCACGCTGTTTATTCAGCGGCAAATCAATTGCGCAAACTCGTTCAGTGACTATTTCGTTTGTACATTTTTTTCTCTCGCGAATTTGACGGAAAACTTTGGGCAAAGATTCTCTTTGTATTCGGCCAAAAATCAATTACAAAGAGTCTCATCATTGTACCATTGTGCTCGATCTTTTCCAGCTTTTTTTTCTCGTTCCTTCGAGGGAGGTAAAAAAGAACTTTTCCAAAGTCGATCCAAGATGCGAGAGGAAAAGTGTGCAACTTTATTTCCTCCCTCTCGACACAACGAGACAAATCATCCCCTCTTTCGCCACGAAGAAAAAAAAAGCCCTTTTCCATCCCTCGAGTCCTCGCACGTTTCCATCTGCCATGCAAATTAGTTTTCGCTCGAGTTTCCAAACAGAATTTCGAACCTGGTCATTCATGGTGAACATATACACACACACACAATGATGTACCGCGACGTTGATCATCGCAGTCTTTTTCCTCTTCGACGAGGTGAGAAGTGAGTAAACTGATAAAGAAGAAGCCCGAGTAACTATCGAAACTCTCGTCGTGAATGAGTTTCGAAGATCCAATTTCTACGAAGGCTTCGCGAAAGTGCATCCCTCGGTCCTTCGAATAGACATCTGTGATTAAAATCGCGTAAGGTCAATGTCCCAATTATTGAACAGGTCCCAATTATTGAACACTATATTGTATTTTTATTATTTCTCATTCACCTGCATGCATTTACTTACCCCTACAGCACATAATATTGCTGCAATGTGGCAGCAATGTTGTCATATTGCACGTGCAATGATTTATTGCAGATATGTTGTGGCAACATTGCTACGCAACATTGCGGTAAAACTTCTCAGCAATGTTTCGGGAATGGTCCTAAGCAACCTACCTGCAATATTTTGTTGAAACATTGCTGCAATGTTGCAGCAATGTTGTCATATTGCACGTGCAATGATATATTGCAGATATGTTATGGCAACATTGCTACGCACCATTGCACTAAAACTTCTCAGCAATGTTTCAGGAATGTTCCTAAGCAACATATCTGCAATATTTTGTTGAAACGTTGTGAGTAAATGGCAGCAATATTGGTGAGATCGAACTTCAAATTTTGCAACTACACGAGCGTAATAAATATGAAAAAGATCAATTGAAAAATATCTATTTATTTATTCTTCATAAAATATCAATAACGATTGATTCCGAGTCATTTTCTTTTTCTTTTTTCATCTTTATTTTCAAAATTTCGTTGTGCTTTTGACATTAATAAGACATGTGATATTAATAATATTAAGACATTGTGATATTCGTATTGAAAAAATGTTTAATATAAAAAAAGCTATAAAACCAAAATATATTTTGTTTCTGAATGATTATTATTCGTAAAATATGATTATATACTGTAACGGGACGACCCGGGGCCTGCCATGATCTCGGCACTTCGCCTGAGATCCGTTAGGTGGCGGCGGTCGGTGGGTGCTCTCGCGCTGGCGAGAGAGCCACCGAGCACCGATAAAGGTCCGGTGTATTACCAGCATCGGAGTAATACACCGGACCTTAACGGGGTTAACAATCAATTGTTGGAGTATTTACCCGCGCTTTGTGGTCACGCAGTCCTATGGACTTAAAACTACATATTTTTATTTTATGCAATAATTCAAATGATAAACTTTCCATTGCAGGTAACATTTCTGAAATATTAAATATGGAATACGAGTTATATTGCTGGAATATTGCATATTGATTGCATGCAATATTTATGGAATATTGCATCTTGATTGCACGCAATATACCTGGAATATTGCATATTGATTGCATGCAATATTTCTGGAATATTGCGGAACATTGCAGCAATATTTCAATCGTCGGACATAGCAACATTGCAGCAAGATTGTAGCAATGTTTTTTGCAATATTACAATGTTGTCGTGCAACATTTCAGCAACATTGCAGGAATATTGTGTGCTGTAGGGGTATTTATACAAATTTTATTACATATATGGAATTTTTAGCTATCAAAATGTTACCTTACTTTTGCAAAAAAAGCTTTAATTAATAGAGAAAAAATTTATTCAATTAGCAACGGTGACCCGATTTGACGTCTCGTGGTAACTGCTTATCGTTTTTTGCTAAGACGCGCCGCTTCATGCGTAAGGGCATAAAAAATTCAAAAACTGTCGAATCTCAAAAAGTAAAGGCGTTTCAGGTTCCTCAGCATTTTTTTTACAAATAACAATTTAAAAAACAAATTTTTAATTAATTATTTGTTAAAAAATACGGTGTTCGATCATTGGGGCATGGAAAATGCAGTGCGTCCCAATTATTGAACCCTCGTATTCTCCAAGATGGCGTCATTAAACCAATCAAATCATCGAGACAGTTGACGCGTGACAGATCGTGTGAATCGGATTTATTCAAACAAAAACTGTAAGTTCCTGAAAAAACTTACCTTTATTCTTTTGATAATAACTCTAGGATCGCCAAATATATTTTTTATTTATATTTTCGTGCAATAAACATAAAAAGAAAAGTAAAAAGAGAATATAACCTAAATGTAACCTAAAAATACGAATGTAATGTTCAATATTTTTTGCTCTCCGATATTTCAGTCGAAAAACGAGAAAGCTGCGACAAAATCAAACAAAAACGGAACATAAAAACGAGGAAGCTGAAAATAAAAATAAAATAAAGTTCGAGTTGAAAAGCAAAAATAAACCAAATGCGAATGAACCAAAAACCCGTCAAAAGAGACTAAATATATATTTTTGTATTTTTACATGATCAATAAAAGATTATTTAAGTGTTTGATTTTGCTTTTATTTCTTAATATTGTACCCAAAATAATATTTTCAGAACGGAAAAAGAATTCTCGAGAGTGTTCGATAACTGGGACATGCCTGTTCAATATTAGGGACACAGGCACTTCCAGTGTTTAATAATTGGGACATTTGCGTGCTTCACATTGTTATTCTTTTTTTTCATTGGAAATCATTTAAAAATAATTTAAAGGGTGATTTTTCGAAAGTAAAAATATCAAAGTATCATTTGAACATGAAAGCGATGGTTTTTTTTTCTTGATTTTATATTTTTTTCTCACCGAATTCAATCTCCAGATCCTTAGCTGTTCAATAATTAGGACATTTACCTTATTTGGACTATTTCTCCAACACAATTTACCGGAAAATGCGACAGACCCTGATTCGAATCGGTTTTCGAAGAATGGTAATATTTTTGTGAAAAAATAATTTCTTATTCCTGTTTTCATTCAAATTTAATTGCATTTTTTCATTTATTTATTTTTATCTTGAAATGGAGATGATGAATTTTTTTACGTATAATTTAAAAGCGAGGAATTTTTGATTTTTTTAAAAATCAATTTTATGGATCATTTTTTGGATATTTTCCAAATTATTGCGAAGTCAAGCCTCAAAAGCTCTTTCCAGGATAGAAAAAATATTTTTCTTAATATTTTGATACTGTTAATTATGACGATATATTAAAAATATGAATTTTAAAACGTTCAGTATTTAAATTGCTGTAAAATATAAATTTTCATTATATTTATTCTGGTCGAAAATTTTGAAGACATCCTGGGTGAAAATCTTTCATTTCGATGCATCAATATGCTTTAAATTTCCTAAATTTGTGATAACAATTGGAGACGATTAAAAAAAAATTGTTTTGCTAATGTTCTGAATACACTAAAACATAGTAAATAATAGTAGAATAATAGTAGCAGATAGTATAATAATTATAACGTATATAATAATAATAATAATAATAATAATAATAATAATAATAATAATAATATAACGTATAATTGAAAATATGTCTAGAGAAAATTTCAGCATTCAAATTTCTACAAAATGTAAATTCGTTTTACATTCTGGTTGAAAATATTTTGTTTAAATGCTTTAATATGAATTTAATTTCGTCAAAAATTTGGCGATGATAACTGAAGACGATTTTTCGTAAATTGTCGTTCTAAATATTTGAAACATTAGGAATAATTATAGTGAATGCTTATTCGTGTAGCCCATATAATTTACGATTTAAAATACACGCATTAGACATTGAAACAACGAAAAAAAATCCACTCAGATCGGCGCTCGGATCAGCCAAAATCATTTGCAAATAAATCAGACAAAATGGTTTTTGTCGGATGCATGATCTGTAAGGAAATTTAACTATCGCAAATAGCTCCATCGTGGTCCCCAGGGAATTTCCGATTAAAAACACAGGCTTTCAACCTTGAAACGATGGAAAAAAAAACTTTTTCGTGTAATAGAATGGAATGGAACGGAATGACCCATCAATTAATTTGTCACCAAAAACTTTTCGCAAATGGACAAAATTGTACTATCGCAAATAACTCAATCGTAGTCCCCAGGTAATTTACTAATTTCCGATTCAAAACACAGGCTTTAAATCTTGAAACGACGGAAAAAAACTTTTTCGTGGAATGGAATGGAACAGAATGGAATGGACTGTCCCATCAATTAATTTGTCACAGCCAAGGTCATTTGCAAATGGATCCGCCAACATGTTTTTTGGCACTTTTAGGCATGATCCGTGATGAATTTTTTATCGCAAATAGCTTATTCGTGTTCTCCAGGAAATTTCCGATTCAAAACACGCACTTTGAACCTTCAAACTTTTTCTTAAGCAATGCAGACCCTCTGTGACTCAAGTATGACAGATTTTTGACTGAAGCGCTGCAGCGCTGATAGTAAATCAGTCGCGTGCATCAGCGCGCTTATAGGACCCTAGTAATAGTAAAAAATAGTATTAAAATTATTTATTAGCAGCGTTGACGTACACATTCAAGTATTTCGCGATTTCCTCGTCGTTCAAAGACTTATCTTGAAGTATAAAAGTCAAATCGTGAATGATCGAACAATATCGCATTCTCTTCCATCCAATAATCTTGACGTCAATTGGTCTGCCTTTCTCGTATTTGAAGAAAAAGTGGTCTCTCGTCAAATTTCCATGGCATATTGTGACTTTCTCTTTCGAAAGTTCAGCATCAGCCTTATCAACGTGACGAAGTTTCTCAAAAATCCTCGATATTCTGTGAAGCAACAAATTTTGATCGAGCTCAGATTCTTTTACAAAAAGTCCGAGAGCGCACTGAGAAAACAATGTACCAGAATTTGTTAACTATTAACAAATGTAAAGTTGAATATGACGAAATCAATTATTTTGTTGTAGTTAAAAAATTAAATAAATATTTGGTAACACTTAATAAATTATTTTGACACAAATTGAATATTTTTCAATGACTGACAAATTTTGAAACAGTTAAGGGAGAATATACACCTGGAAACGAAAAAAAAAGGTAATTTTTGAGAATTTTTTACAGGGAATTTTTTACACTTTCAAGAATTTTTTACACGTTTCGAAAAATAATTTGTTTCCATGCATGGAAAGAAATGTTATAATTTTTTAATACAAAAATAACAAAATTCAAGACTAGTATATTAATTTCAATGAAAATTTTAGTAAATTTGCAACGAAGTATTTGAAATTCATTGTAATACAACCAGTTTGTAAAATTAATACGAATCGACAATGTGAATTTTCCATTTTTTTTTTACAGTGTGATCCAATCATTTATTTAACCATTTATAGTAAACAAAATTTTTTAACAATTTTTCTAATTCCAGAGATATTCGATTTGAAAATTTGGCTTGTGCCTTTAAAGACCCAGTGTACAGACGGAGGTTTAAGGAATATTTAAGTAAAAGTGCCAACTAAATATGGGGTATTCCATGTCAAATCGACCACTTTTAAACCCGACCCCGTTCGATATGGCTGAATTTTTTTTTCTTTCTCTACCCGATGAAAAACATTTTTCAGGAAATTTTCAAATTTTATTATCCAACCCAAATGAAAATCCTTGTTTTTTAAATGACCATAACTTTAACCATAAAATTGACTAATTAGGACGTTTTTTTTGAAAATTTTCGTTTTTGAATGTACTTTCCGATAAAAAAAATACGAAAAGATGATAAGATATTAAAATCTATGACATTTTTCACTTTTTCGAGAAAAATCATCGTTTTATCGAAGTTCGCCATTTTTAGTTTTTTTTTGTTCACTCAAAACTTTGATCAATTCCGAAAAAAATTCCGCCCAACCTGGAGTGGCATTCCTCTTCCTTCTATTTTTTCCCCCTTTAAAAAAAAAAAAAATCCTTTATAAATCCCCAAAAAATTCCCGAGTGGTACTTTGTGAAATAAGCCCAATTGAGAATTTTTTTTTTTTCAATCGTTAAAAAAAAAAATAGAAGGAAAAGGAATGCCACTCCTGGTTGGGCGGCATTTTTTCCGGAATTGATCAAAGTATTTTTTGAGTGAAAAAAAAAATTAAAAATGGCGAACTTCGATAAAAAGATGCTTGTTCTGAAAAAAGTGAACAATTTCATAGATTTTAATGTCTTAACATTTTATATATTTTTTTCGGAAATTACATTCAAAATTAAAACCAATGAAAATTAAAAACAAAAAACGTGCCAATTAGTCAATTTTTGAAGAAGTTATAGCCATTTAAAAAAAGAAACTTTTTCTTCTGGGTTGGATAAAAAAATTTGAAAATTTCCTGAAAAATGTTTTCAATTGGGTAGAAAAGGAAAAAATATTTTTTGTATCACATTATTCATTGAATGAATTCAATGGAAGTCAAGTCCCATTGATAAGTGAAAAAATAATCATTGATGAAATCGATAATGCATTATTAAAATAATGCATTTTTTTGCAACTCTGAAATAAACTTTTTTCTCAGTGCGAAAAAATGAGACAGATAAAAATTGAGCGAAGAATTCGATGCTGCTATTTCGTCGATTCTGCATAATCGAGTTATACCTGCTCGACGCCTCGGCAAAGGCTTTCTTGGATCTTTCGTCCGATCTCGTGTCGATTAGCTTCGCATAAAACTCCCTAAACGAATTAAAATTCTCAGCTTCGAGTCTCAAGCCACGCTCGTGAAGACCCACAATCGCTTTCAGACACAGCGCCAAGTGATCCTCATCCAATTTACCATCGCGGGTAAATCTCGCGTATCCGCAAGTCTCAAGGTCTTCGAGAACGATGACCGGTCTTCCGTATCGACCCATGTCAGCCACGTAACATCGCGGATAAACATTCAATCTGTAACTCGCCGCGATTTTGCTGTAAAACATTTCCTCGTTGAGAAACTCGTCGTACGTTCGTCGACTGCACTCGCCGTTTCCATCATCAGCGAGACACGATAATTTTATCACGACCTTGAATGTCTTTGGTTCGCCAGAAAAATTAACGATCACCCGTGCTCTGTAATATTCGGTTTTTCCTCGATTTTTCTCCGGAGACTCGAAACTTTCGACGTCAGTCGAAACGAACTCAACGAATTCACGAGATCCTGGCTCACAGAAGCAACGATTGTGAACTGCTTCTGGCAACAATTCCTCTTTTATAAAGTCGATGCTCTCTCGATGATTTCTGTCCATTTCCATCGATACCAGAAGAGATCTATCTTCGATCGGCAAGTTGGAAGAGATCTGAATTGAAATAGTCAAGCAATTAGTCAAATTTCCAATTGTGAACCAAAAAATCAATTGATTCTATCCGAGCCAATTGATTGATCGAAGGAATCAAATACAAATAATGGTTCAATTATTTCAATTACATTAATAAAATTAGTGGATAATCGAGTCAACTTAATTGCTTCGATCAAGTTATATTAATTTAACTCAATAATTGAATTATTGAATTATTCATTATTTAATTTATTTAATAAATAATTTATTCAATTCTGAATTGAGTTGCGAATCAAGCTTTACTGCTTTAGCTGCTTGTATTTTTTCTGCACGAAAATTGGAAATGAAAAATTGTGAAAATTTCAAATACAACCTAAGGGAATCCAAGAATACAAAAAATAATTTTTTTATGAGTCAACAAACTTGCGGTCCTAAGAAAAAATACGACCACGTCAAAAATTAGCATAAAACAGCTGATACTGCGGCAAATTAATCTCTTTTTTATTTTAGGTACAAAATATTGTCAAAAGTCTGAAATTAATTTTTCTCTAAATTGATATTTCAACATTATCATAAAAAAATATGATTTTTTTTATGTGTCAAAAAAATCGGTCAGAAGGAAAGACACGACCACGTCAAAAACTAGCATAAAACAGCTGATATACTGTGGCAAATTGATTGCTTTCTTATTTAAGATACAAAATATTTTTAACTATTTGAAATTAATTTTTCTTTAAATTGATTTTTCAACATTATCATTAAAAAAAAATAATTTTTTTTATGTGCCCAAAAAAACTCGATCCTAAGAAAAAATACGACCACGTCAAAAATTAGCATAAAACAGCTGATACTGTGGTAATTTAATTGCTTTTTATCTAAGATACAAAATGTTTTCAAATGTTCGAAATTAATTTTTCTCTAAATTGATATTTCAACATTGCCATAAATAAATTTTTTTTTTAATGTGCCAAAGAAACTCGGTCTTAAGGAAAAATATGACCACGTCAAAAATTAGCATAAAACAGCTAATACTGTGTTAAATTAATCGCTTTTTTATTTAAGATACAAATTTTTTTCAAATGTTCGAAATTAATTTTTCTCTAAATTGATATTTCAACATCATCATAAACAAAACAGTTTGTTTTATATGCCACAAAATTCGGTTCTAAAAAAAAATACGACCACGTTAAAAATTAGCATAAAACAGCTGATACTGCGGCAAATTAATCGCTTTTTCATTTAAGATATAAAATATTTTCAAACGCTCGAAATTAATTTTTCTCTAAATTGATATTTCAATATTATCATAAACAAAAAATAATTTTTTTTATGTGCCCACAAAAACTCGATCCTAAGAAAAAATACGTCCACATCGATAAAAAATTAGCGTGAAACAGCTGATGCTGTGGCAAATTAATCTCTATTTTATTTTAGATTCAAAGTATTTTCAAATGTTCAAAATTAATTTTTCTCGAAATTGATATTTTAACATTATCATTAAAAGAAAACAATTTTTTTCATGTGTCACAAAATTCGGTCCTAAGGAAAAATATGACCACGTCAAAAATTAGCATAAAACAGCTGATACTATGGCGAATTAATCGCTTCTTTTATTTAAGCTACAAAATATTATCGAGTTTTTGAAATTAATCTTCCAGTAAATTGATATTTCAACATTATCAATCAATGCAACTCTCGTTTGACGAGCTACAGCTGTTTTAAACGTTCTCGACAGATAACAAATACTCGAGACTCTTATCAATCAGGCGTCAACTTACCTTGGAAAATAATATTTTTTAAACAAAGTCCACAGGTTTTTAAAGATTTTTGTGCCAAATAAATGCAACAAAATTATTCACTCTTAAAGTTTCTCCATGTATAATAACAATGAGCTCTGGTTCAATGAAGAGATAGATCTCCGAATTCAACGACTATTGTGACTCGCGAAAATATTGTATCGTATCACTCACATTATTGCCATATCACTTTATCCCCACTATATTTTCGCTCTCTGATGACGTCACAAACGAGTTTTTTCATTCTCATCTCTTCGCATTCAGATAGCGAAGAAACGACGCAACGACATCTTCTCACAGATTAAAGAAATGTTTTGTGAGCCAAAGAGCTCTAGAAAAAAAATCCTTTCGCATGAACTTTATTCGGATGTTTTTAGACTAAAAAATTACGAAATATGACGAAGAAAAAACAAATACTTGGGGGAGAAAAAAAATGAGACGGAAAAACAAAATTTCCCACCCACGATCGTCGTTTCTCTTCAACGTCCTCCCTGAAGTTGCTTCGAAGCATCATTTGGAAAAATTCTAAATCTCAAGTAAAGTCAACGAATAATCGAAAACTTTGGCAGAATTATAAAATTAATTTCAGTGAAATGAACGACGTTTTTTTATCGATGAAATGAGATCAAGTGATACGTGTACGTGGCTGCAAATGTTCTGGAGACAATAATCTCTTTTTTTTACGAAGGAACAAATTGTTAATCGTTGTAATTGGGTTATGGGTTTAAATTAATTAAAATTAATGGTTTCATTAAAATTAATTATCTAATTTAAATCAATTATTGAATTAAAATTAATTGTCTAATTAAAATTAATTATTTAATTTTTTTAATTTGTCATAGGCTGCTCGCAACCAAACGTAAATTCGTTTACGAAGATCGCACCGATGTATCACAACGTGGTTGCCCAAACGAGCCAGAACAATTTTCTTCAACAGCAACAACAACAACAACAACAGCAATCCAACAATCAACCGATGCAATCTCAACAGTATTACTGTTATCCAACTAATCAGCAGGGTAAATTTTCTCAATTTCCTCAATAATGTTCATTTTAGTTCAATTCTCAATAGTTCAAGCCTACTTTATTTTTTTTTTATTACTTGAAAATATTTGTATTCTTGAAAATAGCTACGGTGAGTTCAAGCGTTCGCCATTTTGTCAAAAATCGATATTTTTTAAATTGGCTATAACAAATACAAGATAATAGTATCTATTTTAGTATCCTGTTTTGGTTTTTCCTTTAAAATGATTTTTGACGAAATGTCATTGGATACCGTTATGGCACATTTTTTACGGTACTCCGTAGAAGACTCAAGTGCTCCGTGAATTTGCAACATTTTCAAATAGAAAAAAATTGAAAACATTCTTGAAAGTATACATTTTCAACTAGGAAAAACCCCGTTATAATCATTCCAATATAGAGTTGTAAATAATGCATTACTTTGATAATACATTATTTACAGTGTAATGGAAGCATGTGCCATAATTACAAATAAAAACGTAATGTGTAATGGATGTATGTTCCATTACAAATAAAAAAAAGTAATGTGTAATGGATGCACGTGCCATTGCAAATAAAAAAAGTAATTTGTAATGGATGTATGTCCTATTACAAATAAAAAAAGTAATGTGTAATCGATGCATGTCCCATTACAAATAAAAAAAGTACTGTGTAATGGATGCATGCATCTAATAAAAATTACAAGTGACTGATACAAAATTTGTCGCTTTATTGAATCCCTAAATAATGTGCATGTTCTTTTTTTTAGCTTTATGGATCATTTGTGATAATTGTGGATGAACTTTTAGTGAGCGAATTAAAATAACGAGACAGCAATGAACAAGTATCTAATACGAGCACGGCAATGTTTCTATTTGTAATGGAATATTCCCCACTGCAAATTACTTTTTTTTTAAATTGTAATTTGTAATGGAACGTGCATACATTACACATTACTTTTTTATTTGTAATGGAACGCGCATCTATTACACATTACTTTTTTATTTGTAATGGCACATGCATCCATTACACATTACTTTTTTTTATTTATAATGGGACATGCATGCATTACGCATTACTTTTTTATTTGTAATGGAACATGCATACATTACACATTACTTTTTTATTTGTAATGGAACACGCATCCATTACACATTACTTTTTTAGTTGTAATGGCACATGCATCCGTTACACATTCCTTATTTATATTTGTAGTGGGACATGCATCCATTACACATTACTTTTTTAAATTTAATTTTAATTACACATTACTTTTTTTATTTGTAATGGAACATGCAGCCATTACACATTACTTTTGCAATTTGTAATGAAAAACTTGTCCAATACACATTGTTTAAAGTAATGGGTAATGCATTACTCTTACATTACTATTTTCACAACTCTGTTCCAATGGTTTTCCCTGGGAAAAATGCTCGAAAATTACCTTTTTGTCCCTGTTTTCAGGTGTACATTCCCCCTTAATTCCCCCGAAATTCTTGGCAGGAACTTACTCTCAGGGTCAATACGTTCAGCCGTATCAGCAGGACCCATACGCCGTTAATCAGCACCAGCAACAGCCGATTTCACGAGTGGCTTTGGGAAATGTTGGTCAGCCGTTGATCCCGACATCGTACAATCCCCAATCAATAATGCAATCCCAGGCACTCGGTTATGGCTCGTTGCCGGCTCACGTTCTCGATCAGATACGCTCTTACATCGGTACACCAGGACCAGTATTCATCCTACCCAGCAATTGTCCAAATCCCACGATTCAACCCACATCGGTATCTGCCCCAACGAATCCCACGACCGTGCTCGGTTGTCCGGGAATCGGCATAAATTGTCCATCATCCGCTGGACACGGATGTCCAGCTGGTTATCCCTGTCCTCCAGGCTACTTCAATCATCCTGGCAATTATAGCGCGACCAATCCCAACAAAGAGTCAAAGAAATGCTGTTGCTCGACCCAAAATAGCGCGGATTCCCCGAACAACCGATCATCAAACCCGAACCATCGTCGATGGACCAGCGAAACCGAAGAGCATCGTTGCTCTTCCGCCGCGGACGACACGATTTGCGACCGAATGAACTGTCCTTCGGCCCTAAATCTTCAGGCTCTAGCATCCCAACTTTTGGCAATTCAGGGAATAATCTCCTGCGCGGCAACGAGATTGGTCCTTCGCAAGGTACCAGGTTCAAACGTGACGACGTCGATGGACGAGACGATGGAACGAGCCAAAAAGTCCCTGAATTCATTGAACAAGGAACAATTGTTGGCGGAGACAAGAGCGGCGCAACAGGTCAACGCTCTCATAAATCTTCACATAACCGCTAATCCACCCCCAAACGTTGTCCCGGTCTTGACGACGTTGCAGTTGAAGGTCAACTTATTGAGATCGCTCGTCGACAGCGCGATAAATCGTCGTTTGTGCGAGAATCAGGGAATCGCTAGTGCCGATGCTAACGGTGACCTTGACATCGTTCTTCTGGCGATGAAGTCCGATCAGGAAATCCGGGACTTGCTGGGGACACTTCGTCAGAAGGAATGCGACGAGCGTGTGAATTTGAATTTCGCACCTTATCAATCGCAGCGGGTCATCGCTGAGGCGCGTTTGTCAAGTGTTCAGAGAAAGATCGGCCAGATCGAGGAAGAGATGGATCGTCGAAGATCGTCGATTCTTCCGCGCTCAGCGATGGGCCATCAGGTTTCCCATCAGTATTCCGATCCTGGATGCGTCGCTTGGTACGGTTATCCCGGTGACCTTGGAAATCCAAGCACTCAAGGTCCCTTGAGATTGAACCAGAGCTACGAATCTCCGGATCCGTTTCGTGGGATTCAAGTGAGGAGTCCAAAACGATTGAACCTTCAGCCTCACGTCGGCAGTCCGGAAACTACGTACTCCAACAACGATGCCAAGACTTCAGAGGTCAGAGCAGTGAGGTCAAGGACAAAGGAGAGCGACGAGGACGATTGCGAGCAGGACAATGAAAAAAATTCCCATCGTCGAGAAACGAGCGTTGAGGGACGTTGTTGCAATTGTGATAAATCGGCGTCTGACGAAGATAGCGCTGATGAGGGTAAAAAAAAACTCGGCGTAAAAATCCACGTGGCAAAAAATCACGCAGATGAGAACAAAGAGGAATCGAGTGGAGTGGTTAAATTGTCCCGAAACGTCGTGATCGTTATCGATGCCGATCGCGATGGATCCTACAGGATCAAGGACGAAAGGACGAGGAAGGACATTGCGGACAAGGGAATAAGCGTTGCTGTGGAGGAGAGGGAAAATTCGACTGATCCAGAAATTTCGAAAATCACGAGAACAAAGAGTCTCGTTCATATGAACGAACGTCAGAAAAACGAGACGATTTCTTTGCCGATCGAAAAATCGATGAGGAAGAAGATCGAAGAAGGCGATCGAAGCAACGATCGGCTGGAAAAATCGGAATCGATCGAGACTTTGAAGAAGAATGATGGAGTCATCAAAACGATTCCTGAATCGCCGATCAATGAGAATGGAAAATCCGATCGAGAAGAACCGATCAGAGAGGAAACTGTTCGAATGATCACGAATATTCAATACGAGCCATCGATTTTTCGTGATTACCGCGAAAACGAGACCAAGAAGAGGAAGAATATCGTCGAGGATTCGTCCGCCGATAATTCTGTCAAGAGTTCGAGCAATGACAGCAATTTCGACGAGGAATCGTTATCGCTGCGCGTCGAAAATTATGAGGAAGCTTCCTCCCTCGATCCCATCGAAGATCCTGACAAAAATGCCGAAACCTTCGTGGAAAAAGGTCCAACCGAGGGAAACGAAGCTTCTAAACGATTGAAGAAAAAAATCGAAAATCGGAGTAAGTGTAAAATCGGTAAGATCGATAATCGTCATGGATTCGTTTCTCGTTGGTGCCTCGAAAAATTGTCAAATAAAACGAATAAAATTGTCCACTCGTTCGCATACTCAATCCATTTTGTTTCAATGTTTATTAACGCAATTTGAAGATAGAAAGATGGATTTTAAAAAAATTGGAGATGGAGGAAAAATACATACGATAAAAATTAAGAAAATCCAAAAATATTTACAAAACGTTTAAATTTTAAATACTCGGTGAAAACCGAGTAGATTAAAATAAAAAATGTGCTGTTTGGAAGAAAATTCAAGATCTATCTGACTAAAAAATATATATATATATGTATGTATGGGACATTCCACACCGATTCGACCTGGGTCTGACCCTTCACCTCTCTGATTTTGTCCGCGATTTTTTATGGTTTTATAGTACCTCTCAAAAGTACTCAGGATTTTTTTCAGATTTTTTGGAGCCATTTTATAAACAAATTATTTTTAGCCCAAATTTAAAAATCTAAAAAAAAATCACAAAAATCCCTTTTTCATATGATAAATTGCAAGCGTTGAGCCAAAGCGGCAAAGGTTTCCTTCTGTTTATAACAAGGCTTTTCGAATTTTTTTTTTTTTAAATAGAAAGTGAAACCTGAATTGAGTGGGCCCTTATCCAAACATTTTTTTCATTCACGGTTCTCTTTCTATTCAATTTTTTTTTCGAAAAAGCTTATTATAAAGAGAAGAAAACCCATGCCCACTTTGGTTCAACGCTTGTTTTTCATATAATTTTTCATATAAAAAACGGAATTTTTGTGATTTTTTTCAGATTTTTAAATTTGGCCTAAAAATATTTTTTTCATAAAAATATAGTTAAGTCAACTCGCTCCAAAAAAATCTTTAAAAAGTCCTGAGTGCTCTTCAGAGGTACAACAAAACCATAAAAAATTTCGGACAAAATCGGAGACGTGAAGGTTCAGACCCAGGTCGAATCGGTGTGGAATGCCTCATATATAAAAAATATTAAAAAATTCGAAAATGTTAACAAAAAGTTATTGACATTTTTTTCCTAGTTCGGGAATATATCGAGGAATACTGGGTAAAAACTGTACATAAAAATAAATATTGTGCTGTTTGGAAAAAAATCAAGATCTATCTGACAATAAAAACAGTTTTTGGACAAAGTTTTAAAAAAATGGTATTGATAAGCACGCATGATTTTCTTATCGTATGATTTTCTGCACGACGAACAGGTTCCAAATTTAATCATAATTAAAGATAATTTTTTGAATTTATTTTCGACAAAAATGAGCAAAGAATCGAAAAAAAATTAGCATTCATCTCGATAGTTAAAACTACTATATCAAAATTTAAGTATTTTTTAGAGTCGTAAAACAATAGAGGCTATTTTAAAAATAGGAAAATAAGAAAGTTCATTAAATAAATACCATTTATAGAACTTTTTGACAGAATTTCGCTCACATCAAATATTCGTCCAAAATTTATTTTTTGCTCTTAACCGCGCGAAAAAAGTAAGAATGTCCATTTAACGAAAAAGCAACGAGGAATCAACCGAGGAAATTTTCTAACACGGCCAAATTGTCAAATTTCAATTGTCAAATAATAGGTCAGTAAAATCATATGATTTGTCGAAGCGTTTAAAATTTTTTATTTACTCTCTAAAATGTCCTAATCGTTAAATAACCGTTCGATAACAATGTTAGCAAATATTGAATCTCATTAACGATTAATGAACATGTGGTGAAATTTCAAAAAAAAAATATTTTTTATCTATGATACGTTTTTGTTTTCATTTTTGGTTGTAACAAAATGTAAAGAACGTTGAATTGGTAAATGAAATTTTAAAAAAATGAAAACAAAGAAACAAAAATTGTATATTAGAATTTCTTATTTTTTATGGGATTTTATTTCAATTCAGGATTGTAACATAAATAAATAAATGCTAAATTATCTTTCATATATTCGTAAGAGTTTAAATTAAATTGAATCAAAACTTGAATATCTTCATTTTTTTTCATAATCAAAATTCCAATCCATAATCACTCTATTTTCAAATAAATAATCAAATGAACAATTAGTGATTAATCACGATTAATTTAATTCGATTAAAAAGCACTCAAATCAATCGAATGAACGATGAATCGATTACTGCCAAAACTGTTCAATAATAATCACATAAAAATATTCCAAAAATTATGAATATGGAGCGTTCCAAATCGGTCAATTTGAAAAACTTTTTTTTTATTTCCTCCATTTTTTAATATTTTTTACTACCTATCAAAAGACCCTTCCTGTTGATCTTTGAGATTTTTTTTATTACCCGTTCAAAAGATATTAAATTAACAAAAAACCGCTCTTTTTTTGTATTTTGGTCATAACTTCTTTGATAATGATCCAAATTGAAAGTTTTTTTTTCAAAATTTTCATTTTTTTATGGTTTTTTTGAGTTTTAAACTTTAAAACGCGTTTTTCAAAGTGAGTGTGATTTTTGATTTTTTTTTTAATTTTTTACTTTGCACATCGATCCTTTCGAAAAAAAAAAAAAAAATTTCAATAAATTATTATGAATACCATTTTTTGTTACTGTATAGTATTTTTTTCAATATTTAGAATTTATTTAGACACTTTTTTATTGTTAACAGGTTCTTAAAATTAATAATTAATCGTTAAGTTTGTTTATGAACAATAATAACAACAGTTTTTATTCATTCGCGTATTTTTTTGAAAACCTTACATACACGATTATTTCCTGAATTAGAATATTCCTTCGCCAATACATTTCCGTTGTTTATTGTTAAATTATTGAAAAAATACTAAACAGTAACAAAAATTGGTATTCACAATAATTTATGAAAAAAGAAAAAAAATTAATTTCCAAAAATCGAAAAAAAAATAGTAGTTATTAAAATCCCACATTCGGACTAGTTTTAAAAATTGTTGAATAGATAGATGTTTGAAACAACATTTCTTAAAAAAAGCAAAAATGACACTCACTTTTAAAAACGCGATTTAAAGTTTAAAACTCGAAAAACTCATTCAACAACGCGTCGAATATTTTTGTTGTATTTTTTCTGAAAAGGCCATAGAAAAACAAAAATTTTGAAAAAAAAACTTTTAATTCTGACCATTATTAAAGAAATTATGACACAAATACCAAAAAAGAGCGGTTTTTTTTGTTAATTTAATATCTTCTGAACGGGTAATAAAAAAAATCTCAAAATTTAACAGGAAGGGTCTTTTGATGGGTACTCAAAAATATAAAAAAATTGAGGAAAAAAAAGTTTTTCAAACTGTCCGATTTGGGATGGAATGCCCCATATACTGCAGTCACTTTTTTTTTGCCATACATATTTCTCTGTGACCAAAGATAATTCTTCGGTCAATGAGGATGAGGAGAGCAGCAACGACCTCATTTCCGGTGCTCTCACGACAATTGGCAATCACGTTGCTTCATTCGGTTCGTTAATTGGTAAAATCGCTGGTTTGAATCTTCATCAAACGGAGGACAGTTCTCGAGAGATATTTCACGAAAATTCGACGAAAAAAAATCCATCGACAGATCAAGAGAGTCAAAAAGAGGCGACAACGAGTCAGCAAAGTTCAACGATTAACGATAATAAAAGGAAAGAAATTGGACGTTGGAGATACATAAAATTTGCAGACGTCCAGGAATCAACGAGTGACATTGATAACGATGAAAATTCAAATTCGAAAAATTCAACGTACACTTTGCCAAAATTGAGACATTCTGTGATCATGAATAAAAAAAATGGCGGAAAATACGTCGTTGTCGAAGAGCCAAATCGAACCAAACGCAATTTCGGTGAACCTTACAAAACCTCAAGAAGTCTCGTTGTAAGAAGTCGTTTGAAGGGTCCACAAAGTTTGGAAAAATCGGGACCGTTCAACGTCGTGAAAGGTCCCAAAGATCGTGACAGAAATTGCCTTCCTCTGAGTCTCTTCGACGTGAGAAATTTGGGAAAAAATCGTTTCAAGAACAATAACGAGCTTCGTACTAGCGAGAAATTTTGGTTAAAACCGGAATTGCGTCTGAAAAGTGTTGAATCGAAAATCATGAAAAACGACGATTTCAAGGATGACAAAACAAAGCACATTAATTCCCAAAATGTTGTCAATGAAAATCGTCCACTTAAATCAAACGACCCGATCAACGATGAGCGAGTAGTTAAAATTCACGATTATTCGAGTATTCGAATTTGAAGAAAAAAAAAAATTTTTCATCGCATTTAACAACGTCGAGAAAAATTGAGCACGATAAAAAAATAATACAGAATTAGTTCAATCGCCATGATATATTTTGTGTAATTTGATCTCAATATATATATTAAATTTCTTTAAAACTAATGGATCGCTTACAATTAAAATGTGTTAAGAATCGACGGTACGTCGTTCATTTTTTTGTTTCCTCTCTCTCTCTCTTTTTTTTTTATAGCTACACGTCGGAAAATCTGAGCCGCAAAAACAATCCGGAATTCGCGTTAAATATATATATATATATATATTTATGTATACGTATATAAAAGATGTACAATTCGTCGCGACGGGGAACATAATCGAGTTTTTTTGACAAAAACTATTTTTTTTTTTCGCTAATTTTCATCTATCGTCTCTGAGGTGAGGAGAATTTTTTTAATTCGTCTAAAATCCAATCTACCGAAGATTTTCACCAACATTTATAATCGTATACCGTTTGGTATCATAGTAAAAATTTGTCTGGCCTACGAATGTTAATTTCAATGATTATCGCTCGTGGGCAAAACTTTACGATGGAATTGAACGAGCGTTCTCATATTTCAACATTTTTTTTTTGCATTTGGCGCATTCCACGTCGAATCAACCACTTCTGAACTCCTTTCTGTTTGGCTGACATTTTTTTTTCTACCCCATTAAAAACATTTTTCAGGAAATTTTTAAATTTTTTTACCCAGCCCCAAAAAAAACTTTTTTTTTTCAAATAGCTATAACTTCTTCAAAAATTGACTAATTGGGACGTTTTTTTCAAATTTTTCGTCTTTAAATGTCGTTTCCGAAATAAAATACAAACAAATTTTAAAGTATTAAAATATATGAAATTTTTCGAGAAAAATCATCTTTTTCTCGAAGTTGGCCATTTTCAATTATTTTTTTTCACTCAAAAAATACTTTGATCAATTTCGGAATTTTTTTTTTATCGATTGAAAAAAATTTCACAAAATACCACTCTGTAAATTTTTGAGGATTTATAAAGGACCTCAGAGTTTGAAATATTGAGAAGAAAAAAAAATTGAAAGAAGTAATCCTCGACAAAATTTCGATTTTTTTTCAAAAAAGTGAAAAAAAAATAGAAGGAAATGTTGGTCCACTCCATGTTGAGCGGCATTTTTTCCGGAAATTATCAAAGTATTTTTTGAGTGAAAAAAAATTTTTTTTCAATGCCCAACTTCGAGAAAAAGATGATTTTTCTCAAAAAAGTGAAATATTTCAGATTCTAATATCTCAACGTTTTTTTCAATTTTTGTCGGAAAGTACATTTAAAAAAAATAAAAATTTCATTTATATTAAAAATTTGACAAACAAATTTGAAAATTTCCTGAAAAATGTTTTTAATGAGGTAGAAAAGGAACAAAAAAATCAGCCAAATCGAAAGGGGTTGGATTCGAACGTCGTCGATTTGACATGGAATGACCCATATATTTTTAAATCTTTAAGCTCTTTTCCATTGCATTCTCTCATTTGTCCCCGTATAAATTTCTAGCTGCTTCAGTTCATCGATCCTTTCCACATAAAAGTTATATTAAAAACAACTTTTCAACTTTATGGATCATTCGAGGGGAGAAAAAAAAGAAACAAAAAAAAACTTAAGACGTGCTATGGACATTAAATCTCTAATCATTTTCAACGTCTCTCATATTAGGATTATTTCGTTTCATCCCTTTTAGGCAAGTGTATGTACAGGAAATATTTACAATTAAACATTTACACGACTAAACAAAGTAGTCGAATATTCCGAGACACATTTCTTTCTTTCTTTTTTTTTTGTTAATTTTGTTTCAATCTTTCTTGCAATAATTTAGTTACTCTTAAGTTTTACCTACGATAAATCTTTGATTAAAAAAAAAAAAATTACACGAAACTTAAAACGCTACATTTAGGATTAATCTAACGTCATCCAAATTTCAGATCTACGAGGATCGAGAGTCCTTTCGGAATCGCTCTGATGATTTTGTGTGTGTCGCTTAAGGTGATTCGAAAAAGATTTTTAGTTCATTCAATAACGTTCCTCGACGTGATTTTTCAAAAAAAGCCACAAAAATCGCGATGAAGAATGCAACCGAAAAAAAAACGCATTTTTTTCATCACCTTAATGTACGTTTATAATATTTTCGTTACTCGACAAATTAGAACACACTTTGATAATGATTTCGCCTCTTTTTTTTCTTATTTTTGTGATTTTCATCAAATATACACTTACGATAACGCCTCGGTCGAACAATCATTGCAAAATCTACTCTCATAATTCATAGCAACTTAAAAGTCTAATCGTGTGTTTGTGCTTACTTTTAAGATTAAAATTTGCGCCACGTAAATTAGTCGAGAGGAAGTTTCTATTCTGCTGATAAAAGGACGATTTAATCGACATATCTTTAGAAAAAAAAAAACAAACAAAAACAACAACTATTCTCTCGATTTCAATTGTTTCAGAGCTTTGGTTTTCGTCGAAACTTTATTTTTTTTGTAATTAGTATTTCGATTTTTGTTTTCTGCATGGATCGGGAAGATAATTCGTTACTAATCATTTGATTAATCGAGTCCATCGAACTCGAGTGCTTTTTCATTTCATTCTCTAACATATTCGGCTGAACAAAGGCACAATCGACTTAGGTAACATTCGTGGAATATATATGAGGCATTCCACGTCAAGTCAGCCACCCCCCATTCTTTGAAATCACCAAAAATCGCACACAAATTTTTATAATGTAGTTCTAACTGTCAAGAAAATTCGTGTTTTTTTTCAGAATTTTATATTACACATCTTAGCCGGAAAAAAATAGAAAAAATTTTCTTGTTCCATTTCGTAACTCGAAAATTATTCATCGTACGAAAAGAAAAGTACAACATGAAATTTAGGATTTTCAACGTACTTTTCACTGAAATTTTTTACGAACTTCTCCAAAAGCTCTATATGCCATTTTCGGAGCAAATAATGTTTTGATATTTTTTTCTCATGTCCAAAAAAGAATTAATTTACCCTCTTTCGATACACCGACGTTTCTATGACCAATGAGTACTTTTTTAGTTTGATTTGGGCATGATTTTTGGGAATGAAGCAACGATACTGCTTAGTTCCAGGAATCGTCTTCGCAGTATCAAAACGAGATTATTTTATTATTTTTCCCTGTCTACGATTAATAATGATAAAATATCAATATCTACGCTATTTCGTTAAATCACTCTATAATGATAGATTGGATCAATAAAAATGCATTTGAAGTAATGGATTCTCGACTACGCTAATTTTTGTATAGTCTGTAAATATATCAAGTCAAAAACTGTTAAAATTACAGACGAATCGAAGAAGTCAATTCTGAGAAAAAAAAACATCAAAACATTATTTGCTCCGAAAATGGCATAAAGAGCTTTCGGAAGAGTTTGTAAAAAATTTCAGTTAACAGCACATTGAAAATCCTAAATTTTATGTTATACTTTTTTTTCGTACGTTGAATAATTTTCGAGTTGCAAAATGGGACAAACAAATTTTTTGTATTTTTTCTAGCTAAAAAATGTAATTTAAAAATCTTTAAAAAATCCCAAATTTTCTTGATAGTTAGAACTACTTTCTAAAAATTTGTATTCGATTTTTGGCGATTTCAAAAAATGGGGTGGTCGGCTTAGCGTGGAATGCCTCATATATAGATATATATTGCCACGGTAGAAAATTATAAAAGTCTCATCTTTCTATCGCGAATAAAGTTTTTGCTTCTTTTTTTACTTTGTAAAATAAATACGAAAAACGCTATTCCCGCGATTTTTGTTCTTCGTTCTTCTTTTCTTTCCGATATACAGCCAGACTTTTGTCTCGTCGAATCAAGAGTATTTGGAGTAGCGCTCTTCATTCGTAAAAACGCAAATGACGAGTTACGTGTTGATAAATTTTTTTTTCTTTAATCTCACCACGGAGAAACTAATACCAATTTTTTCCCTGTTCTTTCCCCATTTTTTTTTATGTTCTGTTATTTCTACCGTATGAAATAAGTATCCTTGCTTAATTCGCACATTTGGTGTACTCAGCCTTCAACAGTCCGAGTTTCGCCTTTATGTCGATAAACGACGGTCTCTTTTCCGGCTGTAAATCCCAAGCCTATGTGAAAGAAAAAAAAACATCAAATTGAGCGAATCGCAGAAATTTTTCGATTGGCTTTTTTTGCATTGAAAAAAAAAAATATTTTGTACCTGTTTCATTATTTCGTAAACTTCAGACGGACATCCATCGGGTGGCTCCATTTTATATCCCTTTTCCACGCATTTCACGACGTCTGCCAACGGCTAAAATTCATCGTTTTACGATCAACGAAACTATTGGCGATTTATTTATTTTCTTTCTTTCCCTAAAAATACGATACTCACTATTCTGGGATAAGGTACACGACCGAAGGAATATATCTCCCACAGAAGAACTCCAAAACTCCACATGTCAGACTTGTTTGAAAATTTCTGCAAATTAATAATAACGAGATCAGCGAAATTCGAAGTTTGAAAAAAGAAATACTCTATTGGCGAAAAGTTTCCGGAGAAAACTTCAAAAAAGGTCTGGAACGTTTTTTCATGCCATTTCACCGGAAGTCAACGTGGACTAATTTAACAAGCGGCATTTTAAAAGGGAAGAATTCGGCTCCATTACCTGATTTTTTATCGACTTTTTTCGTTTTTGCAAGAATGGCGTAAACGCTCTGACTTCTGCAATTTTCAAGATATTGCACTCAAACTTTGTACAGAATTAGTATAGCTGTTAAGGTTGTTTGGTATTGAATTTGGCGAAAATCCATCGAGGGATTAAAATTTTATGGAATTTTGAATTTTTTGAAAAATAGCGTAAACGCTCTGACTTGTGCAATTTTTAAGATATTGCACTGAAACTTTACACAGAGCTAATATAGCTATCGAGGATGTTCGTTATTAAATTTGGCGAAAACCGATCGAATGATTAAATTTTTATCAAATTTTTAATTTTTATAAAAGAAGCGTAAAGGCTAGAACTTTTGAAATTTGTCATTTATTGCAATGAAATTTTGTGAAGAGCCAGTATAGCTATCAATGTTATTCGCTATCAAATTTGGCGAAAATCGATCGAATTTGCACATTGATTACTAATATTTTTCAATAGTTAACAAAGCTTCCTTTATGAGGAAGCCAAATTTGATCGCCATACTATGTGTTAAAGGAAGCTATGTGAACTATGGATAAAGATGAGGAAGCAATGTGCAAATTTCAATTTGCAGGCGATTTACAAATTGTTTTTAGATTTGGATTCTATTTTGAAAACAGCTGTTTTTCGCTTTTTCCCCTTCTCTTCACGTGCATCTTCTAGAGGAAATTTTTTCAATACATTTTTTTACGATTGGATTCATAAAGGCGAAACTTTGAGCTTCAATTTCCTTTTTATTAAACTTTGAGCGATTTTTTTTCCCCAAGTTATTCAGTTTTTTGTGAAAAAAGAGCAAATTTGAAAAATCCCGTATAACATGAAAACAATGAGGATTCATGAAAAATTCAAGATCGCAAAAAGTTGCGTCTGTTTTTGTTGAGTGTAGAGGGATTTTTTCAGATTTTTTTTTTCAAAATTTAGTTTTCTCATGTCGAGGCTAGAAAAAAAATCAGGGAGAAAAATTTGAAAAAAAAAATCCAATGTATTGAAAATGGTAAAATAAAGTGTTTTCCCCTCTTAAAATTTTATCAATAATCCCATATAGTTCTCGAGTTACGGTAATTGAATGATCCGAGCTCCGACCCAGAAATTAAGAAAAAAAAATTTTGGGAAAGAAGTCTGAAGAAATTCCTCTGCGCTCAACAAAAACAGACGCAACTTTTTGCTATCTTGAAGTTTTTCATGAATCCTCTTTGTTTTAATGTTATACGGGATTTTTCAAATTTCCTCTTTTATCACAAAAAACAGAATAACTTTGGAAAAAAAAATCGCTCAAAGTTCAAAAAAAAAAGAAAATTGAAGCTCAAACTTTACTCTTTATGAATCCAATAGTAAAAATGTATTTTAAAAAATTCCTCCAGAAGATTCCTCTGAAGAGAAGGAAAAAAGGTGAAAAACAGCTGTTTTCAAAATAGAGTCAAAATCTAATAACAAATTGTACAAATAATTTAAAAATCAGGAAACGAAGTCGCATTCTTCCACTTTAAAATACCGCTTGGTAAATCAGTCTACGTTGACTTTCGGCGAAATGGCATGAAAAAAAGTTCCAGACCTTATTTGAAATTTTGTCCGAAAACTTTTCGCCGGTAGTGTACATTTTCTCGATGCCTTTACTAATGTCCGAGTACATTTTGTTTCAGTGCTTCCGGCGCCGTCCATTTGATGGGTAGCTTGCCACCGTCCAACGAGAAATTTTCATCCCTCGCCAATCCAAAATCCGAAACCTTGGCGGAATTGTCCTCCGCCACGAGAACGTTTCTCGCTGCTAAATCGCGATGCACGACGTGCCTCGATTCCAGATACGCCATACCGGCACACGTGTCACTAATGACGAATCACAGAGGTAAATAAAAGAAAAAAAAATTATTCGCACGGAGTCAAATGAATTATCCTGACTCTAAATCAGAGTTGTGAAAATAGTAATGTAAAAGTAACGCATTACCCATTACTTTAAACAATGTGTATTGGATAAGTTTTCCGTTACAAATTACAAAAGTAACTTGCAATGAATGAATGTTCCATTACAAATGAAAATAGTAATGTGTAATGGATGCGTGTTCCATTACAAATAAAAAAAAAGTAATGTGTAATGTCGCATGTACCATTACAAATTAATAAAAATAACGTGTAATGAATGAGTGCTCCATTACAAATTAGTAAATTACAATTGAAAAAAAAGTAATTTGTAGTGGAGAATATTCCATTACAAATTAGTGTGCTTCAACGACAATTTGGAGCAGGTACTATTTTGCTCAAAGGTAAGTCTATTAATTTTTCAATGAAAATAATTGGTGTGTATCAAGTTTTTGTTAATTTTACTATCGTAGTGGTAAATGTATGAACAGTGATTGTTTGGAGTAATTTTTACTCCATTCTTGAATTGTAATTTTTACAACAATGGAGTAAAAATTACTCCAAAAAATAACTGTTCATAGGTGTCGCATGTCGGTGTATATCAAGCAGTGATCGGCTAAATCGATATTTTCGTCAATTTAATTACCGCTAATTACTCTGTGTTAGAAAATTTTATAATTGTTCCAAAAAATATTACTCATTATTAAGGCACTCGGTAATTAGGCAGAAAGGTATTTCTAATATTCGATAATTCGATAATTCAAGTTCGATTACTATCCAATAAACCTATAACTTGTAATTTAGATCAAATAATTATTCAATAACCAAGTAATTAAAATTTAGCTCTTATGAATTACTGATTTTTTAAAAAATTAGGTAATTGTTCCTTCTAATCATTAATTATCCAATCAATTAAATACTTAAGTACTCTACTTACTAATTTTTTATGAAATTAGTTAATTATTCTTTCCAATTATTAATTATTTGAATAATTAGATAATTAATTATTCTGATTACTAATTTTTCAAAAAATTAGTCAATTATTCTTTGCAAATATTAATTATTCGATAAATGCATTATTTGATAATGCATATTGATGCTTATAAATTTGTTTAGTGAAATTAAGCAGGAACCCTGATAGCCAGTGTTGTACTATAAAAACTTGGTCATCCGTAGCTTGGAATCAATTTGACGCCAAGTTTACGGTAAGTTTTTGGTGAGCAACATTTGGATACAAGTTGATCGAAATCTACGGCCGGTACTTGAATGCAAGTTGTAGGAAAACTTGTACGCAAAATATACTCCAACTTTTGTACAAGTTCACTCCAATAACATCTACAATTATTTGTAGTCAAGTTATACTTAAATTGTGAAGGAATTTATAATTAATTAGTAATTTATATATCTAAGTTATTAATTATTCAAATAATTGGTAATTGAAATAGTTCAATTACTAATCACTTGAATCATTAGTAATTTAGATATATACATTACTAATTATTCAAATAATCAATAATTGACATAATTCAATTATAAATTATTCTAATAATTAGTAATTAAAATAATTCAATTACTAAATAATTTAATGATAAGTATTTTAAGGAATATGATTACTAATTTTTCTAATCATGAATAATTCAAAGAATACACATATTCAATATCCAAACAATTCGTAGTATTGGTCTTTAAATTACTGATTATCGAAATACCTAAAAAAAATAATGGATGATAATATTAATTTTATAAATAACGATTAATTAAAAACCTAACTTTTTTTTTTGCTGATCACTGATATCAAGTTAATATACACCGACACCTTTAAGTTTTTCTTGAATTGTAATTTTTACAAGAATGTAGTAACAATTATTTTATATCACCCAGTACAATAATGGACGCTTTTACGTCCGCACGCGGACGTGAAAACGTCCATATTGCACCTCGTGATATAAAATATCGTACCAAGAGACCATGTACTATTTATTGAAAAATTAATAGAATGACCTTTGAGCAAAATAATACCTGCTCCAAATTGTTGTAGAAACACACTAATTTGTAATGGAATATTCTCCACTACTAATTACTATTTTTTCAATTGTAATTTGTAATGGAGCACTCATCCACTACACATTACTTTTTTATTTGTAATTGCATATGCATCCATTACACATTACTTTTTTATTTGTAATGGCACATGCATCCATTACACATTACTTTTTTAATTTGTAATGGCACATGCATCCATTACACATTACTTTTTTTTTAATTTCTAATGGAACACGCATTCATTACACATTACTCTTGTATTTTGTAATGGTACACTTGTCCATTTCACATTATGGAGTGTTATGAATCATGAATACAGTAATGCATTATTTACAACTCTGCTCCAATTGATCGTATTACGATTTTATCCGACTAAAATCCAAGATAATAATTCTACAAGCGATTTTCCAAATTGAAGATGTTGAGAAATTATTTTTTTAAATTAGACTAGATATTAATGACAAAATCTGAAAAAGACCTTCAGCAATCAAACTCCAATTTTGTATATAACCAATGTCCAATTCACACAATTTATTTCAATGATTAAACCTTTTGCTGAGTTTCATTTATACGGAGAAAAAAATGACTCAATCTCATTAAACTCACAATGCAAAATTGATCTGATCCTTTTTGGTAACGTGCAATCTTCCTCGTGATCTGAGATAATCCACCAGGGATCCTTTACTCATATACTCGGTAACCAGGTACATATGTTGATTGTTGAAAACGAGACCGAGCAATTTAACGAGATTATCGTGTATCAATGACGTCATCAAGCTCGCTTCGGCGAGAAATCTTTGCGCCGCTTCGCTATTATCCTTTAACATTTTAACGGCGACTCTCTCGCCTCGATATACACCGAGCATAACATCGCCGAATTCGCCCTTTCCAATGCACTCGCGTAATTCCAATTCGTGATTTTGTATTACCCATCCAGCCTCGACGAAGGCCTTCGGATCGACGCAAAAATCTTGCTTTCCCTGTTTCGGCAATGACTTTGTCAATTGCGTGCAAAGTCCATCGGCGTCTTGCTGATAATGCTCGACCAGTAGCGCCAAATTTTCGAAAAATTCCTCATCGTCGATCGTCAATTGATTGTTCTTGTACTTGACCCGATAATGCTGAACGCGTCCCTGATAATACACGCACAGCGTGTAATCACCCGGAAAATTTGTCGATTCTCTGACTAGAAAGAGACCATCCTCGCGCGGTCGCAAAAGTCTCTCGGCCGTTTCCCTCGAGATTTTTCCGTGAAACCAACTGCAAAAAAGATTTTTAGAAATTTATCGCAACATTTTTTTATTTGTTAAAAAAATTCAATTTCCTCATTCTATTCATTTAAAATGGGCAATTATGTGATTTTTAATGCAGATGTTTTTGAAAAAATTGAAGACAGAGCATCGTCGGAGGATTGAACAACGAAATTGGCCAGTTTATGCAAAATTAAATTTTTAGAGGCTCTCTTCGTTTTCTAGAACATTTCTTGAAAATTATCAATGAGCACAGAATTTATGACATTTTTCATTTCTTCAAAATAGATTCCTCTTTGTATCGATCCTAAAGTAATGCTTTCATTTCTTCTAAAAACTCAGTGATTTTAGAATAAAATAAAGGAACCAAAAACAGTTATTATTTCATCTTGAGGCGTTCAGATTATAAAAAATTATGATTTTTTTTTAAATTATTAATGTCTCGTTCTGACGTTGGTGAATTTTGCATTATCGGACTAAAAAATAGAATGAACGCAGAAACGTAACGTTTTGTTGACATGCGCTCCAAAACGGAATTTCGAAAATAAGAAATCTGAATTTTGCTTCTATTCTTTTCACATTTAAGAATCTTCCATCATGAAGAAGTCAAAGTTAGGAAATTTGACCTTTAAGGGATTTGCAAATAATTAAAAATGACAGGCAGTGGGACAATAATTATGTATCTTCTCGACTTTGGCAAATTTTGCGTTATCAGGCCAAAAAAATATACAGGAACTTAACATTTTATTGATATACACTAACGGCGAAAAGTTTCCGGACAAAACTTCAAAAAAGGTCTGGAACGTTTTTTTATGCTATTTCGCTGGAAGTCAACGTAAACTAATTTATCAAACGGCATTTTAAGGTGGAAGAATTCGGCTTCATTTCCTGTTTTTTAAATTATTTTTTCAATTTATTTTTAGATTTGGACTCTATTTTGAACAGAACTGTTTTTCACCTTTTTCCCCTCTTTTAGGTGCATCAATCTTCTAGAGGAAATTTTTTTAAATACATTTTTACGATTGGATTCATAAAGCGGAAAGTTTGAGCTTCAATTTCATTTTTTTTTTAAACTTTGAGCTATTTTTTTCCATAGTTATTCTGTTTTTTGTGAAAAACGAAGAAATTTGAAAAATCCCGTGTGACACGAAAACAAAGAGGATTCATGAAACACTTAGAGATTACAAAAAGTTGCGTCTGTTTTCGTTGAGTTCAGAGGAATTTTTTCAGATTTTTTTTTTCTAACTTTTTTTTTCTCATTTTCCGGGTCGGAGCTCGGAATTACCATAACTCAAGAACTATGGGATTATTGATAAAATTTCAAGAGGGGATGATACTTCATTTTACCATTTTCAACACATAGGAATTTTTTTTCAAATTTTTTCCCCACATTTTTTTTCCAGCCTCAAATGAAAAAAAAATTTGCAAAAAAATGTTGGAAAAACAATCTGAAAAAATTTATCTGAACTCAACGATAACAGACGCAATTTTTTGCAATCTTGAAGTTTTTCATGAATTCTTTTTGTTTTCGTGTAATACGCGATTTTAAAAATTTCCTTTTTTTTACAAAAAAACAACACAATAACTTTAGAAACAAAAATTGCTCAAAGTTTTTAAAAAAAGGAAATTGAAGCTCAAACTTTCTTCTTTATGAATTCAATTGTAAAAATCTATTTAAAAAATTCCTCTGGAAGATGGTTGCACCTGAAGAGAGGGAAAAAAGGCGAAAAACAGATGTTTTCAAAATAGACTTCAAATCTAAAAACAAATTGTAAAAATCATAAAAAAATTAGGAAATGAAGCTATATGCTTCCCCTTTAAAATGCCGCTTATTAAATTAGTTTACATTGACTTCTGGCGAAATGGCATAAAAAAACGTTCCAAACCTTTTTTGAAATTTTGTCCGGAAACTTTTCGCCGGAAATCAATTCAAAAATTGAAAATCAATTTCAAATCTAGTTTTTGCTTCTGTTTTCGATACATTTGCAAATGTTCCATTATGAAGAGATCAAATCTAGGAAAATTTGCTCGCAGGGGATTTGTCAATGATCAAAAATGACCCAGCAGCGGACAAATGTTGAATTTGCACGATTTTTTTTTTTCTTAATTTTTCCAAAAGTACATACGGCATGGCATTGAGCTTGACTTCGTGTCTCGGATTAGCCGACAGGGCTGTCGTTGTGTTGCCGGGATTGGTAACATTTGAGGTGATGATAACGGGTTGGCTAGCAGCATTGATGTGACTCGTTAAATTGGGCGAAGTGACTCCAGCGTGGCTCGTCATTGTCGGTGACACAGGATGTGGCAGCATATTCGTTCCAACGAGACTTTTCGTCATTGAATTCTGCGTCGTGTTCTGTATCAACGGATTCGACGTTACGTTCGACGGTATCGTCGTGTGATGATTTTGATTCCCGTCCAGTTTTCCCTGACGCGCTGGCACTGACAAATTTGGGTAGCCACCACCGGCATTGTGATAAGTTGGCATTACTGCTAAATCCTTTTTTGTCTAGGTGGAATTAATCAACCTATCGAGAGAAAAAATAAGAAACAATCCTCGATTAGTTTCAATTAATTATAAAAATTCGTCGCAATCAACTTTTAGTTATTAGGTAGGTAGGTAGGTAGGTAGGTAGGTAGGTAGGTAGGTAGGTAGGTAGGTAGGTAGGTAGGTAGGTAGGTAGGTAGGTAGGTAGGTAGGCAGATAGTTCAATAAATCAAGTTTTTGGTTCACATTTTTCGCAAGATAAACATCTTAAGAATAAACTGTGAAAGTTTCAGACCGAAATTTAATTTTTTTTCAAAGTTATAGCCAAAAGAAGAGAGCAATTAACTAATAAGCTAACATTGAAAATAACTACTACGGTTTGGCAATCCCCAGAAACAAAAGATGTTCGATTCCGATTCGATTCTTTGAAACATCGATTCTTTTTTTTTTAAATCGATCTTTTGAATCGATTCTTTCCTTTCGATCTTTAGGTGAATCGATTCTTGACTTCAAAAATCGAAAATTCGATTTTTCATTTAATCCATTATCTATTAAAGCTTGGCAATTAAAGATTGACAAAAGTCTATGAAACATCAACGTCAAGGTTAAGAGAAAAAAAAAGTATGTGAAAATGTTTAACTCAGTTTTTTTTTTAGTCAATTTTAATTTAAGTTTGATCTGGACGTATGAAAGCTCATTTTGTTGGTAAATAAACACTCGATGAATTCACTGTAAAATATTCATGATAATATTAATTGTTTGCAAATTACAAAAATTCTATGAAAAAACCAAGAGTTACAAAGTCAACTTTTCTTGCCGTTAAAAATCTTAAAAGGGAAAACAATATTCCTTAATTCGTAAAATATAGATCAAATTAAAATGACAAATTTGACTTCAGCAAAACTGCTTACTAATATATGCTAACAGGTTCATTTTCATTTTCTTGAACTATTTAATTTTTTCTACATTAAAAATCTGCAATCCAGATTCACCTTCATGTTTATTTCCTTTTGAAAAACGTGTACAAACTTTTTTAAAAATCTTGTATATAAAAATATGTAAAGATTTTCGATAAATCAATTAAGTACTTCAAATTCCAAATACTGAACCTAAAAATTTACAAATGTAATATAAAAAAAAATTAATAAAATCCCCACCAACATTTGGCAAACCATTTTTCAAACAATGTCGTAAATATTGAGAATCATCAAAACATCAACGGGGTGTCAATTTTTCCTTTCAGGAATAAATTTGTCTATTTTCCATTGAGTTGAACGTTCGGAACTTTTTTTTTTACCGTAAATTTGCATCTAAAATTAATAACCCTCCGTCTGTACAAGTACATTTTGAGCTGGGTCGTAAAAGTCCCGCCAATGTTTTTTCTAAAAAAAAAAGTCAAAGAAATCTGAAAAAATCTATTTGGCCATTTATGGTAAACAACATTTTTTACAATTTTTCTTATTCCAGAGATATATTCGATTTGCAAATTTGGCTTGTGCCTTAAAAGACCCAGTGTAGACGAAGGGTTAATTAAAAAAATAAAAATAAAAAAAAATCATCCGTGTCAAGGACTGAAGATATTCGAGTGTAAAATTAATCGTGGAGATTTGTGTCTGTTCGCTCGTCGACACGTGTGCAATGCACTTTTAAAGTAAGAACGAAAAATCGTCGACGAGACGAATAAGGAAAACACGCAGCGAAATCCTCGATCGTGTGTTTGCTCCGTTTGTTACGTTCACCGGACAGTAAATCCGCGAAGCATTGAGACTGCCCCCTCGAGGGCCCTATCCTAGCTAAAGAGCAAATCCGTTGCACACGAGCAAATATTGAATTATTCAAACCGTAGCTTATCCTTGATAGTCGTTGGCGTCTCCGATGAGACTCGCGTTGTCTACCGACGAACGCTTTGTGTCACGCGAAAAATAAATATTAAAAAAAAAAAAAAAATCTCCACGACATAAAAAAAAATCCACAAATAATTTTGAAAAATCGAGTTACTTTATTGAAAAAAATTCACTGAGTGTCGAAATTAAAAAAAAAAAATTCTTACGTTTTTCTCGATGATTACCATTTTTTAACATTTTTCCATTCAAATGACCATCTTTTGGCAGAATTTGACGTATTTACATTTGTAAAAAAATGAAAATCTGCGTCTTTTTATGGCCTTCAAGAAAAAAATTAATTTAGATTTTATTGATCAACTCGAACGTCCGTTTCAGGGCAAAATATGCAAAAATATTTTTTTCTCAAGGAAAGACACTCTTTATTTATTTATTTTTTAATTTTTCCGAATTGTGAATACGGAAAACGAATTTTTGGTATTTTTTATATTATTGGTATTCGTTTTTCGTATTCACAATTCAGGGAAATAAAAAAAAATAAAATAACGAGTGTCTTTACTGTCTTTTCTTGAGAAAAAAAATATTTTTGCATATTTTGCCCTGAAACGGACGTTCGACTTGCTCTATAAAATCTAAATTAATTAATTTAAATTAATTCAATTAAATTAAAATTAAAATTAATTTTCTGGAAGGCCATAAAAAAACGCAGATTTTCGTTTTTAACAAATGTAAATACGTCAGATTCTGCCAAAGATGCAGTCATTTGAATGGAAAAATGTTTAAAAAATGATAATCATCGAGAAAAAACGTCTGAAATTTTTTTAAAAATTTCGTCGCTCTCGGTGAATATTTTTCAATAAAGTAACTCGATTTTGTAAAATTATTTGTGGAATTTTTTTTTTTTAACTGGCGGAAGTGACATGGATCGCCCCATATGTGTGAGGCCATCGATCATTAATGTGTGAATTGGCGTTACGTAAGAGAAAAAAATGAAAATATCAATATTAATGGATATCAATATTAATGTTGGTTTTTACGATCAATTAGTACTTGCGCAGATTTTAGGATTGCTATAAAAATATTGTATGCTTTTTGCTTGCTTGTTTTATCGATTGGATCCATTATTCAAGTACAATCAATTTGGTGCGGATTTCGTTCAGTGTACAATTTTAGGCAATTTTTATTATTGAGCCACGATTTTAGAAATTTGCCTAATAAATAATATATATTGTATGTTTCTTATTTATGCTTATATCGATTTCTATATCGATTATACAAATCGATATGAGTTATATCAATTATATGGGGCATTTTTGATTTTGTCGAAAAGCCTCGACCATTTTTGATTCTATTGAAATTTTTTTTTTTTCTACGAACTGAAAACAGTCTTTCAGAATTTTTGTAGATTTTTTTCTTAGCCCTTCCAACCATAATAAATTTTTCAAAATTTCACACTATTTTTTTCAATTGCGCATAACTTTAAAAAAAACGGAGATATTAAAATAAAACAGAAGGTCATTTTTTTGTCTTGAGTTGTAGTTTTATTTAAAAAAATACAAAAAAAATATCGATACTCATTTTTATACGTTTTTTTCAATTTTAGACCCAAAATATTTTTTTGTATTACGTACAACTTAAAAAATAGACAAAAATATAAGTTATGATCATCATAAGCTGCGAATTTTTTGTACTTGTAAAAATGTCTCTTTAGAAGAGATGCATTTTTTTTAAAGAAATCAAAATGGTCCAAGTTAAAAAAATATATATATTTCGGTTTTAAAACTGAAAAAAAATATATGAAAATGAATTTCGATATTATTTTTATAAAATTGCAACTCAAAACGAAAAAAAAAATCTTCTATCTTATTTTGATGATTCCGTTTTTTTAAAGTTATAAGCACTAAAAAAATGGTGTGAAATTTAGAAAAATTTAATGTGGTTAGAAGGGTTGGCACAAACATTTAAAAATATTCTAGAGGACTTTTTTTCGTACGTACAAAAAAATAGAAAATTTTCAACAAAATAAAAAATGGTCAGAGTTGTGAATTGATCGGTTTCTTATAAAATGCCCCATATGTATTAATACATATTTATTATATATTATCTTGAAAACTCAAAGTGCAAAAACACATTTTTTAGTATCGCAAATTCCTTTTTTGATTTTACGACTTTTTTGCCTTCTTTTTTCTCTCAAGTCATGATAATTAAATTTTTATTCAGGATTCTCCATGCGTGACTTCTTACGAACGACGAGATAAATTATCTCTCATCTCACATAATTTATTTTTATTCCGGAATATTTTTCTAACATTTTCACGCTCGCGTTAATATAAAAAGACGCTCAAAGTCACTATTTTCTCAAATTTAAGAAAACTCATCCCCATCTATTTTTCACTCAGATATATTTTTTCTTCTTGAGAGGAAATTTTTAAATGAGAACCAAAAAGTTTTTGAGATTCCCGGATGTTCAAAATGTCCCAAAACGTTGGGAAATCACAAGTTTACAATCTATTTACTGGAGAAAAGGTCTTGGAAGGAATTGCTGAACAATTTTGGATTTGAAGTAAATTTCAATTTTTCAAAAATAAATCTGTCGATTCATCAAGTTTCTTAATTTCAAATTATCTTTATGATTTTCAACTCTTCAAAATTTGAGGGGAATCGGCAACTTTGAGAATCAAGAAATTCTTGTCAGTTGCTCCAATTTTTTTTTTTATAAGTATCAATAATCTGAGGAAGAGCCAATAACTCACGTTTTTCGATCAGAGCACGTTTTTTGATTCAATCATCAATAATCGTCACATTTTTGCACCGCATTCCTCGTATCGTTTTCATAAGGAATTCTGCCAGTGAGAAAAACGTAAATATATGCATTTATCTTGTCGTTTCTTCGTGTCTTTTATCATCCGAAGTTTTTACGACTGAAAAAAAAAAATTGCTCGCAAACACGAATAATCGTGAATACTCGAGCTCATGCGAGAGAGAATTCGCAAACGTTCGCACGTGTGTGCGAATTCATCTTATTTTTCAATTCCATTTCCACCTCTATAATATCACCTCCTGTGTCTATATTCTTCTGTCCTTGCAACACAATTGCACCGCGGTTATGATTCACAATCCGTGAGTTATTCCGCGAATTATATTACAACCGAGAGAAAACATCACCATCCGCTGCGCAAAAAAAAAAATTTTTTTCTAATCTTTCAATTTTTTTTTCCCCCTCCTTAATCCCAACTCTATCCCTGATCTTTATAGCAATGGGCTTGGTCGTTCATTAACGAGCTCGGAACATGTTTTTTTTGCTCCATTCATCATTCCCTCCGGTCTTTCGCGACTGTATGGGGCATTTCTTGCCAAATCCATCGATCTTCGATAATCAAGGATGTTGAGTCCCTATGAAACTTTTTAATGTTAATTATTCAATAAATAGTTTCTTAATCGTCGTGAAATATTCACATGACCTCCTGAATACTTTATGTAAAAACATATTAAATTTTCAAAATTCCATCATCATTACTTCAACCTCCTTAAGGGTTAAAATGAAAAATTACGAGAAAATTCTGAAAATTTGGTATGTTTTTGTACACTGAGAGAAAAAATTACTAGAACCAATGAAATAAAGTTTTGAAGGCAAAAAATCATTTTTCTCATTATTTGCCAAAACATATTAGATTGGTTCCCTTATATATTTACTTGGTTCATTTTTTTCAATCAATTCCATAAATTTCTGTTTCAATAAACGAATTTACTTGAATCTAACAATATGTTATCAATTATATGTAATATGTTGTTTGAATCAAGAACACATTTTATCATTCTAATACAGGAAGCACTGAGAAAAAAATTTGTTGAATCAACAAATTAATTAGTCCAATCAACAGGAAAAATGATTGATTCAATCGAATGCGTGTTTATTAATTATTGCTAAACATTTTATAAAAAATATATAGCCCTTGCCAAATAATTTAATATGCATAGTTTAGTGACCCCAAAAAGAGATAAATAGAAAAAAAGACAAATCTGCGTCAATTCTCCGATCTAATTTCTCTGTCCGACCGAGATTCGAACCCTCGACCCTACCTACCATCATACCTATCCTACCTAACTACCTAACACGCTACCTATTACGCGATCGACTACTACTATGCACTTGAAAAAAGTTAGGAGTTATGAAAATTCGAATATAAGAAAACATTTTAAAAACCAGTTTTTTAATTTTTAACAACTTATGTATACTATTAAAGTATACTATAGAAATGATAGTTCTTTGCTTGAAGGAAATCAAAATTTCATCATTCCAAACAAATATTCTACTGGAATAAAATAATGTGCTATTTATTTTACTACAGCTTCTATTCAAATAATCACAATCAATTTTATATCTAATAAATCTTGAAAATACTACGGAAATATTTTTAGAAGTAAAATAATGATGAATTTATTGCAAAGAAATAATTTTGTTCGAAAAAAATAATTTAATATTTATGTCGTTTTTCAGATTCAAATAATCTCATGTTTAAGATGCGATCAATGTAAATAATCCAATGAATACAAATTTAATCAAATCTATCATACATTTAATTGTTACTACTAAATAAGAATTTAATATAATGGAGTAATAGATTCGTGAAAATATTTTTTTAAATGAAGAGTGATTTTCTTGGTTCAACAAATAAATAATCGAATTAATACTTTCATTTAATAAATAAATTCATGTTCTCAAATTCAGTAATTTTTTCTCTCAGTGTATGAAGTATTTAAGAGGTCGTGTAAAAATTTCACGACGATTAGGAAGCTCGTTATTAAAAAATTGACATTTTGTTAAAAAAAAATTTTTAAACGAATAAAAAATATATTTGTCAATAAACTTCGTTTTGTTTCCGTTGCTTTCAATATAGTGTAGATATTAAAAATGAAAGAGATGTCAAAAAAAAACTTATCGCAAAGTTATATTAGTTTCCATAAGACTACATTTCATTTAATTTAATTTGTTAATGTTAATTGTTCGATAACGAGCTTCCTAATCGTCGTGAAATTTTTACACGACCTCTTAAATAATTCATCCAAAAACATACCAAATTTGCAGAATTTTCTTACATTTGCGATTTCGGACTCAACATCCTTAAGAGGTTACACGCAGTCGGGATTTTCAAAAAATAGATTTTTATTTCATTTTCGTTATGTATATACGAGTCATTCCGTGTTAATTCAACGACGTTTTGTCGGTAACCCCTTCGATTTTTTTTATTTTTCAATATGATTTTTAATTGGATTTCTTTTTTCAATGGGACCCTTGCGATTTTTTTCAAAAAAAAGTACAAGATTCTACGTAAAAAAACAAAATTTTTCGAGATTTTACCAAAGATGGGATTCAAATAACTTGTTATTAAAAAAATTTTGTTTCGTTTTTTTTTTCGTAATTTTGATCTTTTTTCCTTCTATGACTACAATAGTTGATTTCAATTATGTTAAAATAAATAATTTAACTTCTCTCACACATTTCCTTTGTAAATTATAATAATTAACATTAAGAATTACAATTCAAGTACGTTTCGCACTTTATTCAATTTTTTTACATAAAAATTGTAATTCTTAACGTTAATTATTATAATTTACAAAGAAAATATATGAGAGGAGTTAAATCATTTATTTAAACATCATTGCAATCAACTATTGTGGTCTTAGACAAAAAAAAGATAAAAACTAGGGGAAAAAAATCGAAAAAAAAAATTGAATAAGAAGTTATTTGAATCCCATCTTCGGTAAAATCTAAAAAATTTTGTTTTTTTACGTAGAATTTTATAATTTTTATTGAAAAAAATCAAAGCGGTCCCATTGAAAGAAAATCCAATTGTTTACCTTAAAACAGCCAAGAAGAGATTAACAAAATTTTGTTCTCAATTTTCGATATTTTTTTCAAAAAGTACATTGAGAAATAAAAAAAAAATGACGTCCTAGCAAATTAGAACATCTTGGTTATTTTAGAAGTTACGATTATTTTAAGAATATTTTTTCAAAAATCAATAACTTCGGTATGGTTTAAGATAGAGAGCTAAAAATTTACATGGATACTTCTTTTTGCATGCACAATAACATATTAAAACATTAAAAAAATCAAAGGGTTCACCGACAAAATGTCGTCGAATTAACATGGAATGACTCATATATTTAAGTATATACACAGAAACTTTCATGCCAATCGGACAAATAATTTGTCATTTTGTTATATTTTATATTTCGTTATTTTGCAAATTTGTAAACTCGTAATTACTATGTAAACCCGTAATAAAAATATTTATAAACAATTTAAGGCAAACATTTTCAAAAACAATCGAATTTTTTTTTTTAGAACCCGTCTTCTCAAAAATGAATATTTTGCCAAAAAATGTGATTAGATAAAACCGATAACTGTGTAAAAATAAATTATTTGTACAAATTGACGTTGAATAGCCCATACATATGCGTGTTCAAAAAAATATCCGAACTATATACGTGTTGCTCGCTTCAAAATGAATATCGAGGGCAGAAAGTGTGAACGAATGCTTTGAGAGAAAGATCCAGCATTCGATAAAAAAAAATTTTTTCTTTCATCGATTCAACGAGCATATGAATAATAATTTGAAAAAAAATGTGTGAATCAAAAATAGCAGATTGCTTCCTCGTGATATTGCGACACTGGCATAAAGCTTCGCCAATGAAAAAGCTCCTCCTCTTGCTATGTTTTTTACGCACTTTTTTTTCCCGACTCAATCCGCGATGTTCTCGAAAGATTGAGGCAATGCTAATAAAGCGCGCGTTGTGCGTTTGCGAAGAGTTTAATTTTACAGAGTGTGGGCATGAGTGTCTGTATTTCATGTTTGTGCAATACGACAGATTTATCGAAATACCAGCCTTCGTTTCGACATCACGATCGCGAGTGTTTTTATTTTACTCTTTTTACACAAAAACATTTTTTTCAATTTTTTAAAAATTATTTTTCACACGCAAGAAAATGTTTAAAAAAATGTAATTAATATACCAGAGTTTTGAGGATGTTCGATTCTTTTTTTTTCAAAAAATCAATCTTTTGAATCGATTCTTTCCTTCTCGATCTTTAGGTGAATCGATTCTTGACCTTGAAAATCGAAAATTCGTTAAAATTCATTAAATTCATTATCTATCAAAGCTTGGCAATTGAATAAAGATTGACAAAAGTCTATGAAACATCAACGTCAAGGTTAAAAGAAAAAAAAGTACGTGAATATGTTTAAACGTGAGAAAGAGAGTAAAAAGTTTTGTTAACTATTGCAAAATATTAGTAATCATTGTGCAAATTCGATCGATTTTCCCCAAATTCGATAGCAAATAACATTGATAGCTATACTGGCTCTTCACAAAGTTTCATTGCAATATCTAAAAAAATTCAAAAGTTATAGCGCTTACGCTTTTTTTTTTAAATTGAAAATTTGATAAAAATTTAATCATTCGATAGATTTTCGCCAAATTCAACAACGAACATCCTCGATAGCTATATTAGCTCTGTGTAAAGTTTCAGTGCAATATCTTAAAAATTGCACAAGTCAGAACGTTCATGCTATTTTTCAAAAAATTAAAAATTTCATAAAATCTTAATCCCTCGATGAATTTTTGCCAAATTTAATAGCGAACAACCTCGATAGATATATTATCTCTGTGCAAAGTTTGAGTACAATATCTCAAAAATTGCACAAGTTGGAGCGTTTAGGCTATTTTTCAAAAAATTCAAAATTTCATAAAATTTCAATCCCTCGATGGATTTTCGCCAAATTCAATACAAAACAACCTTAATAGCTATACTTATTCTGTACAAAGTTTGAGTGCAATATCTTGAAAATTGCAGAGGTTAGAGCGTTTACGCCATTCTTGCAAAAACGAAAAAAGTCGATAAAATCTGAACACCCGTTATAATTAAAACAAAATTTTTTTCGTAACGAAGAGCTATTCGTGCTCGACAAGAGTGTCAAATTTTAGCTTGATATCTCGAAGCGTTTTCGAGTTATTAATTATTTACATCTGAAACTCAGGATACACACACACACACACACACACATCCATCCGGACATTTTTTCTAAATATGATTTCTCTATGTTTTAGGACATTTTGAACATATTGGCATAAAAATCGAGAAAAATTTTTTTTTTACGAAAACGAAGCTTCCTTTATGAGGAAGCAAAATAATCAAAAGTAAAAATATACAAAATATCGTAAAACAATAGTTGAATATATTCATAATATTTATAAGAATGTATTAAAAAGTGCAAATGTATAAAAAAATTAAACTATGTTTACCCAAAATGAAAACTGCTTAATATTTGTTATTTTGTATTAAAAATAAATTAATCCAATGTAATCATTTTCCATAGGAAAAACTTAAACACTTACGTAAGCTTTAATTAGCAATTAAAAAATCGATTCTTTTGATTCGATTTTTCATGAAAATCGATTTTCTTGATTCGATTCAGAATAGATTACAAAATCGATTCTTTCCAAAGAATCGAACATCCCTAGCAGTTTCAATATCATGATTTTAAATGTTTTCTCTTACAATTTTCCTGTTGTTATTTATTTAAAAAAAAAATATTTAATTTAAAATTAATTTTCCTGTATTTTTTGTTTCCTCTCCTCATGCCTTTCGTTTTTTTTATCTGCCAAATTCATAAAAGTCATTGAAAAAATGATAAAAACGATGCATCAATGTTGAATGACCCAATTGATAAATTAGACAATTTTTACTATTTCATCTACTTTATCAAAAATATAAGAATGATGAGAGCAAAAAGAAATGTTTAAAAAAAAATTATCTTTGAACGTTCAAATATTTTTTCGTCCAGCGACGATTTTTGTGTTTTATCGGAGAAAGTTGATTTTACGAATCAGACTGAATTGAGAACTTCACCAATTTTTTAACAAAAATAGGACAAATATTTCAAGACGTTGAAATTCATGCCGATATATTTTGTAGGTTCAGTCGTATCAAAATGTCAGGAATTGACGCCCAACGTACTTTTACTACGAATAACGAAGGGTTCGTCAGATTCTCATGATTACTCGGAAATACCGCAGATTCTATTAATAGAAGAAAAAAAAAATACTCTCTTGTCAAATTGCATGCCTCGTCGTCGCATTAATGAAGTGCCACGCTCGTTTGCGTTACAGTCGGAAAATTTACAACAGATTCCACACCTTCCGTTCTTTATGCTCAGCATTTTTATATATACATATATGTATATGTGTGTGTGTTTATATTCTTAACAGTACACGTTACTGTACCATGACCTGCACATCGTGAGTTTTCCATCTGTCCTTTCACGACAACCTGGCATAAAAGCAATTTTTACATTTTTTACAATGTTTTCTTGATCAGAGAAAATCGTAACTCGACGAAAATCCAAAAAAAAATTGACTCAATAGTCCAAGCCAATATTGGCTATCTCACATTTTCTCAAAGCCAATAGATTTAAGGCTAATTCATTTTGATATGAGAAAAAAAATTAATTTCGTATTTTTTTGCTCGAGCAAAATTCTCAAAACGACTCGAGATCTGCAAGATGATTTTTTAGTTCATGCTCCAGAGAGCAAGATGTTTAAATTTGCATCGTTTAAGAGGTTATACGCAGTCAGTTCAAAAAATCAATTTTTTAAAATTTCATTTTCGTAATGTACATATGAGGCATTCCACGTCAAGTCGGCCACCCCATTTTTTGAAATCACCAAAAATCGCATACAAATTTTTATAAAGTAGTTATAACTGTCAAGAAAATTCGTGATTTTTTTCAGATTTTTAAATTACATATTTTAACCGGAAAAAAATGCAAAAAATTATTTTGTCCCATTTTGTAACTCGAAAGTTATTCATCGTACGAAAAAAAAAAGTAGAACATAAAATTTAGGATTTTCAACGTACTTTTCACTGAAATTTTTTACAAACTCCTCCGAAAGCTCTATGTGCCATTTTCGGAGCAAATTTTGTTGTGATATTTTTTTTCTCAGAATTAACATCTTTGATTCGTCTGTAGTTTTAACAGTTTTTTACTTGATATATTTACAGACTATTAAAAAATTTCGAGTTACAAAATGGGACAAAAAAAATTTTTGTATTTTTTTCCGACTAAAATATGTAATTTAAAAATCTGAAAAAAATCACAAATTTTCTTGATAGTTCGAACTACTTTCTATTAATTAGTATGCGATTTTTGGCGATTTCAAAAAATAGGGTGGCCGACTTGACGTGGAATGCCTCATATGTACATTACAAAAATGAAATTTAAAAATTTGAAAATGAAGTTAAAAGTTACAAAAATAAGTATATGAATTTTTACGTTAATAAATTAAAATGTCTTTCCAGAAAAACTCTTAATAAATCACTTTTTTCGGCCTCTTGACTGCGTACAACCCGTTAAACGCAACGAAAATGATTTACTTTTTAATAAAATTCACTCTTCCTAAGCTTTCAATGTGAAAAATTGTTGAAAAGTATTTTGGGGTCTGTATTAAGGACTTTGGATTCTCTCTCTGTCTCTCTCTCTCTCAAAATTAATTTAAAAAAAAAAAATTTCGTTACATTCTGAACTTGTGTGAAGTTTTGCACTTATTTTTCATGAAATTTCATAATTTTTTTTCAAGATCTTGCAAAATTTCATGGAATTTGAGAATTTTCATGATTAACGTCATCAAAAATCCTGACTAAATTTCCAGCTTAAGGCGTCATTAGTAAAGAATTAATGGTACCTCTTACAAAAACCATTGTTTCATGGAAAAAGTACTGAAATATCTATATTGAAGTTTGCACCATTAGAATGTTTATTGAATTAAATTTTTCGACTCTAAGGATACGTCCTTGAAGCAAAAAATTATTAAATCCTTTTTCAAGTACCTCTATTGAGGATCCGGTACGAAAAATGCGTACAAAAAGCCTGAGAGTTAATAAAAATCATTTTTAAAATTGCATTTTCGTTGCGTTTGAACATAACTTGAGCATAAATTCTAATGCGCAATCGGAAAGAGAACCGCGTTTTTTTCGACCCTAATATACATATTGCATGTACACTTTAGTATTTCCTGGAGTATTTCCTGGAGTATGAGCTCGGACAGCTGACTGGTCACGAGTGAAGGCTCGCCAGTTTCTCGGCCGTGTCTCCGACATAACGTGTTCTTTTTCTCCATTTCTCTCTCTCTCTCTCTCTCTCTCTCTCTCTCTCTCTCTCTCGCAGGCGCCCGCGCGCGCGCTCTCTCTCCCTCCCCCCCCCCTCTCCCCCCCCCCCCCCTGTTTCTGTGTCTTTCTGTGTCAAGATAGGTGGGAGGTGGAAAAAAAAGCGTCCCTTTGCGTTCAAGACTGCGCTTCTTTTGCTGGTGTGGAATGCCTCATATATATATATGAAGCATTCCACGCCATTTCGATGGACATCTTGCCTCGATCATTCCAATTTTCCTCTAAATTTTTTATATAAAAAAACACATTGAAATACATTTTCCTACATTTTTTCAGAATTTTTTGGCCACGCGTTTTTTAGATTTTATTATTATTTATTTAAAAAAAAAGGACCACTTTGTAAAATCTGAAAAAATGCAGAAAAATCTAACAAAATATAACAAGTTTTTTGGAACAAAGCACACAAATTTTGTTATATTTTGTTAGATTATTCTGAATTTTTTCAGATTTTACAAAGAGGTCCCTTTAAAATAAATTTAAAAAAAAAAAAAATCCTAAGAACGCATGACCAACAAACTCTGAAATAATTTGAAAAAATTTTGTTCAATGTGTTTTTTCATATTAAAAATTTAGAGGAAAATCGAAATCATCAAGGCAAGATTTTGATCGGAATGTCGAGGAATGACACAACAACATCTTGCATTGCTGTTTTCGATTTTTCTCTTAATTTTTTATATAAAAAAATACTTTGAAAAAAAATTTCCCACATTTTTTCAGAATTTTTCAGCACGCGTTCTTTGGATGTTTTTTTTAACTTTGTAAGATGTGAAAAAATGCAGAATAATCTAATAAAATATAACAACATTTTTGGGCTTTGTTCCAAAATGGAGATTTTAATACTCTATAAGTAAAATTTTTTTTTTCAATTTTTTGAAGTATTAAAATCTCCATTTTGGAACGAAGCCCAAAAAATTTATTAGATTTTATTAGATTTTCCTGAATTTTTTCAGATTTTACAAAGTGGTCCTTTTTTTCAAAGAAAAAAAATAAAATCCAAAAAACGCGTGGCCAAAAAATTTTGAAAAATTTAGGAAAATGTATTTCAATGTGTTTTTTTATATAAAAAATTTAGAGGAAAATCGGAATTATCAAGGCAAGATGTTGATCGAAATGGCGTGGAATGCCTCATATATATGTGAGAGACCCTCGATGATATTCGCTCGATGAGGAGAGAATCCCTCTTTCGCGCGTAAACACGATGAGCTCATCGTGAATTCGCGCTGAAACATCAGGGTGAGAAAATCCCTCGACGCTGAGAATCAACTTGGCGTTGAGTTTCCTGACACCGCCACCACCAATTATGACGTTCAAATTGGATATTTACCTAGATCCACGATTCACAGTCCATCCTCCAAAATCATCGCACCGTTGTTGTTTATCCTTGTTTCCTCCTCTGAAATCACAAAAACGAATCTCAAATGAACAAAACAAATTAAACATTTGCACATTGCTTCCTTATGCATGCTTCCTCATCAATTATTCATGCAGAATCAATAATTTCATCTGACAATTGTTTTTAGAAAAGAATGCCACTGAGAAGGATTCCTGCATTATCGACCAAAGAGTTTTTTTAAATTATTCATCGTCGCGCATTGCCAATTATTATTTAAGGATACATTTTTCGAAACCCTCTGTGCTAAAATGCATCTATCTTCCAAATGTTTGCAATTTTTTGAAAAAATCTTGGAATAACGTAATTGGAGCAAAAAAATATGGAATAATTCGAATCTTGATTCCGGAGGCTTATGGAGGTTTTTTTTTATACGTGACTAAGAGAAATTCTTTGCTGCCATATGGAAATCCTCGTACACTTGAACCCAAGTGGAGATTTGGGCGATGAATATGTTCTAATCTGAATAACTGGTATTTCCCTTAAGGTACAGTCAAATCAACGTATATATACCAACAATAGGCATCCAGAAATTTTACACTTTAAATGTGATGATAATTTTACGTTTATATTATTATATAAATATATTATTATTATAAATATTGATTTTTATTCTGAAATTGTTAATAATGACTTTCTATCAATATTTTAATTAATAATAATTAATATACAATTATTTTATTGGAAAAAACAATAATAACGTAAAAGTTGAAATGTATGAAGAGTTTTTGAAATGTTAGTACTCGATTATACTGTACCGGAAGAATTTTAAGATGTAATCCAAATGGATAGTAAATATGGTGACAGATATGCGACATTTTTAATGAAAAAGTAATGCATTAATCATTACTTTTCGAATGGCAAATAGAATTAATTTTCATTAACCATTAACATTTAATGGTCAATCGAAATTATTTTGACTAACCATTAAATGTAAATGGTAAATGCAAATTATTTCCATTAACCATTACATGTTAATGGTTAATGTAAATTATTTCCATTAACCATTAAATGTTAATGGTTAATGTAAATTATTTCCATTAACCATTAAATGTTAATGGTTAATGTAAATTATTTCCATTGACCATTAAATGTAAATGGTTAATGTAAATTATTCCTATTAACCATTAAATGTTAATGGTTAATGGAAATTATTTCCATTGACCATTAAATGTTAATGGTTAATGAAAATTATTACTATTAACCATTAACATTTTCATTAGCCATTAAAAAAGTAATGATTAATGCATCACTTTTTCATTGAAAATTTCGCAACGCTGCAATAGGGTGATGCAATCAAAATCGATATTTTTTTTCTGATTGGGTTCGATAGGTGTTAGAACGTGTCAAAAAAGTAACTGTCAGAAAATTTCAGCTTTGAAAAAAAATTTCTAAAGATCGCTGAAATGACTTGATATTATTTTCGATTTTGACCAACAAACATGATACAGAAATTACGATTTTTCCGTGTCGCAACAAAAAATATAAGTGTTTAATGAAGCAGTTATTCATCCAAAATTGAGATCCATCAAAAAAAAATTAATGGGCGTGCAGGCCACTTAGATTTTCATTATCTTTTTTTTTTCAAGGACCCAAATTTTGGGTGAATTATTGCTTCATTAAATACTTATATTTTTTGGTGCGACAAGGAAAAATCGAAATTTCTATATCACGATCGTTAGTAAAAATCGAAAAAAAATATCGTCATTTGAGCGACCTCTAAAAAATTTAGTTTAAAGCTCAAATTTTGGGAGAGTAACTTTTTTGACAAATACTAACAGCTGTCAAACCCAACCGAGGAAAAAAACTATTTACATTGACCATTAAAATTTAATGGTTAATGGAAATAATTTACATTAACCATTAACCATTAACATTTAATGGTTAATGGAAATAATTTACATTAATCATTAACATTTAATGGTTAATGGAAATTATTTCAATGAATCAATAAGAGTTAATGATTATTGAAAGTGTAAATGCATTTAAAAAAAGAAATGCACACTGAGAAAAAAAAATGGTTGAATATGCAAAATCGTTTAGTTGAATACGTGCAACTAAATATTTAGTTGTACATTCCAAATTTTTGTTGCCTGAACAATATTTTGGTCAACCGAATCGCGGAATTATTCCAGAAACTAATTATTTAGTTAGACCAAATAAATATTTAGTTGCCCGTATTCAACTAACGATTTTGCATATTCAACCATTTTTTTTTCTCAGTGCATTATTTGCAACCCTGTGTGAAGATAAAAGAAGACGTAAAAAAATATTTAAAAAATAATTCTGGGTCGAGGAAGAGATTCATCAATCTTCTACCAGTAAAACTGCCTTCTTGGAGTGAATCCGAGTAATCAGTGATTGACTAATTATCGTTGCGGTGCAAATTAGCCTGAGCCTACGGTTACTTAGCTACCGTTGGTTATTACCACCAAGGGGAATATAATTTAGTCGCTTCGCTTAATTATGCTAGGAAAACTATCCTCTCTCTCTCTCTCTCTCTCTCTCTCTCTCTCTCTCTCTCTCTCTCTCTCTCTCTCTCTCTCTCTCTCTCTCTCTCTCCCTCTCTCTCTCACCAGCTTCTCAGACGACTCTAGTTATAACCGTACAGGGAACAAAGTGGATTTATCTATCTTATACTGGAAGACGAGCTTGGCACAGACGAGAAGACTTCCGGCTACGGAGACGTAATTCTCACGCCCCCGTTTTCGTAATTATACGTCTTTGGCGTTCCCTTGCTCAGGACGAGAGAAAAACCGAGCATGAAAAACCAGGGCCTCTCGCAGATTCTCTATCTCTGTGGCTTCCTCTCTTAACTCCACACTTTGGGAACAGAAATCGATTTACAAATATAGATTCAAAATTCTGGCGAATTATGGCAAAATTCTCAAAGAATCAAAAACAAAATAAAATCAGAGTTGTAAACAATGCATAACTTTGATAATGCATTACTGTATTTATTACCCATTACCCTGCATAATGTGAAATGGACAAGTGTGACATTACAAAATACAAAAGTAATGTGTAATGAATGCGTGTGCCATTACAAATAAAAAAAAGTAATGTGTAATGGATGCATGTTCCATTACAATTTAAAAAAAAGTAATGTGGAATGGATGCATGTCCCATTACAAATAAAAGAAAGTAATTTGTAATGGATACATGTGCCATTACAAATAAAAAGAGTAATGTGTAATGGATGCCTGCTCCATTGCAAATACAAAAAGTAATGTGTAATGTATGCGTGTTCCATTAAAAATAAAAAAAGTAATTTGTAATGGATGCATGTCCCATTACAAATAAAAAAAGTCATGTGTAATGGGTGCATGTTCCATTACAAATAAAAAAAAGTAATTTGCAGTGGAGAATATTCCATTACAAATAAATTCCATTAGACTCTATCCATTATTCCATTACACAATTATCACAAATGATCCATAAAGTTGAAAAATAGAAACAAAAAAACAGACAGTTCATCATTAAATATGAAGTACGAAAATGTACTTAACCCCAAAAATTATCCAACTTTATAATGAACTTGCTGTTACCCATAATTATAAGCAAGCTAATAAAAATTACAAGTTACTGATAAAAAATTTGTTGCTTTATTGAATCCCTAAATAATTTACATGTTCTTTTTTTTCAACTTTATGGATCATTTGTGATAATTGTGGATGAACTTTTAGTGAGCGAAATGCAAATAATGAGACAGCAATGTGCAAGTTTCTAATACGAGCACGGCAATTTTTTTATTTGTAATGGAATATTCTCCACTGCAAATTACTTTTTTATTTGTAATGAAACACGCATCCATTACACATAACTTTTTTTTATTTGTAATGGCACATGCATCCATTACACATTACTTTTTTTATTTGTAATGGGCCATGCATCCATTACACATTACTTTTTTTTATTTGTAATGGAACATGCATACATTACACATTACTTTTTTAATTTGTAATGGAACACGCATCCATTACACATTACTTTTTTTACTTGTAATGGCACATGCATCCATTACCCATTACTTTTTTTATTTGTAATGGGACATGCATCCATTACACATTACTTTTTTTTATTTGTAATGGAACATGCATACATTACACATTACTTTTTTAATTTGTAATGGAACACGCATCCATTACACATTACTTTTGTAATTTGTAATGGAAAACTTATCCAATACACATTGTTTAAAGTAATGGGTAATGCATTACTTTTACATTACTATTTTCACAACTCTGAATAAAATAGAATATCGACAGGATAAAACCCAAAAAAAACTTAAAGATCAATTTTTTCTCGAATAATTAGACCCATTATTTGAATTCTATTTATGAGAAAAAATTATGATCCTTGCCAGAAGAGAAATTCATGAATTTGAAAAATTGTGCAAAAAAATTGCCCAAAGCTTTTTTTTGTACATGCAAACTGGTTTTGTTATAATTAATGAACATTTTGTTTGCGATATTTTTTAATTCATGCAAAAATTATCCATTCCCACCTTAATTAGCATCAGCCTGCAAAAAGGATGCGCAAAGGTTTCGCAAAGTCATAATTAAAGGATTCGACGGGTTCGCTGAATTCTCATATGAAATCAGAGTTAGGAATGATCTATACATCGAAGCGTGGAATAAACAACGTGCAACGATATTTTCCATTAAGCGATTATAAGAATTATTCAAACGACCAAAGACTCGATAATTTTCCTATCGGCGATAATAAGTGAATTTACGACAATGACAATTACGAAGGGAAGAAGAAAAAAATTTTCTTCGGTCTTCGCTATAAAAAATTACGATTAATTCAATTAACATGGTAATGAGTCTGCAATTGTGCACCGTCGTGCACATTTCGCCTTAGTCATCTGCCACGAGGCTCAATGTTTAGTTTTTTTTTTTTTTTTTTTTTTAAGGCCCTGCCCGAGTATTTATAATTTTCAAGGCAACTCGAGCGACTCGCAGCCTGGCTCTATTACGTATTTAGCATAGTTACGCCATTGCAATGCAGAGATCATTGTTGTATTAAAAAATATATATATATATTCATCTCATTTCAATATTTCTGAAACAAAAATTCAAACGCATGCAAAAAAATTCAAACATCAATTGTGCTTCGATACTTTTGTACAAAGATGTTTTCTTTTTTTCTTTGCTTCAAAGATCAAGCGGGGTCTCGTTTGATTCACAAATATATCGTCAAAGCGAGGAAAAGTGTCATTGCGCAGAACACATTTAATTCGGAGCGTCGAATCGAGCATCCAACTTTTCTCCAACTTTTCCCCCATTATCCGACAAAATACTTCCATTCGCTATTTTCTATCTAACTTTCATATCCATAATTAATCCATAATTGGAAAATTAATGTACATTTTTTTAGTGATGTTCCATTGAAAATTGGCGCACAGCTTCTTCGTCGTTTTTACAAATTCACAAATCATTTTGTTATATTTTTTTTCGCTATCTTGATAAAAAAACATAGCAAAATCATATTGTACATTTATGCAAACTAGAGCAATAGCAAATATCCCTTCGGATGGTTCAAAATTTTGCAGAATTCAAATCCCTGGAGCAAATTTCACCTAATTCAATCCGATGGATGCTCCGAAACAACTGTGTAAGAAATTATTCTCTAGATATAAATACAATTAGCGGAAGCTAAAATGATTGGACCGCATTGTTAACCCTCTGCCTGCAGACTGGGTCTTTTACGGCACAAGCCAAATTTTCAAATCTAATATCTCTGGAATTAGAAAAATTGTAAAAAACGTTTGTTTACTATAAATGATTAAATAAATGACTGGATCGTGGAAAAAAACGTTATAAAAGTAACTGAGAATTTTGTCAAATTTTTTTTGAGGTTTTTTTCTTAGAAAAAACGTTAACAGGACTTTAACGACCCAGAGTACAGATGGTGTCCAAAATTTCAGTGAGAATTTAAAATGAGAATGGTATGAATATGAATATGAATATTTCTTCGAATGGTTTAAAATTTTGCAGAATTCAAATACCCGGAGCAAATTTCACACAATTCAATCCGATACATCTTTATGCTCCGAAACAGCTGTGTAAAAAATCATTCTCTAGACATAAATACAATTTATATTAAATCTATTTATTTATATAAAATAAATGATTGGATCATGGAAAAAATGTTATAAAAGTAACTCAGAATTTTGTCAGATTTTTTTGTCGTTTTTTTCTTCGAAAAAACGTTAGCAGGACTTTAACGACCCAGAGAACGGACGGTGTCCAACATTTAAGTGTACGGAGAGTTAAAATGAGAAACAAAACATAGAAAATCTGGGCAGAGACAAAAAGTACCATTTTGTCAATATTCACTATTTATTTATATATTTTTATATTTTGTCAAGACAAGAGGTTTTGTTTTTATTCGCAAAATCGTTTGTGTCATTGGACTTGAGAAAACAAGATTCTGGAAACATTCCAGAGAAAATTACGTGATCTTGGAGTTGGCTCCGAGAAACGAATGGAAAGGTGATTTAACTACACGGTTTGAGGGGGATCAACCGTGTAAAAACTTTACCGGACACACACACAGACACATTTACACACGCACACACATATATATATGTATATCGTATCGCGGGTGAACGTGCAGAGCCAAGATGACAATTTTATAAAATGGGCCACATAAGGAGAGCATTCGTGTGCGTTTAACTTTCACACTTACGTTTCGCCCGAAACTTCGTATCCTCCGCGAAGAATCCAAGCAGATTTGTTTTTTTTTTTGTTGTTTCTTATTCAAACTTTCACTCGCGCACTGTCACTCCATTAATCGTGTATAACGAAAGAGAGAACGAGAGAGAGAGAAAAAAACGTTTCGACGAGGAGAAAAGATCGAAGAAAAATAAATAAATAATTGCACAGACGGAGAACACAACAACACAACACAACTCGCGTTGGAGAACGTCACACTCTCATCGGAGCGGCCATTTTGATATACAACACAGCCGGGAAGCGCTCTTCTTCGCAGGCCTTTGCCACACAACCTCTACGGTTGTACTACACACACCACGCGACTTTTAGGTCGGCAGGAGCGGTGGGAGGAGAGGGGAGTGAAAATTATCCGACAGTTTCCGATCGTTTCCGATTTATCTTATTTTATTCGTCGCTCTCGCACTTGACGGTTGTTTCTGATTCAAGGCTGACACGCAACGAGCGGAAAACCATCAGAAGAAAGTGCGTTAGTGTCGCAAACGGTCGCAAGATGGCGCCACTCTACACCCGAGAGGTGGCGCCTCACAGCGGAGAAAGTAAGAAGTGAGCATCAGTAAGCTGACTACATTATCAACTGAAAATCGCCGTCATCGTTTCAAATATTACAAATCTTCGAAGAATTTGTCCTATTTAAGATTTCGTAACATTGATTAGGATTAATTAATCAATTAAATGGATTAAGAGATTGATTGAAGACATATTTTTTAATATCGATTTTATACCGCCGTGTATGGACTTTCACTTTTTCGCCACACTCGCGATGGTGGCGCGCGTGTGCCGAATTCAAAAGTGAAAAGACGTTATTTACTCCAGCGACGAGAAGCGATCGTCGTTCCGCGCGCGGCCTCGTAAATAAATCCATGAATTTCATGAATCGCGGTTCTTCATTTCGGATTGTGAGTTTTTTATAAAAACGAAATTGAGTGATTTTCTTTGTTCTCGTTGTGACAGTCGTGCCTTGTTAATTGTAGCGTGACTTTATTTGCCATCGAATTTTGTACGAATGGCGTAAAAGTGCGGTTAAGACAGGTCGAAGCGAGCACCGCCATTATTTTGCATACAATTCCCCGCCATAAACATCGACCGTGAATTATCGGTAAGTCACACGTTCCATTCATAATTCTCAATTAATTTTCGTCACGAAGAAACGCTTTCGTTCTTACGGAAAAAATAATCCGTTCGTATCTTCAAAACGAAAAAAAAAAATTTCATTCACCAGGAAAATGCTCAATTTTAGCCTGAGACACAATGACAAAAATAAGAAATAAGGAATAAGAATAAGCCATCCGATTGGCGTACGTTCTTTAAAATGCGCGGCGATTGGCTGATTCTTATTCCTTATCTCTTATTCTTATCACTGTGTCTCAGGCTTTTTTCATCTCAATTTTTGTCCTGTTTATATATTTTTTTTTTATCTCAATTTAGTCATCATGAACGTTTGGACGAAGGAAGCTATAGTAAACATAATAAATGGAGATATAGCGAATATTCAAAAATCCGGAGAGGATCTTTTGAAGTACGTGGATTCGAAACTTCCGGAGACTCTGTCGAATCTTCAGAATCTCCTCGATCAGATACCGAACGCTATTTCCGGTCCTTTGATACCAAAAACGCCCAAAGTACCGCGCAAAAGGGACCTTAAGCGGATACAAACGATACCGGAGGATGGAGTCGTGGACGAGACTAAGAACGACGCGGATACATTCGTCGAAGATGGAAAAACGGAGGAGCAAGGTCAACTGCCGAGAGCAAGACGAGCCGCTTCGCAAAAGGCCGAGGCTAATATCAAGGTTCAGCAGTCGTTGGGTCTGGGCACAAAAATGCGTAGACCGTCGAACGACGAAGAGCCCACGATTTTGCCAAAAACGGTGAATTTGACAAAAACGGGACGTCCGAGTCGCGTCAAGAGAACGAAATCCGTGCTGGAAACTTCGGACGAGGATGATACGAGAAGACCCAAAAAATACAGCAGAATGAAACAAAAATCGACGGACGTGGAGGAAATTGAAAAAATCCCGCCAAAAATCGAGCCCAGCGACGAGACGTACACGAAAGCTTCGAACAGCGTTGATTCGAACGCGCAAAGTTCTCTGCGTCAACGTCAGTCGCGTAACAAGCGTCAGCGGGAAGAATCCGTCGATGTTAACGATGAACACGGTAATCTCACTGTTGGAATTATTTGTAAATTTACTATGCAGAGGCATTAGACTTCAAAAAAAAATGCCTATTTCTTTTTTTTTCAAAGAACATTGATAAATCGTCAGAGTATCCCTAAACAAAAACCCTGTCCAAATATGAGCCATTAATATTTAGAGGTGACGATTTTAAATTTTCTTTTTCCATTTAAATAACATGGGAAAAAAAACTTTTGAACTTTGGAATTTTATTACTCAAAAACGAATCACTGTACAGTAATAAAAAAATAGATTTTTGTAGGAAATTGAATGCTCTATAAAGAAGGTCTGAATGAAGATTTGCCTGAGGCGAGCCATTTCGGAGTTATCAAGCCTTAACCATTGAACTGTTTAAAATAATGATGTTATTTACTTATAAACGCGAGAAAATCGACTCATATCACTTAAATACCCAATATTATCTTTAAAACAAATATCTGCAAATTCTCAATAGAATTATGATCAAACCATTTCATTAATGAACGATGAATGATTAATTTTATTGTTCATTAATAAAAAAAATACGGGTATATCACAAATATACATGATGACATTTCATCATAAATTTTATATATTATAAATCAATAATTTATTTTAATTTTTTTATAAATTTGTTGAGTTTTTTAAGACTGAGTTATAACAATAAAAAGTTATTTTCTTTAATTCTTTAAGTATAAGTTTTATATTAATTAACTGAGAGTTACATAATTCATTCAAAACATTTATAAATAATTAAAATAAACTATTGATTTACAATGTATAAAAAATGTTTGATCAACATTCTATTGAAAATTTGCAAATATTTGTTTTAAAGATAATACCATTGGGTATTTAATTAAGTAATATGAGTCGATTTCGACGCGTTTATACGTAAATAACATCATTATTTTAAACAGTTAAATGGTTAAGGCTTGATAATTCCAAAACGGCTCGCCTCACGCAAATTTTCATTCAGATCTTTTTTATAGAGCGTTCAATTTCCTACAAAAATCTATGTTTCTTATTACTGTGCAGTGATTCGTTTTTGAGTAATGAAATTCCCAAGTTCAGAAAAAAAATTCTATGTTATTTGAATGGAAAAAGAACATTGAAAATGGCCACCTCTAAATATTAATATTAAGGGCTCATATTTGGACAGGGTCTTTATTTAGGGATACTCTGACGATTTATCAATGTCATATTACGTCATATTACAATGTCATATTACAATGTCATATGTCATGTTACAGTATGTCATATTACAATGTCATATTATCAATTATCATATTACGTTTACAAAACTTGGTATATTAAATCTAAATTAATGCACATTTTCAGTTTAGATTGATGATCAACGATCCCAAAAACTCTCGATCGCAACGTTTAATTGAACAGAGTATATTAATCTTGATTATTGGATGATGAGAAACGGGATTCTTTATTTAAAACACAATTAGATGACTTTAATGTACAATAGTGTATTAAAATTTGGATACACTTCTGTTATGTGTCTCGCACAGCAAAGTATATAAAATCTAATACTCTTGTAGTATTTTCAAAAGACCCTGCACGAATATTGAGAAAATATGCCATTTTTAAAATATATAGTGTATTTAAATTTCAAAGCTACCTGTGCCTGATTTTTAATAGACGGTTTATGCAAATAAACTTCCTATACCGTTATATTAATAATCAAACAAAAAATGTTTACAGTGCGGGATTCGATGACAAATCATCAAGGACCAGCGGCCAAGAAAGCCAACATCGTCGACGAGACCGTTGATATTCCGGAAACGGATGTGTCCATCGAGCCGTCGATGTACGAAGACGCGATCGGCAAATCCATACCCATGAATTCAACTATGAATCCAAATACGACCGTTACCATTGATCGCAAAATGCTGAATGTAACGGTCGTTCTGGAGAGCCTCCAATTGCCCGGAAGAATGAACGAAACGGTGACCCTCAAGAAATCCGGAAGTAACGGTAATTCCGGAAACAGCACAATGGTGAATGAAGAGCCAGGAAAAAGCGTGGGAATACCGGGTTCACCTCGCGTCGGTAGAACTATGTTCCAATCGAAGATGAGCCTGCAGAAGAAGATGAACGCCCTGAAGGAGACTCTCGCGAATAAGGAATTCGATGCTCTCATTACCGAGGACGAATCTTCGCCCGAGAGACAGCAAAACGATGAGCCAACGACGAAACGCAGCAACAAGAAGCACATCAAGGAGAAAAAACGCTTCACACGCTCGAGTATTCTCAGCGAGGACGATGATACTCTCGTTGTCGATAATACTCCAGCAAAGACTACATTCAAGGATGCCACAGGATTGAAAAACGGCAAAACATCGTACAAACCAAATGCTCTGTTCAGTCCTTATGCAAAGGATTCGGTGAAAAAGCGCGTCGAGGCTTTTGAACAAGCCGGCTTGAACAGTCCGAAGAGCGTTGAAATCGACGCTCCGACCAGGGTCACGAGAACGAAGACGCGGGCGATGGCCGCCGCTGAGGCTAATGTTCAAATTGTCAATGTTCAAACGATTGCCCAAAAATTGGCGCGTAAATCTCTCGCCAGAGCGAAAAAGATCTCTCTGAGCAAGCTGATGAAAGAAAACGAAGAGGGCAAAGAGGTGAGCTGGATATTCGTTTTTTTAGACTCAAAGTAGAACGTCGCTTATGCGAGGTAATAACGGCGTACCTCGAATAATAGTTGTTATGGAATCGGCTTCGATTCGGCCAATGAAAGTTTCCAGGTCTCGATGGAAAGAAAAATTTTTGCGCTTTACGTTTCGATCCTTGATTTGGAATTCAGAATTTTACTTAGTCTGAATATTGTTGATATTTCTAGTTTCATGTTTGTGCTTGGAAGATGATTGAAACAGAATATATTGATGCAAGTGCAATAATGTTTTGTAGAGGTGAATCAAAGGATTTATTCAGACCGTTAATTTCAATTAATGGAAAGATTGATCGTTTTTCGGCGATCTCTGTCATCTATGGAATTTTACATTTTGATATCGTCCAAAGCACAAAAGAGAAAACTAGACTTTTTATGATCTACATGTTGAATAATGAAGCCTCAGAAAGTTCCAGAGAAACTAAGTGGCGTCTTAATTTTGCTCGCTCCGCAAAATTAATTAATCAAATTGGCTGTTATCTCCAAAATTATTAACTTTACCGAAAAAATGTAAATGAAAATTTGGATGGAAATTTAATTTCCTACAAAAAAGGTCCTCTAGACCTAATTTCTAAAATTAATATTTCTTGAGACATTGAGATATTGAGATATCAACAATTTAAAACGTTTGGTTCGATAAACCATAAAAATTTTATACCACAAATAAGTCAAGGTTCAATATCTCAAGAAATATTAATATTAGCAATTAGGTCTAAAGGACCTTTTATGTAGGAAATCAAATTTCCAACAAAATTTTTCTTTCCATTTTTTTGGTAAAGTTAATCATTTCGGAGGTAACAGCAAAAAAACGAGAATGTTGGGTAAAAAAACAACTTTAGTGACCAGCACCATTTCACCAGTGTAAGTTACACTTACGCTGTTCAGGACAGTTTTGAAGATTGTTTAATTTTGCTTAAATAGCGACCAAGAAAAATGTGATAGCATGAAATGCCGCTGTTATAGAATTTTGAAGAAAAAAAATTGGATTTACGTGTGTTTTGGATGAAAAATCTTTTCATGCTGTGGGAAAGTACTTAATATTAATATTAAGGGCTGTAACTTTCAAGGAATTTCTTTCCAGACATATCCAACAAAATTTCAGGTGGGGAGTGAGAAAAAAAAATAAGTCGAAAAAAAAATCGCCCTAATGGGAACTTAATATTTAATTTTAATCGATAAAAGGAAATTTCGCCGTTCTTTTTTAAATTACTGTTCGAGGATACATCTCTGATAAGCGACTTTCTACTGTACTTTAATCATATTGCAACACTCGCTTCATCTAAGTTTCAATTTATTCAGCTAACAATAATCCCTAAAAAAATTCCAGCAACAAAAATGTCTCGTTCTATCGCTTCTTCTTCTTCCATCTCCGTTCGTTTATTTTCTTCAATTTTAGAATAACGTCCTGAATTCGGCACAGAAACCCAGTAGGATATTGACCATGAAAGAGAGCATGGTTCCAAAACAACATCAAAGAACAACGCCGATTAGCAAGAGTCGACTACAAATGCCAATGTCGGTGAATCGTATTCAGAATACTCCAGCTGGTAATCAACTATTAAACGTAAGACCGATTAACGATAATCTCATAAATTCTCGCATGTCCTTCGTGTCGTGTTGCTTGAAGCTAATTTATTATGTTAGTCTCTTTGGCTTCCTCATAAAGGAAGCTTTTTCGTGAAAAAAAAAATTTTCGCGATTTTTATGCCAATATGTTCAAAAATCATATTTAGAAAAAATGTCCGGATGGATGTGTGTGTGTGTGTGTGTGTGTGTCCTGAGTTTCAGATGTAAATAATTAATAACTCAAAAACGCTTCGAGATATCAAGCTAAAATTTGGCACTCTTGTCGAGCACGAATTGCTCTTCATTGTGAAAAAAATTTTGTTCTAATTATAACGGGTTTTCAGATTTTATCGACTTTTTTCGTTTTTGCAAGAATGGCGTAAACGCTCTAACCTCTGCAATTTTCAAGATATTGCACTCAAACTTTGTACAGAATTAGTATAGCTATCAAGGTTGTTTGGTATTGAATTTGGCAAAAATCCATCGAGGGATTAAAATTTTATGAAATTTTGATTTTTTTTTTTAAATAGTCTAAATGCTCTAACTTGTGCAATTTTTAAGATATTGTACTGAAACTTTGCACAGAGTTAATATAGCTATCGAGGTTGTTCGCTATTGAATTTGGCAAAAATCCATCGAGGGATTAAAATTTTATGAAATTTTGAATTTTTTGAAAAATAGCGCAAGCGCTATAACTAGCACAATTTTCAATATATTTCACTGAAACTTTGTACAGAACTTGTATAGCTATCAAGGTTTATTCGCTATCAAATTTAGCGAAAATTGATCGAATTTGCACATTGTTTACTAATATTTTTCAATCGTTAACAAAGCTTTTTAAATTTCTAATTTCCTTCTCATGGACTGGGTAAATTTTGTCGTTTAATTTTTTTTTTAGCAAAACAAAGCGATGACCGCATCGCGAGCAAATATAGTATCGTCCGTCGAGAGTTTCCTCGCGCCTGTGAAAACACTCACAAAGTCAAATTCCACCGATAATCTAGCGGAAAAAAGGAGGAAAATGAACGACGAGGATGCACGACGAAAGAGGGATGAAGCCCTCAAAGCCTTGAGCGAAGAGAAGAGGAGGTAAATAATCATCGGTGAATTTAGAGGACAAAGATATTTGATATTAAATTTTGCAAGGATCACTCAGAGATAATAGAAGATTCACAGATAATATAAAAGTAATTTGATTTACGCGAATTATTTTTTTTTTTTCAGAAAACGAGAAGAGAAAGAATTGAAGAATAAATTGGCGAGGGAAGCCAAGGATAAGCTCGACATGGAAAAGAGACTCAAACTAGAGAAAGAACGAGAGGAGAAGGCACGAGCTGCTTTGCTAATGCAGGAAAAGCAACGCGAGGAAGCCGAGAAAAAGAGACTTTTACAATTACAAAGAGCGCAGGTTTGGGTTTAAAATTTTCTGGAATACTGAAAAATACAGCATGCACTTTTTTATCAATTTTCAAGAAACTACACTGTATAATCTTGGTGTACTTATCATCACATTAATTAAAGTACAAAACTCTGGAAACTTGCAAATTCTTCATTTTCTGCCAGAGTTCACGGAGCTTCCTTCATTGGGAAGTTAGAATTGATTTCCGAACCTCATGAAGAAAGCTTTCTGACTCGTGAAAGAGAAAAGCGACTATTTGCAAATTTTCAAAATGCATTTTTATGTTTGCGATTTTGCATTATCAACGAAATTGTTTAATCTTTTGACACCTTGAAGGTTCGATTTCGATCGTTGAATTCCAAAGATACCGTAATTTTTTTAGGAAAAGGAAGAAAAGCGAAAACAGGAAGAACAAATGAGATTGCAGCGTTTGCAAGAGCAGGAGGAAGCTGAGAGGCAACTTGCGGAACAAAAGCGTCGAGAACAAGAGGCCGAGAGACGAAAACTCGCGGAAGCGAGAGCTCAGCAAGCGGCAGCCATAGAAGCAGCCAGATTAAAGGCTCATTACATCGCGAAGGTGAGAACTACCTTCGCAACAGGGCTGCGAAATTTTTAATGAAAACGTAATGCATTAATCATTACTTTTTTTATGGCTAATAGAATCCATTTCCATAAACAATTAACATTTAATGGTTATTGGAAATTATTTTCATTAACCATTAAAATTTAATCTCTAATGGAAATAGTTTCGATTAAAATTAACTGGCTAATGGAATTTCCATTGACCATTAAATGTTAATAGTTGATGAAAATAATTTCCACTAATCAATAACATTAAATGATTAATGTAAATCATTTTCATTAACTATTAATATTAAATGGTTACTGGAGATAATTTTAGATAAACATTAACTCTTATATATTAATGGAAATAATTTCCATTAGTCATTAACATTTAATGGTTAAACGAAATAACTCTCATTAACCATTAATATTAAATGGTTAATCCAAATAATTTTCATTAACCATTAACATTCAATGGTTAATGGAAATTATTTCAATTAATCAATAAGAGTTAATGGTTAATGGAAATTATTTTAATTAATCAATAAGAGTTAATGGTTACTGAAAATGTAAATGCATTTAAAAAAGTAATGCATTATTTGCAACCCTGCTTCGCAAACATCTCAATTCTCTCCGATCAATGTTTAATTTGAATTTTTTTTTATTTTTCAATTCAGGCGAAAAGTGCCAACGCCAAGAATCAAGAAGATCCAACAAGTTACAAATTGGACAGTGATCCCGATGACGAGGAATCCGACGACGAGACGAGGCCGAAGCATGTTATTCCTTACTGGGCACAACGTGAGATTTTTAAATTCACACCATTTACATGATCCTCAAAATTTCTGCATTTGCATTTTGCGATTCGGGCTCAGCATAACTTATTAACGTGGAGTTCTAGTGTAGAAAGCCAAAATTTAAGGATTTTTCAACGTGCTATGAAAAAAAAAACTAAACATGTTTTTCCATTCATTTTTTCACCATATATTTATTGATTCTTCAACATTCTACAAAAAACAACAAGGTGGGAAAAAATGTCGGTTATTTCCACCTCACTAATTACTGCTATAGCTCCGTTGATATTTGGAATTTCTAAATTTTCTTCGGAGGGTACATTCTTGAGACATCAAACACTGAAAATATGCACAAAAAAATCGATTTTTTCAAAATTCTACACTAGAACACCCCCTTAACTGTAGCGCGGAGAAGAAAAACCTTATTAACCTTTTTGTTCCTCGATCAATTCTCCGATGGCCGAATTTCTCTAAAAAAAACCTCGCACCTACAATTAAGGTTATTTTTACCCAGTTTGGCACGCTACATGTTCTTCGCGGAAATTCAGGGAACCAAAAGTTCAAGGGCTTTTAGTCTTTCTCCCTCAATTTAAATTTTCCAAGCCAAAATCGAAAAATGCAGATGCAGAAATCTTGAGGGTCATAATTCATACGAATGTCTTCGATTCTTGATCAAATATATTAATCATTTTTTCTGCAACTTTTTACAGCGAACGTCAGAGCAACACAATTAGCAATTCAACAGCACATACCAATGGCAGCGGTATTACAATTTTTCGGAACGAGAAAATGCACCCCCGATCTTACCGATTTGTTCAAGGGCATAAAGAAGGAACGTTTGCAGCGAACGTCGAGCGCTGTCTGGAAGACACCCCCTCGCTATTCCATGATGGCGGACGAATGAAGATTGAAAAAACAAAATATATATATATATAATATCGTCATTATTTGAGAAATATTTTTCTCACGCATACATTCGAAATTTTCCGAGTAATTCCGAGTGAAGCGTAACACGAAAAGTGCCTTACTTGGACTCTGAATTTTCGTTATCGTTTTTTTAATTCTCATTTTCTTCGTCGCTCTTTGTGAAATGGCAACGCGCTTGGCCGCGGCGCAAATTTTTTTCGGCAACGTGAAAATGATATATATAATTTTTTTTCTATCTGTTCAGTGGGACAGCGCACTGTCATGCGAAATTCGTGTTGTGAAACGAATTTTCCCATACGATTCTCTCATTAAACGCTGAACGCTTCGGACAAGGAAATCGTTTATTTCTTTTAATAATAATTAACATCCGACGTTTCATAATCTTCAGAGTCAAATTTTATTGGCCATTGATTTTTTAATTTTTTTTAGAAGTAGTTGAACAACTTTTTAGTCTTATTGCTTTTATAAATAAACAATTATTATTTATAGAATCGTACGATCTTCGCGCGACGATTGTATTCCTGCGGAAGGGGAGCTTTTCTCGAGGCCTTTTGTCCTTTTTCTGTCCTTTCCGTCGGTCGATACCGTTTTCTTGAGCTTCGAGACCGCTCTGGGAGTTCGAAGTGGATAGCAATTTTTTTCCGTTTTTTATTGTGCGTGAGTTTTTAATTTTTCTGAAATTACACAGCGACACAAAAAAAAAATTCGCCCTGGGGGTCTGACTATGTACACTGTATGTTTTTGGGGTCGCTGAATCCGAATACGAGGTTGGTTTAACCCCAGCACGTCAGGGTTCAGCTATAACCTCAAAAACACTGCAAAATTAAGTTGTTTTTTTAAATATCTCGAAAACTATTATAGTTACGAAAAAATCGTTCTGGGCTCGTCTTGATGAGTATACTTGTGGCTTCTAAAAAAACATATTCCGAAAAAAAATTTTGAAAAATGACAAATGTGGAGAATTTTGAATTTTTATAAATCTTTTTTTTAATATATTACCTTGTACTGATCTTGGAAGATCCTGAAGTTTTCAGAAAGGTGTTTTTTTGTTTTTTCAAAACCATCAATTTTTTTACTTAAAAAAATCGTGTATATCCACGATTAACAATAAATTTTTGCTCTAATTTTTATTATATAATACCTTGGACTGATCTTAAAAGATCCTGAAATGTTCAGGATGGTGTTTTTTTGTTTAAAAAATTAAAAGATCCTGAAGATTCCAGGATCTTTAAAGATCACTCCAAGGTATTGAATTAAAAAAATTTAACAAAAAATTTAATGTTGATCGTGGATTTACACGATTTTTAAAAATTCAAAAATTGATATTTTTGAAAAAACAAAAACACCTTTCTGAAAATTTCAGGATCTTTTAAGATCAGTACAAGGTATTATATAAACAAAATTGAACCAAAAATTTAATGTTGATCGTAGATTTGCACGATTTTACAAAATTCAAAATTCTCCAAATTCATGACTTCTCAACAAAAATTCGGAATATTTTTTTTTCGTAACCACAAGTATACTCTCCAAGACGAACCCAGAACGATTTTTTCGTAGAATAGTTTTTGAAATGTTGAAAAAATAATCTTGATTTTGGAGTATTATTTTTTTGTGGTTATAGCCAAACCCTGACGTGATGGGGTTAAACCAACCTCGGATTCGGATTCAGCGACCCCAAAAACATACAGTATACATAGTCAGACCCCCAGGCCGAAATTTTTTTTCAATTTTGTGTGGCTGTGTTATTCGTCATACTTACACCATCAGAGCTCGAACCGTGGGTTGTTTTTTTAGTACGGCCGGTTTTGGAGGAATATCAATGAAATTAAGACTGTGAGTCTTCAGATGAGCATACACCGGTATCTGAAAAAAAAAAAACATGAATGTTAAATTGAGGAAAATTCTTTAAGGTCTACTTTACAAGTCCAAAAAGGCAAATTTTAAAGATGTTTTTTCTCAGCTCCTTTATCAGATATGACTATAAAACTGTTATTACAACATTTTATCCTTCGAAAGTACAAAACCAAAATTTATTTCTTACTTCGGTTCGTTGAATAATTGATAGAAGACGCCAAAGTCGAAAATGTCTTTTACAATGGCCGACAGTTAATCTTAGGATTGGCAAGTCCGTAACAAAAAAATAAAAAAACATTTAAAAAAAGAAGGTTTCTTACACAACAATTAACCGCCGTTAACAAAAATTCGATGAAAAAATGGCGGATGTTTGAAATGAAAATAAAAATTTAATTTTTCACAATTTATTTCAAACATCCGCCATTTTTTTCTAGTTGATTTTTTATTAACGGTGGTTAATTGTTTAAGAAACCTTCCTCTTTAAAATGCTTTTATAGTTTTTAGTTTTAGACTTGCCAATCCTGATATTAACTATTGGCCATGAACAAAGACATTTTCAACTTTGGCCACTTCAATAAATTATTCAATGAATCGAAATAAAAAATCAATTTTTGTTTTCTACTTTCGAAGGATGTAACAATGTTGTAATAACAGTTTTATGGTCATATCTGATGAAGGAGCTGAGAAAAAAATCTTGAAAATTTGCTTTTTTCTGCTTCCTCATAAAGAAAGCTTCGTTTTCGTGAACTTTCAAGATTTTTGTGTCAGTATGTTCCAAAAAATGTTCCACAGAGTCATTTTTACACAGTTATCAATTTATTACAATGATCAAGCTTGTTCGCTATTGAATTAGATCAAAATCGATCAAAGGGTTAAATTTTAAGAAACTGAGTTCTTCGTTACAAACGTGGATTACCTTGTAACTCTGTCAATATTCAAGATATCAGACTGAATTTTTGTATGCAGTTAATATAGTTACCAAGGATTATTACTACTAATTTACGCCAAAATTGATCAAGGCTTAATGTTATGAAATTTTCAATTTTTTGTAAAATGCCACGTGCGCTGTAGCTCAAAACAATTCGAGATTACAACACTGTCACCTTCTTCGGTTTATCATCGATTAATGTACAAAACCCTGCAAATTGGAAAGTCAAAATTGATGTCCTTACTTTAACATTTAAAAAATGGCGTCAACTATGCAATAAGATCAGGAAACAATTTTAAAATTTCCAATATGCAGCTTTTTATTTTTATTTTTGTAAATATTAGACAACTCACGTATGCCAGAGAATTGTCAAGTATCGGTGTTTCCTCGTAAATTTTTTCTCTCGGTGACAAATTGTTATATTCGTGGAGTGTCGCCGTGTTTATTGGCATCCCATACAAGAGTTTACGCTCGTCATCCGAAACTTCGAGGTTTGCGTCTGCCTCTTCTATTTTACCGTCGAATTTTTCTTCAATCGTGCCTCCTCTCAGGACCTGAGCACCAAAAAAATGGGACATAAATTTAGCGAAAACGTTCAAGCCACCCCATTTTTTTTTTTTTACTCCAGTTGCGATTAATTTACTCTCAGAGTCGTTGAACTGGCAATTCTCTCAATGTCGGGTGGAATGCGATATTGTTTTAAATACGAATTCGCCGGAGTGTCCGGTAAAATCGTTGCCCAAGGCCTAAATGTTCCGAGCGTCGATATGTAACGACCGTTAAGGGTCCAAAGACGAACTGTATGATCCTCGCTGCCACTTTTTTCAAAGAAATAAAATCAGGCATTATCCGATTGATGTTATTAAAAAATAATCTTTTGCCAAATAGCGCCGAATTTCTTCTATCAGCAAGTTAAAGAGGAACTTAGTTTTTTTGTGTGTCGTTTGAGATGTAATTTTATTTTTATCTACAACAAACCTGATTATTATACGAGCTGCTGCTATATATTGAAGGGTTTTAACGGCTCTGGTGTGACCCCTAAACGATGTTAACAAAAGTGGCAAAGGTTGATCTCTCACCGCTCGTTTGGCCCTGCCCGTTATTCGTTCTTTCCACATGAAAGAAAATTCCAATCTCATCAAAGGCACGGAAACCTTTGGGGGATTCGGCAAGGCATAATTTTTGAGAAGCCATACTTTTAAGTAACCGACAGCGTGTCCTAAAGAGAGGAAAAAAAAAGTTCAACCACACCGATTCGACCTTGGACTGACCCTTCACCTCTCCGATTTCGTCCGCAATTTTGGATGGTTTTATAGTACCTCTGAAGAGCAGTCTGGATTTTTTTTCGATTTTTTTGGAATGATTTGACTTGACTCTAATTTTATAAACAAATTTTTTTTAGTGCAAATTAAAAAATCTTGAAACAATCGCAAGAATCCCGTTTTTTATATGAAATTTTTTCAGCTCAACGTTTGAAATTGTGCATACAAAAAACGGGATTTTTGTAATTTTTTCAGATATTTTCAAATTAAAGTAGATAAAAAAATTATCCAAACATTTTCCACGTAAAAAAAAGGCATTTGTGTGATTTTTTCAGATTTTTAAGTTTGGAGTAAAAATAATTTGTTTATAAAATTATAGTCAAGTCAAATAGCTCAAAAAAAAATTCAAAAAATCCTGAGTACTTTTTAGAGGGACTACAAAACCATAAAAAATCGCAGTCAAAATCGGAGAGGTGAAGGGTCAAACTCGGGTCCAATCGGCGTGGAGTGCCCCATATATGAGGCATTCCACGTAAAGTCAGCCACCCCATTTTTTGAAATCGCCAAAAATCTCATATAATTTTTTATGAAGTAGTTGCATGGGAAGGAATGGATTCTCCACTGAGCCAATTTTCTTATAGTCTGTAAATATATCAAGTAAAAAACTGTTCAAACTACAGACGAATCAAAGATGTCAATTCTGAGAAAAAAAATATCAAAACATTATTTGCTCCGAAAATGGCATATAGAGCTTTCGGAGAAGTTCGTAAAAAATTTCAGTGAAAAGTACGTTGAAAATCCTAAATTTCATGTTGTACTTTTTTTTTCGTACGATGAATAATTTTCGAGTTACGAAATGGAACGAGACAATTTTTTGTATTTTTTTCCGGCTAAAATGTGTGATATAAAAATCTGAAAAAAATTACGAATTTTCTTGACAGTTAGAGCTACTTTATAAAAATTTCTATGCGATTTTTGGTGATTTCAAAAAATGGAGTTGCCGACTTGACGTGGAATGCCTCATATACTTAATGAGAGTTAATGGATAATTTTTTGCGTTTTGCTTTAGGAAAGAGATTCTAAAGTTAAGCACGAGAATAACATGATTACTGATATCTAATATAGCAATTTGTCTAATCTATTTATAAGTGAAGCTTAGAAAAATATTCTTTTTATCAGAGAAAAATAGTTTGGAAAATGAAAATTTGCTTTCAATATTGTAAAGTATCTGGCAAATCATCAGCGAACTGCGAAATTCCAGATTAAATTTTGTAATTGAGTGATATTTGTTTCAGTGACGACGTTTTAAATACCAGTTATGAGATAATCATTATCCGGATCTGTGGCCAAAGATAATGCATAATCTCCCTGCTTGTGAATGACTGAGAAAGCCATTAAAAATCCTGCGGCTGTGTGATGAGTCCAAACTTGTATGTAACCGGATTCGAGAGATACCAATAGACTTCCGGTGTCCGATGATAATTTACGAGTCGTTAGAAAAATGATTGATCTGACTGGAACGACGCGCGTTACACCGTGAGCCGATTTATCGATTTTAGTTTCGTTATTGCGAATAACAGTCGACAAAGTTGACGGTCCAGTGATTTTACTGGATTCACGTCTTCTAGAGAATTTCCTTTTGCTCTTTGTCGGCGATATCTCGTACTTTGGTTCTTTCTTGTAAACTATCGTATAGCTGTGACCAGAGTAGCAAAAAATGCATTATTTTGATAATGCATTATCGATTTCATTAATGATTATTTTTTCACTTAATAATGGGACTTAACTTCCATTATACATTATTCATTCAATGAATAATGTGATAAAAAAAATATTGCATTATATTTTTAGTCCATAATGCAAATGTCAGACCATTGAGCATTACATTAGTACTGGAAAATGGAAAAACGAAACATTATGCATTGCGTTATCAATGAGTACTTGGAAAAGCATTACATTATACGTTGCTGAAGTAATGGACAATGTGGAAAGAGTTACATTACTCATTACTGAAATAATGAGTAGTGCAAAAATGTTCCATTATCCATTATTAAAGTAATAGATATTGTAAAGTAGCGTTAATTTTTCATTACTACAATAGTGAATATTTTGAATAATGCATTACTCGGAATAAAAATATTTTATTGCACTCCGTGCGTAAAGTGACCACTTCTCGCACGCTTCGCTTCGCTGCGCGTGCGAGAAGCGGGCACTTTACGCACTCGTGTGATAATAGTACATTACGATACTCGTGCGAGAAACTTTTTCTCAATTCGTGTGATTGCAGCATTCGCCTTCGGCTCATGCTGTAAACTCACACTCATCGAGAAAAAGTTTCATCGCACTCGTATCGTAATGTACTATTATACGTTCGTAGTCCAATTGGACAATGCCATAAAATCTTCCTTTTATTTACGAAAGTGGAAAGTATGGATTGATGAAACCGGTTCAGGGACTCGATGGTATGGGTTTATGAAATTTTTTTAAGTAAAAAAACCCAAAAATGTAAACATCGGAACGTCAACGGAACTAATAAACGCCGTTTTGAAATTTGAAATATGAATTGAAAATTTGAGTCGAAAGAGAATAAAATACATATATGCTGCGTATTTTCCTTTGATCTAACAAATTAAAAAATGCACAAGTGGAAGATGATTTTTTCTTTTGATTGATTCATAAATAAATAAAAATGCATGTAATTATTCGAGAGTAAAAAAAAGTAAACAATCGTATATGAACAGCAATTATTATTCTCTTGACAATTTCCGGTCAAAGATAAAAACGAAAAAGATGCTGTAGGTTCAAATCTGATCTAACATATAAAAAAAACAAAACAAAGTATCGAATTATATTTTCGAAGTGAAAAATTAGGAATCTAAACAAACGAATTTCCATAGAGGGAAATGTAAACAAACGAATTACCCTGTAAAAAATTTGAAGGATTAACACATACAGTCTGAGATGTATCATTCTTACGCATTATGATTATAAAAAATCATACGAAAAGGAAGATTTCATTGACATTGCTTTCTACATACAGAAATTATTTTTATTTCTTTACTCAAAGTAATACATTATTTATAGATGTAATGCGTTATTTGAAGTAATACACTGCTCGATGTAATGTGTTACTCAAAGTATTGAATTGCTCAATGTAATGCATTACCAAAAGTAATGCATTACTAAAAGTAATGCATTGCTCAATGTAATGCATTACTGAAAGTAATGCATTGCTCAATGTAATGCATTACTCGAAGTAATGCATTATTCTTCGGTTTTGTATCATTCATTACTATAGTAATGAAAATTCGTTTCTACTTTGAACTACCCATTACTGTAATAATGGACAATGGCAGCGTTTAGCATCCATTACTGTTGTAATGAATAATCTTACGTTTCTTGCATTATTCATTACTAATTTAATGCATAATCGTGAGGTTTCACATTTTTCATTACAAAAATAATGCTTAATGTTTCTATCACAGAATTTTCATTATTTCTAAAAAAAAATAATGCATTATTTTTACATTATAATTTCGGCAACTCTGACTGTGCAATAAAAATTTGAAAACTAGCTTTTTTTCTCATTTTGCTTCTTCATGAGGAATTTATAAAATTTTACTACAAGGGGGCAATGTACAAATTTACTTATATAATTTTTTTTCTTTCAGAGATACAAAATTTACCGCCTCGTTGGATCGCTGACTTCATATTTCCTATACGGTTGCCCGGTCTCAAGACGCCAGAGTATCATTTCACCGTTGTAAGAAGCCGTTGCAAGAGCCTGAGGATATGTCACGGATGCACAGAGAATGTATTCACCGTGACGAGTTTCCCAATTTTTTTGATGGACACCAGTCTCCGTATCGGCGAATTCCGTCACTCGACGATTCCAACCAGTGCACAATATCCGATTTTTCAGCCATACAACGCTCGTTATTTCACTGATTAGCGCGAAAATGATGTTTGACAATAGAAAATTGTGCAAGTTGAAAATTTGCCCATATCTTCCCTATTTTCGAATAACGAAATAATTTAAAAATCTGAAAAAATCACAGAAATCCCGTTTTTTGTATGAAAAATGTTGAGCGTTGAGCCAAAGTGGTCTTCTGTTTATAACAAGCTTTTTCAAAAAAATAAAATAAAAAAATAGAAGGAGAAACCTGATTTGAGTGGGATGTTATCCAAAACTTCCCACTGATACATCTTCAATTCATACGAAGATGTTTGAATGTATACTCAAATAAGGTTTTTCCTTCTATTAAAAAAAAAAAAAAAAAAATTCGAAAAAAATTTCTTGTAAACGGAAAGAAGATTTTTCATATAGAAACAGGATTTTTGTGATTCTTTTCAGATTTTTAAATTTGATGTAACAGTCCATTTGTTTATAATATTATCATTAAGTCAAATTGCTCCAAAAAAATTTGAAAAAAATCCTGAGTCCTTTTCCGAGGTTTTACAAAACCTCTCAGGTTAGATTGGATTGAAATATGGGACCAGTTTGGTTGGAAGGAAAATTTTTATTGATGTATCGTGCGTGGTATCATTTAAAAGAGGATTCTGAGGATTTCAACAATATATTTTTTATAATTTTTATAAGCTCAATGAACGACGAATGGAAATCGGGAAGCTTTGAGCAAATTTCTAATTAACATTACAAAAATTTAAAAAATTCCCTAAACTCGGAATTTTCGAATTACCAATTTTCTTCAATCGCCATATTTCTTATGCAAGTTCCGGTATTAAAATTCCACATTTTCAGTGTACCATCTCTAGCGCCGGTCAACAACAATTGTTCCGAGATGTCAAAGCAAGCAGCCGTTATCTCGATTCCAACTTTTTGGCCAAACTGCAATTGGCTGTGAGCATTTGTCACGAGGTACAATCGACGTCCGAGCCACGGATCCCAAACTATTATACACGAGTCCAGACCAGCTGAAACTATCTACGACGAATTGGATTGGTGAAAAATAGTACGTATAGAAAAACAGTTTATATCAGAGTTGGGCATAGTACTTGCAAGTACTTCAAGTATCAAGTACAAAGTACCTGCGGTACTTGAAGTACTCGTCAAAACGAGTACTTGAAGTACTCGTCAAAACGAGTACTTGAAGTACAAGTACTTGAAGTACAAGTACTTGAAGTACAAGTACTTGAAGTACAAGTACTTGAAGTACAAGTGCTTGAAGTGCAAGTACTTGAAGTACAAGTACTTGAAGTACAAGTACTTGAAGTACAAGTACTTGAAGTACAAGTACTTGAAGTACAAGTACTTGAAGTACAAGTACTTGAAGTACAAGTACTTGAAGTACAAGTACTTGAAGTACAAGTACTTGAAGTACAGGTACTTGAAGTACAGGTACTTGAAGTACAAGTACTTGAAGTACAAGTACTTGAAAAAATCAAGTACCAGTATCAAGTACTTTTCTAGTTTTCGGGTACATCTCGTAAATTCTGGTACTTGGGTCATTCCATGTCAAATCGACCAAGAGTTTCAATTTCGCTGAAAATTGGTCAGAAGTTTTGTTTTATCATAAAACCAAGTTCTACCAAGGAAAAAAATTTTTTTTTTTTTTCAAAAGTTATGCAAAATTCAAAATTTAACCATTTTTCAAAAAAAAATTCTATATATCTTGAAAACTATGATAGTTATGAAAAATCGTGTGTTTCATCTTGAAAAGTATACTTGGGGCTACGAAAAAAAAATATTCCGACAAAATTTTTTGAAAAATGATGAATTTTGAGAATTTTGAATTTTTTTAAATCGTGAAAATCCACAATTGACATCCAATTTTTTGTTCAATTTTTTAAATATAATACCTTGTACTGATTTGAAAAGATCCTGAAAGATTTTCAGAAAGGTGTTTTTTTTTTCAAAAATATGCATTTTTTTAAGTTGAGCAATCATGTAATTTTATAATTTTCAACAGTCAAAATTACATGATTGATCAACTTCATTTAACTTAGAGGTAAACAAAAGGTTTTACCAAAATTCAAAAATTCATATTCTTGAAACAAAAAAAAACACATTTCCGCAAATTTCAGGATCATTTAATCTCAGTACAAGGTGTTGTAAAAAAAAAGAAAACCAAAAATTTAATGTTGATCGTGGATTTTCACGATTTTGAAAAATTCTTCAAATTCATCATTTTTCAAAAATTTCTTTCTGAATTTTTTTTTTCGTAGCCCCAAGTATACTCTTTAAGACGAACCCAGAACGATTTTTTCGTAACTATAATAGTTTTTGAAATATGTAAAAAATAAACTTGAAAAAATGGTGAAATTTTGAATTTTCGAAAAAAAAAAAATTTCTTTCCTTTGTTATAACTTTGTTTTATGATAAAAGAAAACTTCTGACCAAATTTCATCGAAATTAAAAGGGATCGATTCCAAATTATATTGATTTCTAAATATATTGACAGAGATATTTCAGGGTGAAAAATCAAATTTGCATTATGTTTAATAACTGAATTTTTAATTTGCACAATTTTTTCTTTTGCAGGATTTGAGTCGCAGGAAATCAGAACGAACCACTTTGAACAGAGAATTGTAGAGAACACAGGAAACCGATTGTGTATGCGTAAAACCATCCGAAGAATCCTGATCGATGACCCTCTCGCAAACAATCACTGCGATCATCATACTGGCAATTATCATCTTGTGCGTGATGTCGTTGTAAATTATGGACAATTCGGTGTGCTCGCCGAGTTCACTGGGCAAACCATTGTACGTCTGATCAAAATAATTAAAATCATATTTTTTATCATTTGAAATTCAAAATTTGCACATTTTTTGCTTGACAAAATTCATTCTTGCCAAGGAAAAAGGTACTTTTCAGTGATCGGCAGTATCGATTTTTTCGTCAACAATATTGATTTTATTAATGATTTTTTCGAAAAATTAATAATTAGTCAATAAATATTACTAATTTTTTATAAAAATTCGTAATTAGCGGAAAAATATTAGTAATTTTTCGAAAAAATTAGTAATCAGTAAGAAAATACTTTCAATTTTTCCAAAATAGTTTTTGTCAACTTTACTATCTTAGTCGTAAATGTATGAAAAGTGATTTTTCGGAGTAACTTTTACTCCATTCTTGTAAAAATTACATTTCAAGAAAAATTAGCAAAAACTTGATACACACAAATTATTTTCATTGAAAAATTAATAGACTTCACCTTTGAGCAAATTAGTACCTGCTCCAAATTGTCGTAGAAACACACTAATTTGTATTCGAATATTCTTCACTACAAATTACTTTTTTTTTCAATTGTAATTCGTAATGGAGCACTCATTCACGACACGTTATTTTTTTATTTGTAATGGCACATGCAACCATTACACAATACTTTTATTATTTGTAATGGAACATGCATACATTACTCATTACTTTTTTATTTGTAATGGAACACGCATCCATTACACATTACAATTTTCATTTGTAATGAAACAATTCATTCATTACACGTTACTTTTGTAATTTGTAACTGAAAACTTATCCAATACACGTTGTTTAAAGTAATGGGTAATGCATTACTCTTACATTACTATTTTCACAACTCTGACTAGAATATTGCAATGTACAGAAAAAAAAAAACATTACTTGAATGCAGGATTGTGCTCCGACGTCCCAAACTTTGATGCATCGATCCTTCGACACAGTGTAGAGTCGTTTGCCAGAATTTTGGACGATAATTGCGGAAATCGCGGCATGATGACCCATAAGGATCATGCTCGGCTTTTTCGTCACAAAAGGATTCCATATGCGAAGGATACAATCAGGACCACCGGTTATCAATAATTGGCTATCTGTCGAGGATCATGTGAGTAAACTTCAATTACTCGAACTCTGCTATTTCTCTAATTTGTCAAAAAAAATATGTCTCAAAAAAAAAAACCTTCGCAAAATCTGAAGCAAGATATTCCCTTGGTGACGCTGAATTTGTATTTCATTTTTGTTCCCGTTGGGTCACTCACGAGGACAGAACATTTGCTGCATTTGCTGCACGATATAAAAGCTCGAAGGGAAACGTGATAAGAGACTTGGGACAACCAATTTCCATGAATATTTTTGAATTCCGCTACCTTCAATCCTTTCAGGCTGCCCTATGATTTTAATACATTTTTGTCTTCTCTTCAAATATTTTAAATTATTAATTATATTTAATTTATATTTGAGGCATTCCACGTTAAGTCAGCCACCCCATTTTTTGAAATCGCAAAAAATCGCATACAAATTTTTAGAAAGTAGTTCCAACTATCAAGAAAATTTGTGATCTTTTTCAGATTTTTAAATTACATTTCTTAGGCGGAAAAAAATACAAAAAATTTGTTTGTCCCATTTTGTAACTCGTAAATTATTCATCGTGCGAAAAAAAAAGTAGACCATAAAATTTAGGATTTTCAACGTGCTTTTCACTGAAATTTTTTACAAACTCCTCCGGAAGCTCTATATGCCATTTTCGGAGCAAATAATGCTTTGATATTTTTTTTCTCAGAATTGACATCTTCGATTCATCTGTGGTTCAAACAGTTTTTTACTTGATATATTTACAGACTATTAAAAAATTGGCGTAATGGAGAATCCATTATTTCAAATGCATTTTTATTGATACAATCTATCATTATAGAGTGATTCAACGAATTAGCGTAGATATTGATATTTTATCATTATTAATCGTAGACAAGGAAAAATAATAAAATAATCTCGTTTTGATACTGCGAAGACGATTCCAGGAACAAGGCAGTATCATTGCTTCATTCCCAAAGATTATGCCCAAATCGAACTAAAAAGTACTCATTGGCCATAGAAACGTCGGTGTATCCAAAAAGGGTAACTTAATTCTTTTCGCAATCGAGAGACGTTAGTAGCCTTCGACTCTAATTTGAATAGACTTGATCGGTGTACATGGGAACATTGATAAAGTTTATTAAAATGTACTCAAAGATATTTAAAAAAATAAAAATGAAAAAAGTCAAAAAAATTGAAAAAGTACAAAAAATAAACAAAAATGCGGGCTTTAGAAAATATCTATAGATAGTCTCAACCCTGTTAATGCGCAGAGAAATTTGTGTATTCATTTGGGATGAAAAATGCATGGGAAGAAATGGATTCTCCACTGAGCCAATTTTTTTACAGTCTGTAAATATATCAAGTAAAAAACTGTTAGAACTACAGACAAATCGAAGATGTCAATTCTGAGAAAAAAAATATCAAAACATTATTTGCTCCGAAAATGGCATATAGAGCTTTTGGAGGAGTTCGTAAAAAATTTCAGTGAAAAGTACGTTGAAAATCCTAAATGTCACGTTGTACTTTTTTTTCGTACGATGTATAATTTTCGAGTTACAAAATGGAACAAGAAAATTTTTTGTTTTTTTTCCGGCTATAATATGAGATATAATAATATGAAAAAAATCACGAATTTCCTTGACAGAACTACTTCATAAAAAATTGTATGCGATTTTTGGTGATTTCAAACATTGGGGTGGCCAACTTGATGTGGAATGCCTCATTTATATATTATTTTTATATTATTTTTTAATTTGTATTTAATTTTCGTTACAGACTTTGAGGACGTCCTCATAACGATGATGAGCAATGTCCTGATCGGGCGAATGCTTGAACGGTCCTTTCTCTAATGAATTGAAGGACATGACGATGATGGAACCGCCCATATCACCGAGAATTATGTAGGAATCTTCGCTTACATCGACGCTGAAGTAATAATTCATACAGACCACCGCACACTCCAAACTCGAAATCTACGAATTTCGTCGTATTCTCAAATTTCCGAAAATCTCCACATTTTCCGAAATTACCATTTCAATAGTCGATCCAACATTACCATTACTCTGAGATCAAATTTTTTCCCAACCGTGTCGTAAAATCTGAGATCTCGTTCAGTGGAACTCGTGCAAACGATTTGAACGTCGGGCATTGCAATTAAATCAGTGATAATCGTGGGACGAACTTTTCTGTAAGCTACCGGAAGAAAAATGAAAGATTATTTCTAGAACGAATTTTTTCAAACATTCGGTTTTGGTATTTTTACAGTATCTCACAGAATTCTTCTTTGAGACATAAAAATAATGAATGAAGAAATATTACAGTTTTTACAGAACTGAAAAAATTTAATAAATTCTCAAAAATTTCGATTTTTATGAATAATTTGATTTTCGTGATTAAAAAAAAAAGGTACCTACGATTTACAGATTGCACAGTGCGCTCGTAAACAAGATCAAGGGACCAATAATTTATAACTCCATCCTTGCTCGCTGTCATGTAACATCCTTTGAGAAAATTTGACGTTCTGTCCTATTCGAAATTCGTTCAAAGCGTGTTTTGCCATTAGACAAAAAGTAAAACCGAATGATTCATCGTACCGGAAGTACTTCTGGACAAAACAGAATTCTTGATATTGGCGAACGGTGATGGGTTTTCATGACAAGGGGCAATCCGACTAATGGAGGCTCCAGAATTTGCCACTGCCAGTTTATATCCTTGTCTTGAAATTCCAGCAATATGTGAGATACAAATTCGTCCCACGTCACAAATCCGTTTCTTCTTGTATTTATCTTTAAAAAGAAATCCACATCAGGATTGCAAGTAATGCATTACTTTTTGTAATGCATTGCCATTTTCATTACCCATTACAATGTAGTGTGTAATGAAAAAAATCCATTACCCATTACAATGTAGTGTGTAATGAAAAAAATCCATTACCCATTACAATGTAGTGTGTAATGGAAAAAAATTTCATTAACCATTACAATGTAGTGTGTAATGGAAAAAAAATCCCATTACCCATTACAATGTAGTGTGTAGTAGAGAAAATTTGCATTACCCATTGCAATGTAATGTGTAATGGATAAAACTTTGATTGCAACTTTGGGAATGGAAAAATATAGATGAATAAATTATTGTAATTTTGCATTACATTTTAATGACCCCGTTTCAACGGGGCCGCCGATGGCAGTGACGTATTACATCATCGTTCAACTTTTTGTATGCATATATAGATGCTTTTTAGAATATAAGGTACCTAAGTCATTAAAATGTAATCCAAAATTGCAATAATTCATCTATATTTTTCCATTCCCAAAATTGCAATCAAAGTTTTGTCCATTACACATTACATTGCAATGGGTAATGGCAATTTTTTCTATTACACACTACATTGGAATGGGTCATGAAATTTTCTTCCATTACACACCACATTATAATGAGTCATGCAAAATTTTTTCATTACACACTATATTGTAATGGGTAATGTACATTTTTTTTCTATTACACACTACATTGTAATGGGTCATGAATTTTTCTTCCATTACACACTACATTATAATTAGTTATGGAAAATTTTTCCATTACACACTACATTGTAATGGGTAATGAAAATGTTTTCCATTACACACTACATTGTAATGGGTAATGAAAATGTTTTCCATTACACACTACATTGTAATGGGTAATGGACTTTTTTTTCATTACACACTACATTGTAATGGGTAATGTGCATTTTTTCCATTGCACATTACAGAGTAATGGGTAATAAACATTTTTTTCATTACACACTCATTTTAATGGGTAATGCAAATTTTTTCCATTACACATTCTGAATGTAATGAATAATGCATTACTTTTACATTACAAATTTCGCAACCCTGACCCACATATTGCCAAAAAAATATCCCAAAAAAATTGCTCACCCATTTTCAATTCTCACCTTCGCGAACAAACTTTTCAATTCTTCCTGATTCATGTGTATCCTCAAAATAGTTTCAAAAGCTTTTTTCATTTGAGTTTCGTCCATACGCTCGTTATCCGCAGCCTTTGAAAAAAAAAAATATATAAATAATTTGAAGTCTAAAATAATTTGGGGTCCAAAATATTTTTAAACTCACTAAAAACGCATCGTGCAATTTCTCCAGACTCTCTTCCGTGCACTGTTCCTCAATATTTTTCTTCTGAAAAAACTCGTCGAATTTACGTTGATTGCTGTCACAGATGGAAAAAAAAAGATTTTTCAAAAATAATTCGTGCAATTCTTTGACGAAATAACATCAGACATTTTTCAAACCTCGAATGCTCGCCTATCGAACCCATTTTTAAAAAATCAATTTCATTCTCCTATATGCCCTGTAAAAATTTTGAAAATTGTCCCAGTGACACGTGACATTAGTTAGAACAAACGAAAGTGGAAAATTTTTAACAGCCACTGTGATTTAAAGTAGGAAAATAAAAAATGATTTTTTTTTTCCATTAAAATAATCGTAAAAAAATTTTGCTCAAAACGAAAAGAGATTATTTCATTGTATTAACTATTTATGATTTTTTTATTACAAAATTATAACGAATCATTTCTCGTTGAACGTAATGGATATATTTCTGTTAGTTCACTGTTGCGTTGTAAAAAATAATCAATATATTTTCCTACGAGAAGTAACAGGTAAAAAAAAAGCTTCACCTGCCAGTCTCGTTTCCCCTGCAAAGTGGATCGATCACGAAAGTTGACCATTCTACCTGAGGAAAATGGAGCTCTTCAAGGCTCTGAGTTTATTCAACAGACGAAAGTACGAGGAATGTGCAACGATATGCACAAATTTATTGAAAAAAAGTCCCCTGGATCAGGTGAGAAAAAACCTTATTAAAAATCCTCAATAAAATGTATTTTATTTTTCTCCATTCGAATTATTGAAATTTCTTTTATATTTTTTTTGTAGGCAATATGGGTGTTAAAAATGCGAGCGCTGACGATGCAAGTTTACGTTGATGACATCGAGGGCGAGGAGGAAGGAATAGCTGAAAGTCTTTTGGACAATTACACCATAGCGTCGATGCCAAGACCCGGAACATCATTGAAGAATCCAGGCACTGCGATGGCTGGTCAAGGTTTTCGTCCCAAAACTCAATCCGGAAGACCTGTTACAGGAGTCGTGAGACCTGCAACTCAATCTGCTGTTTCACAGAGTGTCGAACAAGCTCTTAGAACACCTAGAAGTGCTATGACCGCGAGACCCATAACGGCGATCAGTGGACGAAGTGTTAGGTATAAATTTTAGAAAAAAAAACTAAGGTCAAGTTCTGTAGGAGAGTCAGAGCCTTTTTGGTTCTTTTTTCCAGTTTTAAATAATTCTTTGCTCGATGAAAAGACAAGAAATCTAAAATCTTACTTTTCTTCACTTGATAAAGAGACAAAAATATTAAAATGTTCATTTGTTTTTAAATTCTAAACATTCAAGACAAATAAAACAATGAAAACCTCAGAAAAATTGATAAAGAAACTTTCAAATTGCAAAAATTGAAATTAAACGAAAACAGACAACAGACAGAAAAAAATTAAACAGACAAAAATGATAAAATGTTGATTTGTTTTTTAATTCTAAACATTCAAGACAAATAAAACTATGAAAACCTCTGCAGAAAATTGATGAAGAAACTTTCAAATTACAAAATAAAAATTAAACGAAAACAGACAACAGACAGAAAAAAATTAAACAGACAAAAAGGATAAAATGTTGATTTTTTAAAAAATTCTAAACATTCAAGACAAATAAAACGATGAAAACCTCTGCAGAAAATTGATGAAGAAACTTTCAAATTACAAAATAAAAATTAAACGAAAACAGACAACAGACAGAAAAAAATTAAACAGACAAAAAGGATAAAATGTTGATTTGTTTTTTAATTCTAAACATTAAAGACAAATAAAACGATGAAAACCTCTGCAGAAAATTGACGAAGAAACTTTCAAATTACAAAATAAAAATAAAACGAAAACAGACAACAAACAGAAGAAAATTAATCAGACAAAAATGATAAAATATTGATTTGTTTTTAAACTCTAAACATTCAAGTAAAAAAAAAACATTGAAAACCTCTGCAGAAAATTGATAAGGAAACTTTCAAATTACAAAATAAACATTAAACGAAAACAGACAACAGACAGAAAAAAATGAAACAGACAAAAATGATAAAATGTTGATTTGTTTTTTAATTCTAAACATTAAAGACAAATAAAACAATGAAAACCTTTGCAGAAAATTGATAAAGAAACTTTAAAATTACAAAATACAAATTAAACAATAGAATCTCTGCAGTAAATTGATAAAGAAACTTTCAAATTACAAAATAAAAATTAAACGAAAATATACTTGAAACAATAAACATGGAATATTCACTATTGACCCAAAAAATAGTCGTAAAGTAATTTTAAAAAATTCCAACTAATTCGAGTAGTGCAAAAGCCTCCAGTTTTCCAATATCAATGTTATTGATAACTTTCTGCTATCATTCCTGTTATGATCACTGAAACTTCAGGACTTTGGTATCGTTAACATAATTTAATTTCTAATTTTTTCATTGATCTAAATTTCAAAAATCAACATCGGATCCAACGTGGCATGAAAATTGATTTTATCCTTAGATTGGGCACAGCATCGATGCTCACCGAGCCAGACGGTCCTTTTATTCAACTTTCCCGTCTCAATATCACAAAATACGCGACAAAGCCCGGAATTGCAAAGCCCCTATTCGAGTATATTTATTATCACGAGCACGATGTCAGATGCGTGAGTATATAAAAGAATGCTTGAAATTACTATAATTTCATTTAAGAAAAGTTTATAATATTTTGAACTTGTTTCAGGCACTCGATTTGGCTGTTCAAGCGACCCAAGCTTGTCAATACAAAGATTGGTGGTGGAAGGTACAATTGGGAAAGTGCTATTACGCTCTTGGACTCGTTAGAGACGCTGAGCAACAATTTAAATCGGCGTTGAAGGATTGCAAGAACATCGAGACGGTTTTGAGATTGATAAGGGTTTATATACGTTTGGATCAACCATTGGCGGCTCTGGATGTTTGCAAACGTGGCTTGGAATATTTTTCCAATGACGTTAGTATTCTCATTGAAATGGCTCGAGTTTTTGAGGGCCTCAACAGCGTGCCAATGTCGGTGAAATATTACAAGAGTGTCGTTCAAGAAGATGCATCGAATACCGAGGCAATAGCCAGTATCGGTATGCATCATTTTTATAATGATCAGCCGGAACTGGGGCTACGATATTATCGGTAATTAACAATTTTTTAAATCGTAGAATAAAATTATTCCAGCACGAATATCTCAATCCTTATCTGTTCATTAATTAAGACCAGAGCTGGGCATTACTTGAAAGTACTCGGTACTTTCAGGTACTTGAAGCAGAGTACTTGCAAGTACAAAGTACTTCAAAAGTACTTAAAGCGTTGTACTTAAATTTTTCAAGTACTTCATGTACTTGAAAACTTCAAGTACTTTTCTGTACTTGAAGTACTTTTTTCAAGTACAAGTATCAAGTACTTTTGAATGTGCCTTGCTGATGGTTGCATGTGCAAAGCCTTTGAATATGGGTCATTTCATGTCCAATCGATCAATATTTGGAATCAACCGCTTTCAATTTCGATGAAATTTCGTCAGAAGTTTTCTTTTATCATAAAACAAAGTTCTAATAAAGGAAAAAAATTAATTTTTTTTTTCGAAAATTCAAAATTTCACCATTTTTTCAAGTTTATTTTTTAAATATTTCGAAAACTATTGTAATTACGAAATAATCGTTCTGGGTTCGTCTTAAAGAGTATACTTGGGGCTACGAAAAAAAAAAATTTCCGAAACAAATTTTTGAAAAATCATGAATTTGGCGAATTTTTCAAGATCGTGAAAATCTACGATCAACGTTAAATTTTTGGTTTTATTTTTTTATACAACACCTTGTACCGATATTAAAAGATCCTGAAATTTTCAGAAATGTGTCTTTTTTTTTGTTTCAAAAATATGAATTTTTGAATTTTGGTAAAACTTTTTGTTTACCTCTAAGTTAAGTGAAGTTGATCAATCATGTAATTTTGAATGCTCAAAATTACAAAATTACATGATTGCTCGACTTAAAAAAATTCATATTTTTTGAAGAAAAAAAAACACCTTTCTGAAAATTTCAGCATCTTTTCAAATCAGTACAAGGTATTATATTTAAAAAATTGAACAAAAAATTCGATGTTAATTGTGGATTTTCACGATTTTAAAAAATTCAAAATTCTCCAAATTCAGCATTTTTCAAAATTTTTTGTCGGGATATTTTTTTTCGCAGCCCTAAGTATACTCTCCAAGACGAAACAAACGATTTGTCATGACTATCATAGTGTTCAAGATATTTAGAAAAAAAATTGAAAAATGGTTAAATTTTGAATTTTGCATAACTTTTGAAAAAAAAATTAATTCTTTTTTCTTGGTAGGACTTGGTTTTATGATAAAACAAAAATTCTGACCACATTTCATCGAAATTGAAAGTGGTCAATTCCAACTCTTGGTCGATTTGACATGGAATGACCCAAGTACCAGAATTTACGAGACGTAGCCGAAAACTAGAAAAGTACTTGATACTGGTACTTGATTTTTTCAAGTACTCGTTTTGACGAGTACTTGCAAGTAACAAGTACTTTGTACTTGATACTTGAAGTACTTGCAAGTACTTTGCCCAACTCTGATTAAGACGAAGATCTTTCCTTAATTTAAAAAATTTATGACAAACAAAAAAGGTCTGGAACGTTTTTTTATGCCATTTCGCCGGAAGTCAACGTGGAGTAATTTAACAAGCGGCATTTCAAAGGGGAAGAATTCGGCTTCATTCCCCGATTTTTTAATTATTTTTAAAAAATTTCTTTTAGATTTGAACTCTATTTTGAAAACAGCTGTTTTTCGCCTTTTTTAATTTTTTTAAATACATTTAATACATTTTTAATACATAAATTTTTTCAAAATACATTTTTACTATTGAATTTATAAAGAGGAAAGTTTAAGCTCCTATTTTCTTTTTTTTTTTTTAACTTTGAGCGATTTTTTTTCCAAAATTATTTTTTGTTGTGAAAAAGAGTAAATTTGAAAAATCCCGTATAACATGAAAACAAAGAGGATTTATGAAAAACTTCAAGATAGCAAAAAGTTGCGTCTGTTTTTGTTGAGTGTAGAGAAATTTTTTCATATTTTGTTTTTTCATATTCTGGGTCGGAGCTCGGATCATTCAATTGCCGTAACTCGAGAACTATGGGATTATTGATAAAATTTTAAGAGAGGGAAATACGTTATTTTACCATTTTTAACACATTGGAATTTTTTTTCAAATTTTTTTCCTTAATTTTTTTTCCAGCCTTAAGAGAAAACAAAATTTCCGAGTAAACAAAATTTTGGAAAAAAAAATCTGAAAAAATTCCTCTGAACTCAACAAAGATAGACGCAACTTTTTGCTATCTTGAAGTTTTTCATGAATCCTCTTTGTTTTCGTGTTATACGGGATGTTTCAAATTTCCTCTTTTTTTCTAAAAGAACAGAATAACTTTGGGAAAAAAATCGCTCAAAGTTAAAAAAAAAAGGAAATTCAAACTCAAACTTTCCCCTTTACGAATCCAATTGTAAAAATGTATTTAAAAAAATCCTCTAGAAGAAGAACGGAAAAATGGCGAAAAACAGCTGTTTTCAAAATAGTGTCCAAATCTGAAAACAATATTAGTAAAAATAATCAAAAAATCAGGAAATGAAGTCGAATTCGTCCCCTTTAAAATGCCGCTTGTTAAAATAGTCTACGTTGACTTCCGGCGAAATGTCATAAAAAAACGTTTAAAATAAGGTTTATTTTCACAATTTTAACCCTCAAGTCCGCTCAAGTCAAGAATTTTAGCGTGTGTTTATTGAAATTCAATTTCAATCCAAAATCCAAAATCATAATCGCTATATTATGAAAACATCCTAAGCAGTCGTGCCATGAATCAGCTATCGATATTTATTCAGAGCAATTCTGCAAGGAAAAGCAAATATACAAATTAAATTAGAAAATTGCCTTTTGATGCCTTTTCTCTATTTTTTTTCTTCAGGCGACTCCTTCAGATGGGAGTTTACAATGCTGAATTACTGAATAATCTTGGACTCTGCTGTTTCTACGCTCAACAGTACGACCACACATTGTCTTGTTTCGAGAGAGCACTGAGTCTTGCCAATGACGAAAATATCGCCGAAATATGGTACAACATATCCCACATAGCAATCGTAAGTGCAAAATCTTGAATCTTGCACATGAGAAATTATCAAAGATCCAACAAAAACGACGACAAAAAAAAAGTGTCTAGGTGATTTGACGATGGCCGAGGAATGTCTGAGATTGTCGACTGCCGCGGACAACAGACACGCAAATTCGTACAATAATCTTGGTGTATTGGAAATGAAGAAGGGAAACGTAACAGCGGCACGTACGTATTTTCACGCTGCGGCCGGCATCGCCGGTTACATGTACGAGCCTCATTTCAACAGTGCGATTCTCGCCCACGAGGTCGGTGATTTGCAAACGAGCTATATCGCGATAGAAAAGTCTCTGAACGCTTATCCCGACCACCGCGACAGCAAGGAACTTTTTCGAAAATTGGAGCGTTATTTTTTTCACATATAAGAAATGGTAAATGGAAATTTTATGGTTTAAATTTTGGATTAACTATTTTATGTTAATGGTTAATGGAAGTTATTTCCATTAACCATTACACGTTAATGGTTAATGAGAGTTATTTCGACTAACCATTAAATGTTAATGACTAATGGAAATTATTTACATGAACCATTAACATTTCATGGTTATTGGAAGTTATTTCCATTAACCATTACACGTTAATGGTTAATGAGAGGTATTTCGATTAACCATTTTATGTTAATGGTTAATGGAAATTGATTAATTGAAATCATTTTCATTAACCATTGAATATTCATGATTAATGAGAGTTATTTCGATTAACCATTAACATTTCATAGTCAATGGAAATTGATTAATTGAAATCATTTTCATTAACGATTGAATGTTAATGGTTAATGAAAATAATTTGGATGAACCATTTTATGTTAATGGTTAATGGAAGTTATTTCCATTAACCATTACACGTTAGAGGATAATGAGAGTTATCTCGACTAACCATTAAATGTTAATGACTAATGGAAATAATTTCCATTAACCATTGAATGTTAATGGTTAATGAAAATAATTTGGATTAATCATTTTATGTTAATGGTTAATGGAAGTTATATCCATTAACTATTACACGTTAATGATTAATGAGATTTATTTCGATTAACCATTAAACGTTAATAACTATGGAAATCATTTCCATTAACCATTAACATTTCATGGTTAATAGAATTTTATTAATTGAAATCATTTTCATTAACCATTGAATGTTAATGGTTAATGAAAATAATTTGGATTAACCATTTTATGTTAATGGTTAGTGGAAGTTATTTCCATAAACCATTACACGTTAATGGATAATGAGAGTTATTTCGATTAACCATTAAATGCTGATGACTAATAGACATTATTTCCATTTACCATTAAATGTTAATGGCTAATGGAAACTATTTCCATTAACCATTAACCATTGTTTTCACATTTAAGAACCTTCGATTCAACGTATTTCACCGATTTTTTTTTCTTCATTCTTTAATAGTCAATATCGCCTATACATAAATATTATATACAATGTACATGAATACCAAAAACGTTCAAACGAAATGACCCCTTCTTTTCGGTAAGAATAGTTATTCGTTAAACGTTGTAAATACTGACTAAGATGGCTGAATGTGAACGAGAAAAAAAAGAAGCGAGAAACTTATCCCCTTCGATGTTTCTTTATTTACGGTAAGAAAAAGAAAAACGAATTGTCGATAACGCGAATAATATATGAGATACGGGATGATTAGAATGATGAAAAACAACGAGAGCGTCTACGGTTATTCGATAGATCTTACTTTACGTCGCTAATTGACGAGTGGAATGCGAACGACAAGTTCGTTTAATACGAAATTTGCATTGGGAAGATATATTCGAATTGATTCTTTTCTTCTTCAAAACGAGACGGAGTTTCGTAAAATCGAGAATTTCTCGGTGAAAATATGAAGATCGAGGGAGTTCGCTTTTTCCCGCATTCGTCAGAGAATATTCTCACGTTGAATATCGAATAAGAGTTGTGTCGGATTTTGTGCAGATTTTTCTTTTCTTTCTTTTTCTTTCATTCCATTGGTACTTTAATAATCCCACGATGAAATCTCGAGGGATTTCATGTTGTGTGTGATATAACCAACCACGAGATTACGAAGTAGAACAGAAATATTGGATAAACGGCCAAGACCTTTCTTCCAGGATGTTGACTGTCACCGAGAAACGCCATAGATGCTGAAAATAAATATTTTTTAAATAATTCGTTTGGGAAACTTTAGTCAGGGTTGTACATAATGCATTACTTTTTTTAATGCATTTACATTTTCAATAACCATTAACTCTTATTGATTAATTGAAATAATTTCCATTAACCATTGAATGTTGATGGTTAATGAAAATAATTTGGATTAACCATTAAATGTTAATGGTTAATGGAAGTTATTGCCATTAGCCATTACATGTTGATGGTTAATGGAAGTTATTTCGATGAACCATTAAATGTTAATGACTGATGGAAATAATTTCCATTAACCATTGAATGTTAATGATTAATGGAAATAATTTGCATTAATCATTAACATTTCATGGTTAATGGAAATTGAATAACTGAAATCATTTTATGTTAATGGTTAATGGAAGTTATTTCCATGAATCATTACGCGTTAATGATTTATGAGAGTTATTTCAATTAACCATTAAATGTTAATGACTAAGCGAAATAATTTGCATTAACCATTAACATTCTATGGTTAATGGAAATTGATTAATTGAAATCATTTTATGTTAATGGTTAATGGAAGTTATTTCCATTAACCATTACACGTTGATGATTAATGAGAGTTATTTCGATTAACCATTAAATGTTAATGACTAATGGAAATTATTTCCGTTAACCATTAACATTTCATGGTTAATGGAAATTGATTAATTGAAATCATTTTCATTAACCATGGAAAGCTAATGGTTAATGAAAATTGTTTCCATTAATATATATAAGAGTCAATGTTTAATAAAAATTATCTCCATTAACCATTTAATGTTAATAGTTAATGAAAATAATTTCCATTAAGCATTTAATGTTATTGGTTTATGAAAATTATTACAATTAACCATAATGCTAATGGTTGACGGAAATTGTTGCCATTAACCATTGACATTGAATTTAATTAAAAAGGTAGTAATCGATTGGTTTTATTCTGGTTCAAAATGACCCAATGGTACTAACTGTAACTAACCGTTACATATTTACCAATAATATCGGTAGTTAAGTAAACGAAATATCAATGAGGAACTTTAAACTAATTGATTTAGGATCAAATAACCCAAAGATAAAATTTAGAGACAGAGAGAGAACGATGTAGGAGCTGAAAAACATTTCTTCGTTATCCTACTTCAAACGCGTAGCGACCAAAACCGCTAAGAATAGCTGAATAATCGATTACTACCATTTTGATTACATTAAATGTCAACTGTCAATGGCAATAATTTCCATTAGCCACTAACATTAAATGATTAATGGAAATTATTTTCATTAATCATCAACGCGTAATGGTTAATGGAGATATTTTTCATTAACCATTAACTCTTATTGATAATTGAAAATAACTTCCATTAACCATTAACATTTATTGATTAATGGAACTTATTTCCATTAATCATTTAATGTTATTGGTTAGTGGACATTATTTTCATTAACCATTAACATTTAATGGTTAATGGAAATCATTTTCATTGGACATTAAATTGTAATGGTTAATGGAACTTATTTCCATTAGACATTAAATGTTAATGGTTTATGAAAATAATTTCCATAGCCGTTAAAAAAGTAATGATTAATGCATTACTTTTTCATTAAAAATTTTGCAACCCTGACTGTATTTTTCTGTTTTGGACAAACTTACCGTAGGTCGCCCAGGCAAAGCCAATAATCGCTATGACGAATCGCAGTATGAACAGGAAAGTCGTCTGTTCGACCATCAATATTATTCTACACAGTATCAGTGCGATTGCAGTTGGCAGCAAACAGTATCCCAAGACGCAAACGCTTTGGAAAAAGGATCTGCAAGTCCCAAAAGAAAAAAAATTAAGTATGAATAACAATGTTTAACAAATTATTAAAAAAAATCATTATTTTTTCATTCTTACATATTGCCACCCAAAAGTTTTGAGTTTAGTGTTACGATCATCGAGCCTATCCACACTATTACAAAGACTTCCGCGAATTCGGGACCTCCGTCATTCGAATTAGCCGTATCTGAAGAGCCTTGCAAGATCCTGGATACAAACAATATTAATCAACGATCAATCGATATTTGTGAGATTTTTGTTTATTCAATTATGAAATCTTACATTGCCATAAATGTGCAGAGTACCAATGGTCCCCAAAGGTCCCCTGTAACACAGAAATATGAGAAAATTTTCAACCAAACCGCATTTTTTCCATCAGAGCAATGTTAGACGTGCTTACATTCTTTCAGGAGACTTTTCTTCTCTTTCGGATAAATAACGTGATAAAACTTTTTTCCAACAGCTCTCACGTCTCTCAACTGTTTCGAAAGTTTCTTAATTAAATTTCAAATCGATATTCCCTCGCTTTTGGACGAATTCCCGGCAGATATTTACTCACAATTGTATCTCTGATTGGCTCATCTAATGTGTTGAAATCTGGCTCACCCAGATTCGCTCTTTGTTGTGTCGCTCCCACTGTCATTTCTCCCTCGACGCTTTGCGGATCGACGCTGTACATGGCGTCGTCGTACATCTAAAAGGATCGGATGAATTTTTTCAAAATGTCCCAAAACATTGAGAAATCATATTTTTGTTATAGTAGTACGTTTTCGATTTTGGCGGAAATCTATCAAATTAAAACTTTTTGAAATTTTTAATTTTTTAAAAAACAGTGCAAATGCTCTAGCGTAAATACTTCAACTTTGGCTATTTGCGAGATATAGTACTGAAATTTTAAACATTCAGAATAGTGATCAAGGTTTTGAATTTGTTCAAATGAGGAATAATTTCTTTTTCTCAAGAACCAAAGTGGGCATGCCATAAATAATAATATCAATTGGTCCTGATGTTTCGGAGTAAATTGAGGTTATGTTATACCAATTTGCTATTAAAGTACAATAGAAGTGTTGAAACATCAAGAATAGGTCAGAAATACGAATCTTGTGTGAAAAATGTTGTCACATCTGTATAAAATAGGTAGTAAAGAGTACTCACATCGAGTTTTGCCTCTTGCATCGTTGCCATGATTGTTGACGTTCGTCTTCTCCGTCGATTACTCAAAATTTCGGAGGTTCAAAGATTGTGATTTTTATGAACAGCACTGCGCGAATTATTCTTCTCAAACACGAATATTAATTATAGTTTAGGAATCTTTGTTTTCAGAAGAATATTAAGATTTTCCTCGACGATGCGTACGAGGCAAAGAGCGGTCGTACGGGAAGCATACCCTTATTGACAGTGACGCAAGAACACCAAAATCTACAAATCATTCGATACGGCGATCCGCACAATAACGAACAATAGTTCGTCGAATATTTTCCGAAACCGCTATTATTGTTGCAATATTATTATTTAAAATGAATCCCTCGTCATTTTGACAGCGAAGTCGTCCAACGTATATATATATATATATATGTACTATGTGGCCAGATGGCGCTAATTTCAAAATGGCTGCCGGTAGCAGCACGCATGCACATTCCATTTACGAGTGATTTATTGATACACAAAGTACGTTCAACAGTGTCAAATAGTCATCGTCAGTTATATAATTATCTGTCGAATAATTGACCCGCAAAAAAGTGTACTGACTTTTCAATAGTTTGCATAAAAATAAGTTATGTTGCCATCACATTCTTTGCTCTTTCTCGCATTCGTGTCAGCTGTACCACGTGTTGCGTTTTCGCAAACGCAGTCGGTAAACGCGGAATCGTCCGAACCGATTGTCGATAAAAGCGATAAAACTTCGATCAACGAACGCCTGTGTACGATTTTTAAATTAAATGCTCCATCTCTTTTCATTTTCAAATGTAATCAGTTGATATACTTTGTATGTTTTTTGTTTTCTTATAATCGTTGTAGTTAAAACGATGTTCGTCGCAAGTCGAAAGAAACACTTTAAAGCTGTCAAGGACATTCGAGAAATGAATAATTACGAAAAGCAATACAAGATGGTGAAGATTCTTGCTGAAAATTCATTGAACATCATCGAGGCCGGCCGCGTTATGATCGAGAGCGGGAAATTCAAAATCGGAGAAAGCGAAGCTTTGAAAAACATTACCATCCAAAATGGTAAGCTGCAATCGTTCAATTTACCCGTGAAATATTGATAATTTCTATTGATAATATACATATGGGTGATTCCATGTAAAATCGATCAATAGTTGGAATCAACCCCTTTCAATTTCGATGAAATTTGGTCAGAAGTTTTCTTTTATCATAAAAGGAAGTTCTACCGAAGGAAAAAAATTTGAAATTTTGTTTCGATAGTTATGCAAAATTCAGAATTTCAACATTGTTTCAATATTATTTTTTATGTATCTCGAAAACTATTATAGTTACGAAAAAATCGTTCTGGGGTCGTCTTGAAGAGTATACTTAGGGCTACGAAAAAAAAGATAAACCGAAAAAATTTTTGAATAATGATTAATTTGGAGAATTTTGAATTTAAAAAAATCGTGAAAATCCACGATCAACATTAAATTTTTGGTTCAATTTTTTTTTATATTATACTTTGTACTGATCCTGAAGATTTGAGAAAGGTGTTTCTTTTAAATTATGAATCATTGAATTTTGGTTGGTTTTTAAAAAATAAACTTGAAAAATTGAAAAAATGGTGAAATTTTGAATTGTGCATAACATTGGACAAAATTTTTTTTAAATTTTTTCCTTTGGTAGAACTTTATTTTATGATAAAAGAAAACTTCTGACCAAATTTCATCGAAATTGAAAAGGGTCGGTTCCAACTATTGGTCGACTTGACATGGAATGTCAAGTCGACCAATGGAATGTCACCCATGCATTTTTATCAATAAATCATTATTTCTCAGCATTGTCGACTACATTGGAAAATTCTGCATTGTTCGGTGATGTGGTCCTGCAACTACCGAATATCACTCGCAGGATCATAAAGAGCCAAAAAAATTGGAACAGCACTATTCGGTGGGCCTTGAATTTTGTTAATGAGACACAACATCTCTTGGATCAGCCGACAATCACTATGTTCCATCAAGTTCGTCAAGAATTAAAAATAATAACCCGTGATCCGACTTACACAAATCCTTACTGGACGCAAAATAACAAAGATAAAACTATCGACAAAGATGGAAGAAAGCCAAAGAAATATTCGAAGGAGGCAAAAAAGCACAGAGGTCCACGTTTGGTCAATATTGAGCTGTGATCTGATAAAAATATGCATAAAGATTTATGTTGTACACTTCCATTAAGTTACTAGTTAACTTTAGAAAGCAAAAAAACAGCAAATTCAAAAAAAAAAAATTCTCAGCTCCTTAATCAGATATTACTATAAAACTGTTATCACAACATTCTCTCATTTTTCGAAAGTACAAAACAAACATTTATTTTTCATTTCGATTCTTTGAATAATTTATAGAAGGTCTGAAACAAAAAATAAAAAAGCATTTTAAAGAGGAAGGTTTCTCACACAACAATTAACCACCGTTAATGAAAAACCGATTGAAAAAAATGGCGGTTGTTTGAAATAAATTGTGAAAATATAAATTTTTATTTTTGTGTAAGGAACCTTCTCCTTTAAAATGCTTTTAGATTTTTTTTGTTTCAGACTTGCCAATGCTGAAAATAAGTTCCAGCCGTGGAAAAAGACATTTTCGACTTTGGCGCCTTCTGTAAATTATTCAAAGAATCGAAATAAGAAATAAATTTTTGTTTTGTACTTGCGAAGGATGAAACAATGTTGTAATAACAGATTTATATCCATATCTGATAAACGAGCTGGGAAGAAAAATCTTAAAAATTTGCTTTTTTTGGTCTTCTAAAGTAGACTACTACCTAATCGATATTCTTCTATGTGCAAAAGTTCATAAAAAAAAATTCATCATGTAATCCAGAGTTGTAAATAATGCATTATTTTTATAATTCATTACTGTATTCATTATCCATTACACTGCATAATGTGAAATGGACAAGTGTACCATTATAAAATACAAAATTAATGTGTAATGAATGCGTGTTCCATTACAAGTAAAAAAAGTAATGTGTAATGGATGAGTGTTCCATTACAAATAATAAAGTAACGTGTAATGGATGAGTGCTCCATTACAAATTACAATTGAAAAAATAGTAATTGGTAGTGTAGAATATTCCATTACAAATTAGTGTTTCTGCGACAATTTGGAGCAGGTACTATTTTGCTCAAAGGTCATTCTATTAACTTTTCAATGAAAATAATTTGTTTCAATAAAAATAATTTTTACTCCATTGTTGTAAAAATTACAATTCAAGAAAAACATATAGGTGTCGGTGTATATTAACTTGATATCAGTGATCGGCAAAAAAGTTAGATTTTTAATCAATCGTTATTTACAAAATTAATTTTATCCATTTTTTTTTAGATATTTCGATAATCAGGAATTTAAAGACCAATACTAAGAGTTATTTGGATATTGAATATGTGTATTCTTTGAATTACTCATCATTAGAAAAATTAGTAATCGTATTCTTAGAAAATACTTATCATTAAGTTAATGAGTAATTGAATTATTTTAATTACTAATTATTAGAATAATTTATAATTGAATTATGTCAATTATTGATTATTTGAATAATTAATTATTTGGATGTATAAATTACTAATTAATTATAAATTCCTTCACAATTTAAGTACAACTTGACTACAAATAATTGTAGATGTTATTGGACTGAACTCGTACAAAAGTTGGAGTATATTTTGTGTACAAGTTTTCCTACAACTTGTATTCAATTACCGGCCGTAGATTTCGATCACTTTGTATCCAAATGTTGCTCACAAAAAACTTACCGTACACTTGACGTCAAATTGATTCCAAGCTACAGATGACCAAGTTTTTATAGTACAACTTAATTTCACTAAACAAATTTACAAGCATAAATGTGCATTATCAAATAATTAATAATTGCGAAGCATAATTAACTAATTTTTTGAAAAATTAGTAATTGCAAGAATTAATTATCTAATTATTCGAATAATTAATAATTGGAAAGAATAATCAACTAATTTCATAAAAAATTAGTAAGTAGAGTACTTGAGTTTTTAATTACTTGGATAATTAATGATTAGAAGAAAAAATTACCTAATTTTTAAAAAAATCAGTAATTAATAAGAGCAAAATTTTAATTACTTGGTTATTGAGTAATTATTTGATCTAAATGACAAGTTATAGGTTTATTGGATAATAATCGAACGTGAATTATCGAATTTTCGAATATTAGACATACCTTACTGCCTAATTACCGAGTGCCTTAATAATGAGTAATATTTTTTGGAACAATTATAAAATTTTCTAACACAGAGTAATTAGCGGTAATTAAATTGACGAAAACATCAATTTGGCCGATCACTGCTTGATATACACCGACACCTATGAACAGTTATTTTTTGGAGTAATTTTTACCTTAACCTTAATTTTTACCATTTACCACTACGATAGTAAAGTTAACAAAAACTTGATACACACAAATTATTTTCATTGAAAAATTGATAGACTTACCTTTGAACAAAATAGTACATGCTCCAAATTCTGGTAGAAAGACACTAATTTGTAATGGAATATTCTTCACTAAAAATTGCTTTTTCTTCCATTATAATTTATAATGTAGCTCTCATTCGATAAACGTTATTTTTTTAATTTGTAATAGCACGTGCATTCATTACACATTACTTTTATTATTTGTAATGGAACATGCATACATTACACATTACTTCTTTTATTTGTAATAGAGCATGCATCCATTACAAATTACTATTTTCATTTGTAACGGAACATTCATTCGTTACACGTTACTTTTGTAATTTGTAATGGAAAACTTATCCGATACACATTGTTTAAATCAATGCATTACTTTTACATTACTATTTTTCACAATTCTGATATGATCTCAGCTGAAAAGTCTTCGATTCTCGCGCAATCGGTTTCAATTCAGAAATGTACATATATAAAAAATAGTGAAAATAAATGAAAAAAAAAGATTGAAACACGATCAAACGGGTTACGCCCACAAATATTCTTGGCCAAAAGTGTCGTCGAAGCTTCTGCTCTGTTACAGCCGGTTTTCCCTGTTTCTAGTTTGTGTGCTAAGGTCGAGATTTACCCACGTAGAAAGAGCCAGAGGACACGTTTGTGTACAGCTGCATTTTGGAAATTCAAGCTGAGATTTCAGGCATCGACTGAATTAACTGAAAAATAAATGCTTCACAGAAAGTTGGTAATTTTTTTTCACATTTTATTATATGAATAAAAATAAATGTTTATCTATTCTTATTTATTAAAATGAGAGTCATCTCATGAGAGATGGGCGAAAGTATTTCAAAGCTTTTTGAACTTTCACTTAGAATATCGATAATCAATTTATATCCCATTAATGAAGAAATCTGTGACCCCAATATCGAGATTCTTAAGAGATGACTCGATTAAGAAAAGTAGAAGTCTCAAGCGATTGTCCTAATTGAAAAATTAAAAAAAAATTTCAAGTGTAAAAATATTGAAACTGCATCTTTTCAACAAAAAAATTGAAATCCCAATTTTTGCGACCATTAACCAAGCTTAAATTCATTGGAAAAGGTATCGATTATAAAAAAGGACTCTTCAAAATCACGCTTTCAAACTCATTGACCCAGAAATTATTTCCAAAGTTCACTTTCACATTTGCTCTGAAAAATCGCTAAAATGCACAAAACCTTCAATAAGTGTAATTACAGTTTAGGAAATCAAAATATTAATATATTGCTTCCTCATAGAGGAACCTTTGTTTTCATGAAATTTTTTTTTTGAGATTTTCATGTCAGTATGTTCAAAATGTCCTCAAACATCGAGAAATCATATTTTTAAAAAATGTCCGGATGTATGTATGTATGTATGTATGGATGTATGTATGTGTCGCTGCCTGGAAAAATTCGAACATCTATATGAGGGATTCTCTGTCAATTCAGCCATTTTTTTTCGGCCATCTCAGATGTGCCCCGTAATTGATTATATCAAAGTGCTACTAAAAGGCATTCTATGTGAATTTTTTCAGATTTTTTAATTCAAAATTTTAGAAATCACCGTTTTTTTTCCAAATGAATATATCTCGGAAACTTGAAGTAACTGAAAAAAATGTCTATACATAAAAGTTGTAGTTTCGTGTTAGCATTCGAGCGGAATATTTGAAATAATTTTTACGTTCCGGTAACGCTGATTTTTTACCAAAAAAGGGGATAATTATTTTTTTATTAAAAAAAGGCCTTTTTTTGCTGAAAAAATTAGAGTCTTTCAGTATATCTGACGATATCACACAAAAATCACCAGAGTGGCACGGATCGAGGTTCTAGGGTAAAAAAATGAAACCACACAAATTAATTTTTTTTTCTACCGGAACCTCGTTAACATATCTCGGAAACTCGAAGTTACTGAAAAAAAAATGTCTGCACATAAAAGTTGTAGTTTTGTGTTAGCTTTCGAGCGGAATATTTGAAATAATTTTTACGTTTCGATAACGCTGATTTTCTACCAAAAAAGGGGGAAATTATTTTTTTATTCAAAAAAAGCGCTTTTTATTTGGCTGAAAAAATTACAGAGTCTTCCTATATATCAGACGATATTGCATCAGGGACGTAAAAATTATTTCAAATATTCCGCTCGAATGCTAACACGAAACTACAACTTTTATGTATAGACATTTTTTTTCAGTTACTTCAAGTTTTCGAGATATATTCATTTGGAAAAAAAAACGGCGATTTCTAAAATTTTGAATTAAAAAATCTGAAAAAATTCACATAGAATGCCTTTTAGTAGCACTTTGATATAACCAATTATGGGGCACATCTGAGATGGTCGAAATAAAAGTGGCTGAATTGACAGAGAATCCCTCATATCTCAAGACCACATTGGAGTAGCGAACTAAAATTTTGCACATAAGCTGAGCTCCACAGCCCCTTTGTTTGTTATGAATTTTGCAAAAATTCATCAACGTGTGCGAATTTTATGCGACTTTTAAATTTTCAAAAAAAGGGCGTGGTTGCTCCAGCGTTCGCAAATTTTGCGATATCGAGTTAAAAAATATTATACAGATAGCTTGAGTGTTAAAGATTATTGCCATTGAATTTCGCGAAAATCGCTCAAGGGGTTCGTGATTTATAAAATTTTGAATTTTTTGCAAAAAGCGCGTGATCGCTCTAGCTTGCACATATTTCGTGATATCACGCTCAAAATTTTTATAACGGTAGTTTAACGAAAGAAGTTACTCGGTATTCAATTTTGCAAAAATCGCTTGAGCCGTGCAAATTTTATGCGATGTTGAAATTTTCAAAGAAAAAGCTTTTCAAAGAAAAAGCTATCAGGTTAAAAAAAAAAATTATACCGATAGTTTGAGTGAAAAATATTGTTGGTATTGAATTTCGCGAAAATTGCTCAAGGGGTTCGTGATTTATACAATTTTTAATTTTATGGGGGAGCGCATGATCGCTCTAGCTTGCACATATTTCGTTATATCAGGCTCAAAATTTCTACAATGGTAGTTGAGTGGAAAAAGTCACTTGGTATTCAATTTTGCAAAAATCGCTTGAACCGTGCAAATTTTATGCAATTTTGAAATTTTCAAAAAAAAGCTTGATCGAAAATTGTACGATACAAAGCTACCGTTTTATTACAACGATAAACAGAGGCAGCAAAAAAAACTTGCAAATCGGTAATTTGCACATCGTTTCCAGACTATTTTTCTGTATTTACAAAGCTTCCTCCATGAGGAAGCCAAAAATGTCACAGCTAACGTTTACTAAAATTTGCTAACATTTCCTCATGGAGGAGGATTCGTAAACCCGAAAAAATACTGAGGAAGCGATGTGCAAATTTCCGATTTGCAAGTTTTTTTTATTGTTGTCTACAATCTGGAAAAATAGGTATTTCGTCTCGAATCGAGACAGCGGTGAATTCACCGAAGGAGAGAGGAGATGTTATCGCGTTTGGCATTGAATTGAAATAAAGAAACTTTCGTCTCGTTTTAGAGTGGAAGAAAGTGGTCAGCCAATCCTGTTCGACGAGTGTGAGTCGTCAAGCTGTTCGAGTAAACGAAGAAGTCAAGTGGAAGAAAGAGGAGGAACAAAAAGGAGAAGAGAGTGAAAAGAAGAGTCTGAAGAAGGGTTTCAAGGATAACCTTCCGGCAAATGGAAAAAAAAATGGTAACCGGTCAGCTTCATGAAAAACTCAGCTGCTGCTGTTCCCATTTGATTCAAGGAAGATGATACTGACTTCTTTCCATCGACTCATTTTGTGATGTCTCTCGAACCGTGTAAAACCGCCATCAACGAGTTTGAGGGAGTTTGAGAGGGGACAGGGGCGATTCTACACACACCTTTGAGATTTCCCTGGCGTTAGTTAGTTCTTAATATGCAGTTGTACGAGACGGTGATCGTCTGCGCCGTGTTAACGGTTCTTGCAGGTAGGACACGAAAATCACCATAAACTTTCGACATCGTTAGCAAAATCCACACGCTCGTACATTCGACGAAATTTCTCGGTATAATTTTTTTTAAATCCATTCAAAATACGAATAAAACGTGCAATTGGGCATTGTAATATTTTTATCATCAAATGAAAATTGTGATGAGTCGAAGGAAATCGTTCAACGATCGTTATTCCGACGAATGTAAGAGTGAAAAGATATTTCTTCTTTTTCTTCTTCCAATCAAGTGCCGCAATTATTTTTCTATAATTCAGGCATAAATTTAGCGGTGGAAACAGTGAAAACGAACTGTCAAATTTTTCAGTGAAATACAAGAGAATTGAAAAAACGTTCTTTACTAAAATTTTTTTAATCTCACTTGGGAAATTCAAATGTGCATTTATAGAAGTGTATCGTGTTTTCAGTGATGGCGATTTAGAGCTAAAATCTTATTTCAGCGAGATTGAAAATTTGCTACAATGTTTCATAATTTATTCTGATTTTTTGAAGTTGACTTTTTTTGGGAATATATGGGGCTAGACCAAATGGGAAAATTTGAAATTTTTTTTTTTCATGTTCTTAAATTTATTATATTTTTTAGTACCCATCAAAAGACCCTTGCTGGTAAATTTTGAGATTTTTTTGATTGCTCTTTAAAAGATCAAAAACCCCTCTTTTTTCGGTATTTTGGTCATAACTTCTTTAATAATGGTCCAAATTGTTTTTTTGACATTTTTTGTTTTTTTACGGTTTTTTCAGAAAAAAATACAACAAAAATATTGGAGGTGTTTTTAAATGAGTTTTTTGTGTTTTTAACTTTAAATCGTCGTTTTTAAAAGTGAATGTATATTTTGATTTTCTTAAAAAAATTTTTGTTTTGACCATCTATTCAACAACTTTTGAGACTAGTCCTATCGTGGGATTTCCATCACTACTATTTTTTTTCGATTTTTGGAAATAAATTTTTTTTTTTCATCAATTATTATGAATATCAATTTTCGTTACTGTATAGTATTTTTTTCATTATTTAGAATTTATTTTGACACTTTTTTATAAATCTTAAATTTAAAAAAAAAAATATTTTTAGTTTTCAAAAATCGAAAAAAATAGTAGTTATGTAAATCCCACTATCGGACTAGTCTTAAAAGTTGTTGAATAGATAGATGTTTAAAACAACAAATTTAAAAATAATCAAAATATACACTCACTTTTAAAAACGCGATTTAAAGTTTAAAACTCAACAAAATCATTTAAAAACACGTCGAATATTTATGTTGTATTTTTTTCTGAAAAGGCCATAAAAAAACAAAAATTAAAAAAAACTCTTTCTTTGAACCATTATTAAAGAGCTTATTACCATTAAGTCAATATCTTTTGAACGGGTAATCAAAAAAATCTCAAAATTTACCAGCAAGGGTCTTTTGATGGGTACTAAAAAATATAAAAAAATTGAGGAAATAAAAAAAAAAAGTTTTTCAAACTGTCCGATTTGGGATGGAACGCCCCATATATATTCTACTGGATTCCAACAAATTAGACCTTTGGATGCGACCATTTTGTTTCTAAGTGATGATTGTTTGAAGCATCAAGCACTGAGAAGAAAAATTGTTTACAAAAAGGTTTACAAACAAGGTGTCGAATTTCGAGTGAAATAGTGCGATATCTTCGTTTCTTCCTGACGAAAAAAATCTTTCATTACCTTCACAATTCTGCTCATGGATTTTAATTTGGATTCTTTGATGAGGGAATCGGTAAGCATTCGGTGAAGTCTTCAAACTTCAAAGTGCCTTCACAGTTTTCTTCGGTCAAATGGATATTCTTCCTTCAATTTTACTTTTTCATCAAAAAATTGTTTATAAATGGGTTTATAAACAATTTTACCAATTCGAATCGAATTTCAAGGGAAATTGTGGGATATCTTCATTTCTTCCTGAAAAAATCTTTCATTACCTTCACAATTCTGCCCATGGATTTTAATTTGGATTCATATTGATTAAGGAATCGGTAAGCATTTTCTTCAGTCAAATTCTTCTTTAAATTTAACTCTTCATCTTCATCCATTTTCCGCGTGAACCAATGCAAAATATTGTTCATTGGACGAAACACGATCTTTTTCGAAAAATTGAAAAAAATGAAGATAAGTTGAAGACATTTTTGACGGATTCTTTTTCGATGCTGTTTCATAGCTGAAATTAGACGCCCTGTGCATATTTTCATCTGGAGTTCGCAGGGAATGTTGTTTCTCGGACAGAAAATTCGCCTTCTGGCTCGGATACACCTTCACTTTCCATTGCTTCTCGCAAGAGCGTTTGTCACGCTTGGTTTGCAAAACTTCAACGTTGATCTGTCGTCAGACCCGAAAATCCGAGAAAAAACGTTGTATAATTCAATTAAAGCATCCGTTACGAAGAAATAATGATAATATTAAAACTGGTCGGAGAATCACCGGTTTTTGTTTGTCCCGTTTTAATATGTATAACGTAAGGTCACTATAATTATCGGCTTACTTTCACTTGTATTATACACGTTCAGACGCAAAACGCGTGTCTTCGAGTATCGCGTATCCTCGACTATTATAAGACACGTATTATTCCATACAATTTATCATTACGCAGCAAAGTAGTGACTTCCTATAAATTTTTATCGTTATATAGATATATAGAATCGTCGTAAACTTTGAGGAAGAGATGAGAGAAAGAAAATTAGTTATTCTCTTGGGTTGAAATTCCTGCGGCCGATATAATAGTCGAGACACGTTTTAATGCCAATGGCCAGAGAGACCCGTGAAATTTGTATTAAATCAAACATCCAGAGACTTCTCGTAAATTTGAAGAATTACTCGTACAGTTAATTTTGGATTTTTTTAAAAAGATCAAATTTTATATTTGGATCCAAGAAGTTTTCTGTAGGATTATTTTTCATCTTGCCTTTCTTTCAACTAGAATAATTCTATTAATTTTTTCGAATCGACTTTAAACTATGTGAGAATATTTTCAAAATGTTATTTTATATTAAATCATCAAAATTGCAAAATTGAATTTTCTTAAAAAGCATTAACTCAGCGCAATCTCTTAAATTAGATATTTAGAGGTGTTTATTTTCAGAGATTGTCGAGGTTTTTTAAAAATTGTTTAAAAAATCTCGTACAATTTTCAATTATTGAAAGTTGTAGAGGATAGAGAACCGTAAACTTTGTATTAAATTAAATATCCAAAGACTTCTCCTGAATTTGATGAATTAATTGTGTAATTAATTTTTGAACTTTCAAAAAACATGAAATTTTATATTTGGATCCAAGAATTTTCATACATGATTATTTTTCATCAGTCTTGCCTTTCTTTTAACTCGAATAATTCTATTGATTTTTGTCGAATCTACTTTAAACGATGTGAGAATCTTTTCAAAATGTTATTTTCTAGAAAACCATCAAAATTGCAAAATTGAATTTTCTTAAAAAGCCTTAACTTAGCGCAACCTCGTAAATTTTATATTTAGAGGCGTTTATTTTCAGAATTTGTTGAGGTTTTTTAAAAATTGTTTAAAAAATCTCCTACAATTTTCAATTATTGAAAGTTGTAGAGGATAGAGAACCGTAAACTTTGTATTAAATTAAATATCCAAAGACTTCTCCTGAATTTGAAGAATTAATTGTATAATTAATTTTTTAACTTTCAAAAAAGATGACATTTTATATTTGGATCCAAGAATTTTCCTACATGATTATTTTTCATCAGAGTCTTGCCTTTCTTTTACCTCGAATAATTCTATTGATTTTTGTCGAATCTACTTTAAACGATGTGAGAATCTTTTCAAAATGTTATTTTCTAGAAAACCATCAAAATTGCAAAATTGAATTTTCTTAAAAAGCATTAACTTAGCGCAACCTCGTAAATTTTATATTTAGAGGCGTTTATTTTCAGAATTTGTTGAGGTTTTTTAAAAATTGTTTCAAAAATCTCATACAATTTTCAATTATTGAAAGTTGTAGAGGATAGAGAACCGTTAAATTTGTATTAAATTAAATATCCGAAGACTTCTCCTGAATTTGAAGAATTAATTGTGTAGTTAATTTTGAAACTTTTGAAAAAGATGAAATTTTATATTTGGATCCAAGAATTTTCATACATGATTATTTTTCATCATAGTCTTGCCTTTCTTTCAACTGGAATAATTATATTGATTTTTGTCGAATCGACTTTAAACTATGTGAGAATATTTTCAAAATGTTATTTTGTAGTAAATCATCAAAATTGCAAAATTAAATTTTCTTAAAAAGTATTAACTGAGCGCAACCTATTAGATAGGAAATTTAGCAGAGTTTATTTTCAGAATTTGTCAAGGTTTTTAAAAAATTGTTCCAAAAATCCCTCACAATTTTTAATTACTGAAAGTTTTAGAGAATGGGGACCCGTGAAATTCGAATTAAATCAAACATCCAGAGACTTCTCATGAATTTGAAGAATTACTTGTATAGTTAATTTTGGATTTTTTAAAAAGGATGAAATTTTATATTTGAATCCAAGAATTTTCATACATGATTATTTTTCATCAGAGTAATTTTCACTCGAATAATTCTATTAATTTTTTCGAATCGACTTCAAACTATGTGAGAATATTTTCAAAATGTTATTTTGTAGTAAATCATCAAAATTGCAAAATTGAATTTTCTTAAAAAGTATTACTGAGCGCAACCTATTAAATAGGAAATTTGGTAGAGTTTATTTTCAGAATTTGTCAAGGTTTTTTAAAAATTGTTTCAAAAATTCCCCACAATTTTTAATTATTGAAAGTTTTAGAGAGTGGGGACCCGTAAAATTTGTATTAAATCAAACATCCAGAGACTTCTCGTGAATTTGAAGAATTACTTGTATAGTTAATTTTGGATTTTTTAAAAAACATGAAATTTTATATTTGGATACAAGAATTTTCATACATGATTATTAATTCTCATCAGAGTCTTGCCTTTCTTTCAACTCAAATAATTCTATTGATTTTTGTCGAATCGAATTTAAACTATGTGAGAATATTTTCAAAATTTTATTTTCTAGAAACCCATCAAAATTGCAAAATTGAATTTTCTTGAAAAGCATTAACTCAGCGCAACCTCTTTAATTTGATATTTAGAGGCGTTTATTTTGAGAATTTGTTGTGATTTTTTAAAAATTGTTTAAAAAATCCCCTACAATTTTCAATTATTGAAAGTTGTAGAGGATAGAAAACCGTAAAATTTTTATTAAATTAAATTAATTGTATAGTTAATTTTGGAACTTTAAAAAAAGATAAAATTTTATATTTAGATCCAAGAATTTTCCTACATTATTATTTTTCATCAGAGTTTTGCCTTTCTTTCAACTCACATCGTTCAATTGATTTTTGTCGAATCAACTTTGAACTATGTGAGAATATTAAAAAAATATTATATTCTACTAAAACATCGAAATATCCAAAATTGAATTTTCTTATAAAGTATTAGGTGTGCGCAACCTCTTGAATTTGAAATTTAGAGGCGTTTATTTTGAATATTTGTTGAAATCTTTCTAAAATTGTTTCTAAAATACCCTACACCTTTCAATTATTGTATTATCTCTAGAAGTTGAATCTTTCCATATTGTTTTAAATATATTTCTTGTATACTTATTTCTGGAACTTTTAAAAACGATAAAAACATTTTATATTTGGATCCAAGATTTTCCCTCCATGTTTATTTTATATAAAAGGAGTTTTGCCTTTCTTTCGACTCAGATAATTCTATTGATTTTTGTCGAATCGACTTTAAACTATGTGAGAATATTTCAAAAATTTTATATTCTACTAAAACATCAAAACAACTAAAATTGAATTTTCTTAAATAGCGTAAGGTGAGCGCAACCTCTTAAATTTGAAATTTAGAGGCATTTATTTTGAGAATTTGTTAAAAATTTTCAAAAATTGTTCGAAAAAATCTCTACAGCATTAAATTATTGTATTATCTCTAGAAGTTGAATCTTGTTTTAAAAATATTTATTTTTTATTTTTAATGATTGAGAATGATGGAAAAATTCTCTGCCTGCCTTTTTTCAGTATCCTTGCAACAACCGAGGAAGGATGAAGAATGAGGAAGTTTGAAAAAATAGTTTACGCATCACTTTTGTGTACAATATTGCCTTGAAACCGATATGCTGGCTACTTTTTATGTTTTATACGCGTGAAACACTTAAAACGTTCGTTTGGAATGTCCCATGGCTGCAGTATATCACGCGCTTTCTCGCGAGCCTCTTTTCTTGAGGACTGTGGAGTCGTCTCACGGAATTTCTCCCGTTTATTTTCTAAAAGCAATCACCGATTCACGGAGACTCTTTTTTTTCTCCCCGACTATAATTTCCATCGGTATTAGAATAAGCGTAAGGATGATTTATCAATTCCCACAGATCTTCTAATTTTTTTTTCTAAAAAAAAATTTGAATTTCGAATTAAAAAAAAAATCGAAAAAATAAGTCGAATTTTTTTTTCTAAAAAATAAAAAAAAATATTTTTAAATCAATTATTATGTTAATGGGGTAAAATGATGGATGATACTCGAAATTTGCAATACCCCGATGTGGGAATATACTTTGTCGACAGGATATTCGAGTGGTCAACCATCCTTGACATTTTCATCATTTTCTGGGCGATTATAATTTTTTTAAAACACTTTTTGCCTTGCGGACAACTCTGTGGCAACGCATTAATTTTACAGAGAGAATAAGGCACGTGAAGCTATAATTTATTCCCTTGTATTGATATATTCGATATTTCCACAGAATCGCCTTTTCGAGAATTATACATAAGTTGAACGATGTGACGGAGATTGTATTTTATATTGATATGGAGATTTTTTTATTATTACGCAATTTCTAATGATGAAGCATTTTTGTTTGCTTTGAAATCATATTCCAAAACGACTGTGTATTAAATATTTTATTTTTCTATTTTTTTGAGCAATTTGCAATTTGCAGCAATTTGCAATGTGGAGAAATTTGCAATTTCTTATTTAAAAAAAAAGAGATAAAAACAAGAAAAATTATTTAAAAAATCCCTCACAAGGGTTTTTGTAATTTTATTCTGATTTTGCAAAGACCCCAATTTCTTTGATTTTTGTTTAATAGTTGCATAATTTTTAATGACGATTCTATTCGGCAATTTTTTTTTTTGCAGAGAGAATTGCCAACTTGATATCTTATTTTTTCAGAAGAGTTAAACTTTCTTCCTGATTTCCAATTTTTATAAAATAAAACTACCAGTGAAAAATTCTCCTTCGCTGACGGAGTGAAATTTATATGAATACATAATTATAATATTAGGCAAATTCTAATAATGATTTATCGTTGTTACAGTAAATTCTCAAAAGAGCAAATATAATGATGACAAGAAAGAAGAACAATTTACGTGTCCTGAGGGTCATGGAAATGGCAACTTTGCCGATCCAGCAACGTGCAGAAGATTTTATCAGGTAAAAGTGAAAAAATATTAAAAACTTGAATATTTTAGTTGTGAAGCAGAGAAAAAAAAATTCTACGCTGATTGAACTATAAAAAAAAAGTTTTAATCAATTACGTATATTCGGTGTCCTTTTCGACCTCGTACTCATTATTTAATTTTCATTTTTAATCAGTGCGTCGATGGATATCCATATCCATCGGCTTGTCCATCGGGATTGCATTTCGATGATATCAGCAAATTTTGCACATTCAAGAACGAGGCTCGCTGCGGGCCAATTCCAACTAGTAAGCTTTTGACAAATATTGAAATAATTGTCAAGAAATTGGATCCGAAGATTTTATATTTTTTCTTTCAGCGCCGGCTCCAATAACCGAAGCCCCAACGGATCTTGCAGAAAGATGCGACACCAGCGAATGCCAACTTCCATATTGTTTCTGTTCTCGCGATGGTACGATTATTCCCGGTGGAATTTTGCCAGAAGAGGTAATTTGGATAATTCCTATCGATTATTAAAAATATAAACCAGCAAGTGTCTTTTCATTAATGAAAATTTGAATTCGCAGACACCGCAAATGATACTTTTGACTTTCGACGGAGCGATAAATCACAATAACTTTGATCATTATCAGAAGATCTTTGACACTGATCGGGTCAATCCCAATAATTGTCCATTGAGGGGCACTTTTTTCATATCTCACGAATACTGCAACTACAACATGGTCCAGAGTTTCGCTCACGATGGTCATGAAATTGCCACTGAGACAATCTCGTGAGTAGCCAATTCTTCCATCAACGTATTTGCTTTTTTAAGGACCGGAATTTCCCATCAGAAACTGTAAAGCTTTGTCCTCATTTTTCATGATATTCCATTAGTTTTCTAAGATTCTGTTAAGTTTCATGTAATTGAAGAAATTTCGTGGCTTTTTAGGTCACTGAATACACTGAGCCTCTAATTTGCACGATTTTTTTAATAACAAAATCTTTCAATGTGGTTTGGTTTTTTCGTAATCGTCTTTTGCTCAATTCTCAATCTCTTATCCCATTTCTTTGCTCATCGTAAAAATGATGTGCTTAGTTTTTATGATATTTCATTACATTTCCAAGATTCCTCAAAATTTCATATCCTTTAAGTATTTTCATGATTTTTAACTTCGTTGAATACCCTGAGATTCCAACTTGCATTATTTTTTTTATAACAAAATCTGTCAATGTGATTTGGTTTTTTCTTAATCGTCTTTTGCTTAATTCTCAATCCCTTGATCTGATTTTTTTCCTAATTCTCAATTCATCGAAGGCTTTTCATCAAAATGATGTATTAACTTTTTATGATATTTCATTATTTTTCCAAGATTCCCCAAAATTTCATGTCGTTCAAGTATTTTCATGATTTTTAAGCTCGTTGAATACCCTGAGATTCCAACTTGCATTATTTTTTTTATAACAAAATCTTTCCATGTGATTTGGTTTTTTCTTGATCGTCTTTTGCTTAATTCTCAATCCCTTGATCTGATTTTTGTTCTTACTTCTCAAGCTTCGATGGCTTTTCATAAAAATGATGTATTAACTTTTTATGATATTTCATTACTTTTCCAAGGATTCCCAAGATTTCATGTCATTTAAGTATTTTTATGATTCTTAAGCTCATCGAATACTCTGAGATTCCAACTTGCATTATTTTTTTAATAACAAAATCTTTCAATGTGATTTGTTTTTTTCTTGATCGTCTTTTGAGCAATTCTCAATCCCTTGATCTGATTTTTTTTCTTAATTCTGAATCCATCGAAGGTTTTTCATCAAAATAATGTATTAACTTTTCATATTTCATTACTCTTCCAAGATTCCCCAAAATTTCATGTCATTTAAGTATTTTCATGATTTTTAAGCTCGTTAAATACTCTCAAATTCCAACTTAGCCAACTTTCCAACTTTTAATTCCAACTTTTTTTTGACAAAATCTTTCAATGTGACTTTCTTTCTTCCTTCGAAGGCTTCAAAAAGGTTTGGAGGACAAGCCATACGAAGAGTGGGTCGGAGAGATGATCGGTATGCGAAGCATACTCAAGCACTTTAGCAACATAACGACGAGCGAGATTGTGGGAATGCGAGCTCCTTACTTGAAACCAGGTCGCAATACGCAGTACAAAGTGATAGAAGATTTTGGTTTCATATACGACAGTAGCATCGGCATATCGCCCCTTAAAGTACCAATCTGGCCCTACACTCTCGATTACAAAATTCCTCACGAATGCAAAGCCGGCACATGTCCCACAAAATCATTCCCAGGTAATTTCAACCTGTCTCTCATCTCTTCTCTTCCACTTTCAATGGCTATCCTGACTTTATAGTTTTTTCCTTTTCCTTCATGTTTCGCAGGTGTCTGGGAAATCCCTCTCAATGCTCATTACGTCGAGAGTTACGAAGGAGGTCATTGTCCGTACCTCGATCAATGCGTACTTCACAATCATGATCCTCAAGAGGTCTTCGAGTGGCTGCAGGAGGATTTCAACCGTTATTACGAACAAAATCGAGCACCTTACATGATGCCGTTCCATACAAATTGGTTCCAGATCAAAGAGCTTGAAAGAGGCCTCGCCAAATTCCTCGATTGGGCAGTTACACTGTGAGTAATATTTTTTTAATTCTCAATGAGGGAAACTCTCGTTTCCATGAAACAAAAGTAAAAGTAAACTTTTCAAAATTTCAGTACAGTGTCAAAATGGGCCAAAGCATTGAGATTTAATTTTTAGAAAAAAAGTAAAAGTCTCTCAATTTACATTGCATCAAGATCAATTTTGGAGAATTATACAAATGCAAAATTGCACCTTGCTCTCTAAAAATTCAGCGAAACCCATACAAAATTTTTTGGCCTTTGCTGTTTTAGTCTGTGCATCTAAAAAAAAAATAGCATGATAAATTTAACAAATGAATATAAAATATCTGAAAGTTCCAATATGCGTGATTTTTTTTTTTGGTCATTCCTACTTAATTTTTAATTTTTATATCACACTGAAATTACTATTTACTCTATTTTTTAGGCCCGACGTGTATTTCGTAACGGCCACTCAAGCTCTGACCTGGATGACTGATCCGAAGCCCTTGAAAGCGCTGGCAAATTACGAGGGTTTTTCGTGCAAAACGAAGGAAAACATTCCCGGGCCATCGTGCAACAATGCGAACGTCTGCGCTCTCGATTTTAAGACCGCCGAATCGAATTTCACAGCGACCAGGTAAATATTTGTGCAATTTTTGTAATTCTTTCCCATTCGAATGGTAAATCATTATAACAGGGAATATCATTTTGCATCAGATATCTGGAGACGTGCAGAGAATGTCCGAACAAGTATCCCTGGATCGGTGATGCAAAGGGCAGCGGAGTGATCAACGATAATTATAATTCTGAGAGAAAATAAATTCCGCTGAATCGATAGTAATAGTCGATAATAACGATGAACGCGAAAAAAAAAAACGAAAATCAAACGCGAGAAAAAAAAAACGTAAAATAAAAATTCGATTTTAGACGAAAATTCATTCGCTGATAATTATTTTAGGGACGTTATTATTATTGTAATCGTTTAGTGCCTCAGTCATTACCTTTGGCTAGAAAGTATATATATAGTGTATTATTGTGAGTGACTCGAATTTTTGAACATTTGTATGTTGTGAATGCTTGCATTATGTTTTTATCATATATTTAAACACCGTCTTTCCTCCAAAGCGTGCAAATTGCATATTACGTTATTTTTCTTTCCAGACGAATTGCACAAATTTGTTAAAGCGACGATTAGAGATAAAAAAAAAAGAAAAAAAATAGACACACTTCACACAACATTTTCATTTTGTTTTTGAATAACGGTGTATTTTCTTTTTTCTCGTTTCTTTAACAGGACGCATGTACAAGGGTTGTCCATCTAGCATTTTCATCTTCGCTAAGCGCGAGAGAAAATAATTGTTGAATATTATCTAAAATATAAACGTAATTGAGCTTCTAACGTATCGGAGCCCATGGTTCAAACAGTTCGCCGATCTTTTTTCTCTCTGAAATAATTAAAATAATAGCATTGGTGGGAATTATGATTTGAAAATCCATCGGAAATACTTTTTCATGAAAAAAATAACAAATAATCTTTGGGAAGTTAATATAACTAAGTCCTAATCAGAGTTGTGAAAATAGTAATGTAAAAGTAATGCGTTATCCATTACTTTAAACAATGTGTATTGAACAAGTATTCCATTACAAATTACAAAAGTAATGTGTAATGGATGGGTGTTCCATTACAAATAAAAAAAGTAATGTGTAATGCATGCATGTTCCATTACAAATGAAACTAGTAATGTGTAAAGGATGCGTGTTCCATTACAAATAAAAAAAATAATGTGTAATGTATGCATGTTCCATTACCAATAAAAAAAAGTAATGTGTAATGGATGCATGTCCCATTACATATACAAAAAGAAATGTGTAATGGATGCATGTGCCATTACAAAATAAAAAAAGTAATGTGTAATGGATGCGTGTGCCATTATAAATAAAAAAGTTATGTGTAATGTATGCGCGTTCCATTACAAATTACAATTTTTAAAAAAAGTAATTTTCAGTGGAGAATATTCCATTACAAATAGAAAAATTGTCGTGCTCGTATTAGAAACTTGCACATTGTTGTCTCATTATTTTATTTTGCTCACTAAAAGTTCATCCACAATTATCACAAATGATCCATAAAATAAAAAAAAAAGAACATGTAGATTATTTAGGGATTCAATAAAGCCACAAATTTTGTATCAGTAACTTGTAATTTTTATTAGATTGCTTATAATTATGGGTAACAGCGTGTAAAAGCAAGTTCAATATAAAGTTGGATAATTTTTGGGTTTGAGTACATTTTCATACTTCATATTTAACGATTAACTATCTGTTTTTTGTTTCTATTTTTTAACTTTATGGATCATTTGTGATAATTGTGGATAAACTTTAAGTAAGCGAAATAAAATAATGAGACAGCAATGTGCAAGTTTCTAATACGAGCACGGCAATTTTTCTATTTGTAATGGAATATTCTCCACTGTAAATTACTTTTTTATTTGTAATGCATCCATTACACATTAATTTTTTTTATTTGGAATGGACATGCATCCATTACACATTACTTTTCTTATTTGTAATGAGACATGCATCCATTAAACATTACTTTTTTTATTCGTAATGGAACATTCATACATTACGCATTACTTTTTATATTTGTAATGGAACACACATCCATTATACATTACTTTTTTTTATTTGTAATGGTACATGCATTCATTACACATTACTTTTGTATTTTGTAATGGTACACTTATCCATTTCACATTATGCAGTGTAATGGGTAACAAGAAACAGTAATGCATTATTTACAACTCTGGTCCTAATTGGAGATATGCATCTGAATTAGATTAATAGATATTTTTTATCTAATTAAAATTATGAAATTTTAAAAAACTGCTATTTTCTTCTGACAATTTACAATGAAATTTGAAACCTCATTTGATTTTTAAAAAAAGGTAAAAAAGGAAAGTATACTCCTTCAGATCTTCGTAATTTTTAAAGTTCTAACGCGACGATAATTGAGATATCAGTGAAAATCAAACAGTATTCTCCAAATTTATTCGCGAATGAAAAGTATTTCCGATAAATATTCATGTTTTATGGCTGATAATTCGGTTTTTGTGATGTAAAAGTCAATGTTACCTGGCGGTGGAAAATCTGCGGGATGAAGTGTAATGTAATCGCGCATTCGTGCGTCTCTCTGAGCAATGACATATTTTTCACGTTCCGTCAAAAGGTGTCCAACGGCAAGTCCGAGCAAACCACAGCCGATGTGACGTTGAATACCTGTGAAAAAAAATTAATATCAAGAGTCTCGTCACTATTGCATAAGACTGAAAATTGAGGTTAGGTTTTACAAGTGTTGTGTTCAATAAATTTCGGAGCATTGGCACTAATTCAATTCTCCGACTGTTGCTCTGAAGGCTCAATTGTCATGTAAAAATCAGAATAATTCGTGACGAATAAAAAAAACAATCGTGAAAATAATTGTGCGAAAAAGTGGAAATGTTGTTACCAGCCCAAAGCGGTCTTAGGAGCCATCCATTAAAGCCCATCGGCACAGCGATTCCAGCGAGAGGTGCACAAATGTAGGCCCAATGTTTAGCGAGAAGATTCATCTCATATTCCGGTTCTCTTTCGAGTAATTTAATCGCCCAAGAAATATCATGATCCTCGGTAGACATTGCGGCGAGCAGACACCAAAAACAATTTTCGATCGAAAAAAAAATACTCTTTCTCCTTTAATCGCACACACGCACAAACCGCGCACGCGCGCGCGCATGCGCGGTGGTCACTAATTGACGCTCCCTCGCGGAGAACGCTCGAACGCAGCTGTCAAAAAAACGGGAATTCAAAATTCAGAGGGCAGCACTGTTTTAGTTAAGGGGTTATGCGCAGCCAGGAGGCCCAAAAAATCGATTATTCGATAATTATTTCTGGAGACATTTAATCGGTTAACGTAAAAATTGATATATACATTCCACGTCAATGCAACGACGTTTTGGCGGTGACCCCCTTCGATTATTTTTATTCTTTAATATGTTATATACATGCAAAAAGAATTATCGATGTAAATTTTTAGCTCTCTATCTTAAACAGTACCAAAGTTATTGATTTTTGACAAAATTTTCTTAAAATAATAATAATTTCTACAATAACCAACATATTCTAACTTGCTAGGTCATTTTTTTTTTGTTTTTCAAGTTACTTTTTGAAAAAAATATAGAAAATTAAGAAAACAAAAATTTGAATGTGTTTTTGGCTGTTTTAAGCTAAAAAATTGGATTTCCTTTCAATGGGACACCTTCGATTAAAAAAAAAAAATTATAAAATTCTACGTGAAAAAACAACATTTTTGAGATTTTACGGAAGAAGACTGCATTCAAATAGATTCTTAAAAAACATTTTTTCGATTTTTTTGTTTGTAATTTTGATCTTTTTTCCTTCTATGACTACAATAGTTGATTTCAATTATGTTAAAATAAAGAATTTAACTTCTCTCACATATTTCCTTTGTAAATTATAATAGTTAACATTAAGAATTATAATTTTTAGGTAAAAAAATTGATTAAAGTGCAAAACGTACTTGAATTGTAATTCTCAATGTTAATTATTATAATTTACAAAGGACATATGTGAGAGAAGTTAAATTATTTATTTTAACATAATTGAAATCAACTATTGTAGTCTTAGAAGGAAAAAAGGTCAAAACTACAACAACAGAGACATCGAATTTTTTTTTTTTATCAACTTTATTTGAATCCCATCTTTGGTAAAATCTCAAAAATTATATTTTTTACGTAAAATTTTATAATTTTTTTTGAAAAAAAATTGAAGAGGTCCCATTAAAAGAGAATCCAATTTTTTATCTTAAAACAGCTAAAAAGACATTAAAAATTTTGTTTCATAATTTTCGATGTATTTTTCAAAAAGTACACTGAAGAACAAAAAAAATGACCTAGCAAATTAGAATATCTTTGTTATTGTAGAAGTTATGATTATTAAAACAATATTTTTTCAAAAATCAATAACTTCGCTATGGTTTAAGATAAAGCTAAAAATTTACATGAGCACTTCTTTTTACATGTATAACATTAAAAAATAAAAAAAATCGAAGGGGATCACCGACAAAACGTCATTGAATTGACATGGAATGACTCATGTATATTTTTGTAACTTTCAACTTTATTTTGAAGTTTTTTTTTCAATAAGGATTCTTGAAGCCGCTTGAAGCCGCTGTAGTCGATCTCCGGTAGGTCTTATTAAAAAAGGCGTCTTGCGGTGACCAATATATCTCTGGATAGGATCATACAAAATTAAAAAATTTAAACGATTTCGTTAATATAAGCTATAATCTAATATTTGATCGAAGGAATAAGCAAAATATCAGTTTTTAACAAAATGGCGTCCTCAAAAAAAAAAAATTCAATTTATGAAAAATGTTGTCTTAAATTGTTTATAAAATGGAAAATATTTATCGGTAAAAAAAATTAACATAAAATTTTTTGTGTATATAATTAAACATATGTACATTACGAAAATGAAATAAAAAAAGAACCAATTTTTGAACCCGTTTACGATAGAAGGGATTTTAAAAAAAGGCAATGCTGAAAATATTGTGATTTCTATAAATTTGATTAAAAACATGATTCTTTTTATTGGCACACTGCTTGTGACAATTTGCCTTCACGAATGAATATAATATCTACTAACACAGACGACACTCACGTTGTGTATATATCGTATACGTGTTATTGCATTTTTTTTTTTTTAAGTACATTGCCTATAAGAACGTATACACGTGAAGAGTGTGAAACAATAGGAACGCAAAGTAACGTTTTATATATACTTTCATTAGTCAAATCAACAGATCGGAGGAAACGAACGATATTTAATCGGAATAATTGCATATCGATATCCAATATATATATATATATATATATATATATGTTTATGAATCGGTACATTTGGGGTCCAATCGTACATACCGCAAATTGAGTATACATGGGTCTACATTTCAAAATAGAAGCATACAAACCTATTTTCATCATTATGTATATTCAACAAAAAAAAATAATGGCAAATTTAGTTTTCTTATACGGTAGGGTTAAAGTCAGTTCCACATATTTTTACGCACTGGTACATATGGAGTCCACCATTATTATGAAATCCTCTTCTTGGTTGAAAAAAGTTGATCTCAAAATATTGAAATGTCGAACTCACTGTCACCATTTTCCTTCATGGTGTGGTTAGTTGGTTAATTGGCGTCAAAATCAGTGTGGTACATGCGTGTCAAAATAGTTATAAAAACCCTTCAAATTGGACATTTGCATATTGCTTCCTCATCTTTATCCATAGTTCACACAGATTCTTTTATCACAAATATGGCGATCAAATTTGGCTTACTCATAAAGAAAGCTTTGGTAACCATCGAAAAACATGAGTAATTAATATGCGAATTTGCCAAATTCTTTCAAATTTACTTCTTGCGAAATTCATTAACGAACAACCTTGATCACTATTTTGAATGTGTACAGAATTTCATTGTCAGTACAATATCTCACTAATAGCCGAAGTTAAAGTACGCTAGTTTTCAAAAAAACCAAAATTGGATAAAATTTTAATCATTCGATCGATTTTCGCCAAATTTAATAACGAACGTCCTCGATAGCTATATTAGCTCTGTACAAAGTTTCAGTGCAATATCTTAAAAGTTGCACAAGTAGAAGCCTCACGATATTTTTCTAAAAATAAAAAATAAAAAATATAATCTTTCGATCAATTTTTGTCAAATTTAATACCAAACTACCTGAATAGCTATACTAATTCTGTATAAAATTTGAGTGCAATATCTTGAAAATTGCAGAAGCTAGAGCGTTTACGCCATTCTTGAAAAAACGAAAACAGGCAATAAAATCTGAACACCCGTTAGAATTGAAACAAAAAATTTTCATAATGAAGAGCAATTCGTGTTCGACAAGTGTGGCAAATTTTAGCTCGATATCCTGAAGCGTTCTCGAGTTATTAATTATTTACCTCTGAAACTCAGAAATACACACACACACACACACACACACACAAACGCGCGCGCGCGCGCACGCACACACATACGCGCGCGCACGCGCACGGAATGTTTTTCTGCATGTGATTTCTCTATGTTTTAGGATATTTTGAACACATTGGCATAAACAATTCCGATAATTAGACCCTAGTTTGAGACAAAAAAAATGAAAACTATCATTTTCTTAGATATGTACCTTTAATCAGTTAATTTATTATGGGTATCAATCGTACAAAGAGTAGAGTATAGACTGTAATATCACATTAATAATAATCAAATCTTAGAAAATCAATATAAAAGGAACGAATATTTATAAAGATACAAAAAGAAAGACCGCTCATAGCTTTTTATTTTCCCTTTTTTCTCTCATTAAAAATCCAAGTTTTTATTGTGGCTGCATTGCGATTGAACACGCCCGGATTTGCCCTCAGTACCTCCGAGATTGCTGCCAACGAAGGAAGGCCCGTTTTTTTCGCAATCGCATCGCCGAAAGCCTCGCGAATTATTTTACACTCGGTTGGTGTCCATCGAATTCGGCGGATTTGTCCGTAAGGTGAAGCTGAAAAATATACCATATTAGATATTAAGGTGATCTGAAATGGTGCCACTCCTTTACACCCACTCTGTCATACTGCAGTCGGTAACTCGTCGGTAAATTCAATTTTTTTTCCATGGATGCTTTGACTTTTCGAAAAAACGCAAATTCTTAGGAATATTCCAATTACGCATCTAGTAATAATTGGTGTTTTCCGAAAAACCGGAATCACCCATAAAAAGAATTGTACCCGCCGTTTCGTCATCAGCAGGTACAATTCTTTTTTTGGATAATTTGCGTTTTTTGGAAAACACCAAATCTTGGTAGATGCGTAATTGGAATATACACTTCCTAGGAATTTGTGTTTATTCGAAAAGTCAAAGCCCCCATGAAAAAAAAAAATTCACCCAAAAGTTACCGGCTGCGGTATAACGGAATGGGGGTAAAGGAGTAGGGGAACGTTTCACATCACCTTGATAAAAGTATATATAAAGGTCTTATTGATAGACATTCAGATGGAGCGAAAACGTAGGAAGGATTTTGACATACTTGACCGCTTTCTCTTCACCTTCGGTGCCTCAAAAGATTCATCATCGGTCGCATCCTGATCGCCGTAGCTCGAATCCCGAGGGTCCAAGGACGGTTCCGTTGGCGGCGTTACCTCCATTGGCTCATATGTTACCGTGTGAGAACCAACATTGTGATCGTCGGGTTCCTCTTCGGAGCCGTCGGAATCGACTTTTCCCTGTACAGCTTCCAGAAGCTTCGAAATTTTAAGAATTTCCCTTGATATAATGGGCTGCCGATAGTGCTCCTTATGAATCTTATCGGCATGTCCCAAAAAGTTCGCCAAATCCGAAACTTCGTTGTCATTTAAATTAAAATGAACGCACATCGTTGCGATGTGCTTACGGAGAACTGTTCCGCGTAGAGTTTGCGGTTTTTCAGCTCCACAAGCCTGTGCAAATTTGCGCATAAGCTCGCAGGCGCGAAGGTACTTGTAATCGCCTTTGAGAGTTCCCGGAATTCCGAACAAGTACGGATTTTTTTTATGAACTCCCATGGCCACTCTGTACTTCAGTAATAAGTTACAACAGGCGAGAATATCCGTATGTAGCAGCACTGGTACAGTCCGATTCAATTTACCGCGAATCGTAAACCGATTGTACTTTTGCGCTGTCTGCTTCTCGGCCGGCGTGAATTTTAAATAAGCATCGCCGACTGTGGTTTCGTCGATCTTTTGCCGGCTCAGAAAATCGTCGATGAAAATTCTTTCAATCTCGCCCGCTCGACGTCGGTTGAAAAGCTGTATGGAAATCAGCGTAGCTTCAGCTAATTCCATCCAAGCTTGATGAGAGAACTTTGCGTTTAATTCCTCGTAATTCTTTTTCACTGCTTGTCGCAGATGAATCTGGAGCTTCTGGATATCCGCTTTAGATGGGAGAATTACTTTCACTTGTCTCTTTTTTTGAGCTTGCGTTTCCAGAGCCGTACGGCCAATGCTGGTTGAGAAATCATTGATAAGAAGTGTTAGGAAATCCTCAACGTAGGTCTGTTTTTCTTTATTTTGCCGCTTAATCCATTCTGAAACAGCCAGTTTTCCGATTTGTTTCAACAGACTTCCAAGGGATGTCGCGAGAGACGGTGCGTCAAAACCTCTACCTGATTTATTTAGACCGGCCAGCGATTGGATAGCTCTAATTGAGGCGTCATAGTTTTTCGGGTAGAGAACGGAAAAAAAATTGTGGACGTCTTTTGCACGCGTTCGAATTTCTATCAGAAATCTCCCCAATTGACGCAGTCTTTGCCGAACCATATCATAATAATGGGGATCTTTATATTTTTCACATAATTTGTTGCCGAAAAGAATTATTAATTCGTCGTATCGTATAGCCTTGGCAACATCGTCCTCCTGCATCGTCGGAAATACTCGTTTGCGGAGTATGTTACACGCCTGTGGGTGGATCCTCCCGATGAGTTTTTTCGACCCTTTTAGAATATCCCTTCGGTTTGCAGAATTTTTCTTCGCACAGCGCCTATAATGATGCCGGAGAGAATTCTTGGAGTAATCACCACGACAAGAGGGGCACGTTGCGAAGTCAGTCGCTGTTTTGCAAAATTCTGCGTTCGGCCGTCTTACGACTCTTCGTTCGCCGGTATTGATGACATGATTTGAATTAAAAAAAAATTGCCCATTTTTGCGAATCGTCGCCATTATTATTTTCCGCTCGTCTGACCCTTTCTCGAAGCTCAAATACCGCGCGACATCCTCTTCGTTCTTATGTTGTCTTGCGACGTGTCGACTGAGTTTCCCCTGCTCCTTTTTGCAATATATGCAAAAATCTTTTTTTGTGCCGGATTCGACGGTCTTCACAAACATGTCAACATCATCTGGTGCAATGTGCCCAATTTTATTTACGATCAGTGATGCATCCAAATCTGTGGATGCGTTGCCGGCACTTGCTTGTTGTTCTTCTGCAGTGTTCGTCATCACGTCCTCTTCATCAGAACAGTCCGAATCCGGAACGTAAAAGGATCCACTGGAGCCACAGCAACTTATATTTGTATCGGCATTATTTGCTCCAATAATTGCTGGAGTAGTCTCGGACCTATATTAAAAGAAGTTAAAATAAAATATGACCTTCGCTCACAGCACGAAGCTGAAAGAAAAATGTATAAAATAGCAATAAAAATAGTAAAAAAACTTTTGAATACACTGAACTCCGACGATTATGGACACGGCGGGCGTATATAGATATAGTGCTTTTATAGATATAGATATAGGCATATATAGATATAGTGCTTTTAACTCAATACGTTGGGAACAGAACCAAGGGAGCCACCACACATATAATGCGCCATACATATGAGTGAGGCATTCTACACCGATTCGACCTGTCTTAGACGGAAGGAAACCCCTGCCCACTTTCGCACAACGCTTGAAATTTTCCTTGTAAAAAACGGGATTTTTGTGATTTTTTTCCGATTTTTAATTTTGGCTAAAAGTAATTTGTTAATAAAATTACAATTTCATAAACAACTTACTTTTAACCGAAATTTAAAAATCTGCAAAAATCATGTAAACCCCGTTTGTTATATTGAACAATTTAAGCGTTGAGCGAAAGTGGGCCGAGGCTTCCTTTCGTTCATAACAAGATTTTTCGAAAGAAATTCTTTTTTTTCAATAGAAGAAGGAACCTAAATTGAGTGGGCCATTATTCAAACATTCTTGTATGAATTGTTGGTGTTTAAAAAAATGTTTGGATAAGGACCCACTTAATTCAGGTTTTCCCTTCTATTTGAAAAAAAAAATTCCTTCGAAAAATTTCGTTATGATCGGCTCACTTTCGCTCAACGCTTGAAATTTTCCAAATAAAAAACGGGATTTTTGGGATTTTCAGATTTTTAATTTTGGGCTAAAAATAATTTGTTTATAAAATTATAATTTTATTAACAAAGCATTTTCATAAAAAAATTTCGACTTTCTAATATTCAAGATACAGGCTGTACTTTCCTCAGCACGATGAAATCGCAGTAAACGAAAAAGCATGGCAGTAAAACGAAAATTTTTAAATATTTACATTTCGAAAAAATCATTCGGAAGTGGATCGTTCGGAGGTGCATCGGTCGGTGGTAGATCGTTTGGAACCAGATTTTTCGACGGTGGATCATTAAAGGAAGGAAGCTCTTTCGTAGCCCCTTCATTATTTTTCTCATCGCCAAATGAAACGTCGGAATGGTATACTGTCAAAGTATCATCCTTCCAAATCCACGCATTTTCATTTGTGAATTCCGTAAAATTTCCTAAAAATGAAATTAATTGGAATATCACTGTAAATTTAACGGGGCATACGGAAATGAATTTGACCACCATTATGTGGGAGCGTCAGATCGGTCTGTAGAATCATACCCAGGTACGTAGCATTCTCGTTGAGGTTTGACTCAATTATAAAGGTATCGAGACCCGGCATTGACGCGTTACTGGCTTCACCACTCTCTGTAAGTCACAGATAAAAAAGTATGGCGATCAAATTTGTCTTTCTCATAAAGGAAACTTTGTTAACTATGGAAAAACATGAGTAATCAATGCGTAAATTTGCTAAATTCTTTGAAATTTACTTCTTGCCGAACTTGATTTTTGCCAAATTAGAACGCGAACGAACAAATAGAGTACGCTATTTTTCGAAAAAAGTAAAAAAAAATCCAAGTTTCATAAAATTTTAATCATTCGATCGACTTTCGCTAAATTTAATAATGAATAATCTCGATAGCTATTTTAGCTCTGTGCAAAGTTTCAGTGCAGTATCTTAAAAATTGCACAAGTTCTAGCGTTTACGCTATTTTTCAAAACATTCAAAATTTCATAAAAATTTAATCTATTGATCGGTTTTTGCCAAATTCAATACCAAACAACTTTATTTTGAAAAGTGCAGAAGTTAGTGCGTGTACACCATTTTTCCAAAAACGAAAAAAGTCGATAAAATCTGACTACCCGTTAGAATTAAAACAAAATTATTTCATAATAAAGAGCAATTCGTGTTCGACAAGTGTGCCAACTTTCAGCTCGATATCTCGAAGCGTACTCGAGTTATTAATTATTAATTATTTATTTATTATTTTCTAAATGTGATTTCTCTATGATTTACGACATTTTAAAAACATTGGCATAAAAATAGCTAAAAAAATTTTCACGAAAACAAAGATTCCTTTATGAAGAAGCAAAATTGTCAATAATTTAAATATTTCTGAACAATCGTCTATTAAAAATCACGAGCTTACTCGTATTTTTCATTGGAGAATTCGGATCCAGAGCCGATTCTACCGATGAATATATTCGGACATCGATGTCAGGCTCTCGTGCAGGTTCACGTACGCATAGGCTCGTGCAATCGATTATCTCTACCGGACGAAGCGTTTCTTCAACGGCTCGCTCATCGGCCCTTACTTCGAAATCATTCGGATCCTCACCCGGTAAATCGGCGTGATCGTCAATGTCAGGCACTTGTGCAGATTCGCGCGCGCGTATGCTCGCGCAATCGACTAACTCTTCCGGACCAAGCGTTTTGTTAACGGCCAGTTCATCCCTTACTTCCAAATTATTCGGATCCTCAGGCGGTAAATCAGCGTGGGCGTCGATGCCATGCTTTTCAAGCGTACGCTCCGTTTCTTTTTCCGGTATTGGCTTTTCGGGAAGAGTATCCTCGTCCGCGTCATTTTCCAATTTCGACTTCAAAGTTTCAAGTACACTTTTTTCCGCTACAAAAACGAGATAGAATATTTTGCTAGGGTTACTTTATTTTATGCGAAAAACAATTTTCGCAAAGTGGTGGGTATCTGAACAAAAAAAAAGGTGTTTTTTGAATTCCATGAAAAATTTGTCAATAATAGCATTAAAGGCGGTATTCTGGTCTAGAAACATATATTGTGAGCGTTTTGTTGAGTTAAAAAAAAACATTTTTACCTTTCTTTTTTTTCACCACACATTTACTAATAGATTGACAATAAACAAGAAAATTTTCGAGAAAAAAAATCCACAATTAAATAAGAAATGAATAAACTGGTAGCGCTGGGGCTAAAAAAAAGGGGTGTGCTGGCCAACTCAATTGCAACCTTTCCAGTCATCCGATACAAAATAAAAAAAGTGTCTTAATCCGTAAGAATGTCGTTATAGCCCCTACCTTAGAGAAAACGGAAAAAAAAATTTACAAAATGACTGCTGTTCTAACAAAAAAGGTCATCGTTCGATTATTTTTTTTCAGAGTTCTTATCTTTTGTATAATAATTTAAAAAAATAATTTTTATACAAAAGTAGTCGGGTTGATAGAAAGTTATATATTAAAGATTGGTGAAAAATTTGAAGTAAAACGGTTGAGTAGATCTTGAGATATTATGTCGGCCGTGTTGAGAAAAGTAGTTTTGAGAAAAACGTCTATATTCCGATTTATTTCGACGTGACGGGCGCAGTTGCTGCGTCACTAAAATAGCTACAACTCCGTAAATTATTAAAATTAAAAAACCTCCTTTCGAGGATATATTTTTAAAGATCTAACCTTTAAGAATATGCTAACAAAATTAATGATTTCAAAATTCTAGAACAGTATACTCTCTCAAAATTACGTTCCGACGTGACGGGTATAGTTGCAGGGGCACTAAAACACTACAACTTCATAAATTATTTGAATTGAAAAATTTCCTTTCTAGGATATTTTCTTGAAGGTCTAAACTTTCAGAATGTAAAAAAATAGATTTATTTTTTAATTCTACACCAAAATACCGTCTTTATGACGGGACCAAGAGTTTACTTTCAATGTATTACATTTGTATCACACTTACCGTTGACTGCAACGACTGTACCGGTGTACCGCGAGCCTTTGTACCGGATAACGCAATCCTCTCCTTTAAAACTCACATTTTTGTTTTTACATATATCATAAATACCATCACTAAATAGTACCAAAGCAAACATATTTAATAGCAGCACTGAAACGTGATCTTAGAAAAAAGGAAATCCACCGGCAAATCGTTCTCCTTCGAAGATCGGCGAGCGACTGATTTGGAATACGGATTAATAAAAGCCAAGACGTCTGCTCTTTTTGTTCATCGAATTCGGTCCTTGTAACTACCCTTAGCACAATTTTTCACTCACGGTTAAGATTAAGGAGAATATTTGGCAACGCTGTAATTATTGTTGTCTGGTGCTACTTGCACCGATTGACGGTGAATCTATACACTTTTAGAGAGCTCCTTTACTGAATCATATCGATATACTACGATCCTCTACTAATAATGAAGCGCATTAATAAATGTATGTATACAACGTTAATCATCGATATCGGCAATTTGGCGCCAACAAATTCTTTAAATGTATGTTGATGTAACGGTAAATGTCGGAACCAGACGCAGCTTTTTAAGGGTAATTGTCGGGACCACGCCATTGTTTGCGGAATCGGTCCTTCCAATCGCCTATATAAACGTGGAGATGGTCCCAATTTTAACCATTACACGTTATAATGAAAAACTTTTCTTTTTTTATTTGATATTTTTAATAGGATATGATATTCTATGCTAGTAAAAATTGTTCAATAATATAATGCATGTAACGATAATATAGTTGTAGTATGACAATATGCATATAGTCGAGCAGTCGAATATGCTCATACGGTATTGTGTCACATTGCCTCCATCCATGCGGTTTCGAACGGTCAAAAAGTTGTCCACTCTCAAAAAAATTAAAATTTCGTCAAATTATTTAATTATATGAAAAAGAATAGTGTAATTTTATTCAACATTTTTGGATCACATTTTTTTGTTATTTTAACTCTCAACATTTTGTAAGTACCATTATATCTTGAAAGCATACGATTAAACAGAAAAATGTTTCAGACAAAAAAGTTGTAGTTTTACATAAACTTTGTGAAATAATTTTTGTTTAAATTTTTCGAGTTCAAAAACTGACCATTTTCATCAAAAATATACGAAAATAATTTTTTTCGGTCAGTATGCCACTTTCGATTCATCTTTAAAAATTTTAGAAAATACTGTGACGTGTGTACAATAGACACGTATTTTTTTAGATGGCTCGATTGGTTGTTCCAAAGCTATACTTTGTTTAATTATTATGATTTTTTTTTAGCAAAATAATTTATTATTAAAAATTATTATGTTATCGATGTTTATTACCTGAAAAATATGAGAAAATTTTTGGAGAGATCAGATTTAAATAACAATTAATTTTTCTAAAAAAAAACAAAAATCATGATAATGATTTAGAACAGATAATGATTTGGAACAATTAATCGAGCCATCTGAAAAAAATACGTGTCTATTGTACATACTTCAGAGTATTTTCTGGAATTTTTTAAGATGCATCAAAAGTGGCATCGCGACCGCAAAAAATTATTTTCGTATATTTTTTATGAAAATGGTCAATTTTTAAACTCGAAACATTCAAATAGAAGATTTTTCACAAAGTTGATGTAAAACTACAAGTTTCTTGTCTATAACATTTTTCTGTTAGATCGTATGCTTTCAAGATATAACGGTACTTGAAAAATTTTGAAATTTTGAAAAACAAAAAAATGCGATCTAAAAATTTTGAAAAAATTTACACCACTCTTTTTCATTTAATTAAATAATTTGACTATATATCAATTTTGTTGAGAGTGGACAACTTTTTGATCGTTCGAAACCGCATGGAATGCCTCATATACATTACGGCCTCGATTACTGCAAGAGCGGCGGGACTGACACCGCTTCACACTTTCGAAAATGTCGAGATTACGCAAATGTCGCACGTGCATGCAATGCGCATCTCACACAGTCGTGAGCCGTGTCCGCACTTCACAACGGCGCTCTCACACCATGTGCCACGTCGATCGATTTCCGCCGCATAGCGGGGACTCTTGCATCTATCGAAGCTGCAGTTATAGAGGTCGTACTATAATACATCAATATCCGATCCATACCAGCGAAAAATACTAGTCTATATCTTTTCTATTTATCCGAAGGATCTATAATAGATATGAAGCATTCCACACTGATTCGACCTGAGTCTGACCCTTCACCTCTCCGACTTTGTCCGCAATTTTTTATGGTCTTGTAGCACCTTCAAAAAGCACTCTGGATTTTTTCAGATTTTTTTTTGAACAATTTGAAGTGACTATGGTTAAGTTTTTTTTTCGTAAAAGCTTGTTACAGACAGAAGGAAAGCCCTGCCAACTTTGGCTCATTGTCAGCGCTTAAAACTTTCCATATGAAGAACGGAATTTTTGTGATATTTTTCAGATTTTTAATTTTGGGCTAAAGGTAATTTGTTTGTAAAATTTTGATTTTATAAACAAATTACTTTTAGCCGAAATTTAACAATCTGAGAAAAATCACACGAGCCTCGTTTTTTATATTGAAAATTTCAAGCGTTGAGCAAAAGTGGGCAGAGGTTTCGTTCTGGTTATAACAAGCTTTTTGCAAGGATACAAGGTTATAACAAACTTTTTACAGAATATATTACGAAACACTTCTGCGACTTGCAATATTCGCAGTTTGATGTTAAAAATAAAATAGGCGTGCTTCGTTGTAACGGTACATGTGGGGACCAAGTGCTGTGTTTTAAGGGTAATTGTCGGGACCGAGCCATTGTTTACAGAGTCGGTCCTCGCAATCACCTTTACAAATGTGAAGCCGGTCCCAACTTGGACTATTACATGTCAAATAAAAAAATTTCTTCCCCCGGCGAATTTCTCGAGTATTTATTTTTCGTATGATTGGATCCAAATTCAATTTAAGTGTGGCGCGAGGCATATTGACGTATATAGATGTGCAGCAGCGCTTGACTGATATTTTTTCTCAGTTTCTTCAATACTTGGCGTCAAGACGCTGCCGCGTCTTTTGATTCCAGTATATGTTATTTTTTGCAAAAATCAGTGTAGATTGATTAATTCCTATAGATATAGATAATGAGCTGTAATACGCTAATTTCCATACGATCAAGGGCTCGGACCCGGTCAAAGTATATCGCACCCTATTGCCTATAACAGCAGTGATAATACTGTTAATTTTTCAAGGCTTGATTTAGAAGCATGGCCGAAACCTAGCGTTATATCATCAAACAATGGGTATAAAAATTAGCATGCTTCGTTGTAACGGTACAAGTGGGGACCAAGTGCCGTATTGTAAAGGTAGTTGCCAAGACCACACCATTATTTACAGAGTCGGTCCTCGCAATCACCTTTACAAGTGTGGAGAAGGACCCAACATTGACCATTACATGTCAAATAAAACACTTTTGATGATGATCGGCTGGAAATTCAATTGAAGTGTGGCGCGAGACATATCTCTCTATATTATATAAAAATTTCGCCGCTGCTGCTGCCGCCGCCACCGCCGTTTACAAGAATCGAATAATTGGGTTTGTGTTTGAGGTTCGGGTTTGAGGTGACGCGAACGCGCGTAAACCCCGAGCCCCACGAAGCCCTAGTGAGCATATATAGATGTGTGGCAGCATTCGACTGATATTTTCTCTCAGTTTCTTTAATACTTGGCGTCGAGACCCTGCCGCGTCGTTTGATTCTAGTATATTTTGCTTTTCTCAACATTCAGTGTAGATTTATTTGTTTTCATGAACATAGATTAATTTTACAAGACTTCATTAAGAAGCATTATAGCGGCATGTTGTTGGATTAAAATAAAGATATTGCATTTTTTAACAATAAGTTGAAATAAACGATTAAAAAAAACACATGGAATGTATGACGAAATAGTTCTGTGGCTTGCGATATTCTCAGTTTGATGTTAATAATAAAATAGGCATGCTTCATTGTAACGGTACATGTGGGAACCAAGGGCTGTGTTTTAAGGGTAATTGTCGGGACCACGCCTTTACACAGTCGCATTTACAAAGTCGGTCCCCGTAATCACCTTTACAAGTGTAAAGAACGTCCCTACTTTGACCACTGTATGTCAAATAGAAAACTTTCTTCCCCCAGCGTCTTTCTTGAGTTTCTTTTTTTTTGTATGATCGGATGGAAATGCAATTTGAGTGTGGCACGAGACATATCTCTCTTATATTATACAAAAATTTCGCCGCTGCCGCCGCCGCCGTGTACATGAATCGCGGGTTTGGGTTTGGGGTTTGGGTTTGAGGCGACGCGAGGGCGAAGCTCTAGTTGGCGTATCGAAGATGTGTGGCAGCGCTCGACTGATATTTTCTCTCATCTTCTTTAATACTTGGCGTCGAGATCCTGCGCCGTCTTTTGATTCCAGTATATTTTGTTTTTCTTAACAATCAGTGTACATTTATTTATTTCAATGGATAAAGATTGATTTTCCAAAGCTTCATTAAGAAGCATGACAGCATCTTAGTAGCATGTCATTAGACTAAAATAAAGATTTGGCATTTTTTAACAATTAGTTGAAATAAACGCTTTGAAAAATCAAATGGAATATATGACGGAATAGTTCTGCGGCTTGCGATATTCGCAGTTTGATGTTATAAATGAAACAGGCATGCTTCGTTGTAACGGTACATGTGGGGACCAAGTGCCGTGTTTTAAGGGTAATTGTCGGGACCACGTCATTGTTTATAAAGTCGGTCCTCGCAATCACCTTTACAAGTGTGAATAAGGTCCCAACTTTGACCATTACATGTCAAACGCTAGACTGACATTTTCTCTCAATTTCTTCAATACTTGGCGTCGAGACCACGAGACCCTGCTGCGTCTTTTCATTCTAATGTATTTTATTTTTCTCAACAATCAGTGTCGATTTATTTGTTCCAAAGGATATAGATCAATTTTTCAATGCTTCATTAAGAAGCATGACAGCATCATAGCGGCATGTCATTAGACTAGAATGAAAATATAGCATTTTTTAACAAGGAGTTGGAATAAACGATTAAAAAATATGTATGGAATATATGACGAAATAGTTCTGCAGCTTGCCATATTCGCAATTTGATGTTAAGGCGAGGCTAAATACCGGCATTATTTCTGAAGCCCTACATTATCGACTCAAAATCGCTGTCCAAACTTTTTCCAATACTGGTGGATGAATATCAATTAAATTTATGAATGAATGATGAATGAATTGGAAAATGCAAATGCGATACATAAATCAACGTTTTCGATAATTGCCACTGACTTGTCAGACAGTTTGGATAGAATCTGATAAGAATAATATTTATTTCATGAGAATTCCATATGGGGCTGCCCTCGTTCGGATTTCTGTGAACCTGAATTCGCCATTTTGTTTTTCGATAATACACTAAATTTATCACCATTTATCTCGTGATTGAGATTCCTAACTTACGTCGCGGTTTTTTCATAAAATAATGTCGAAGACTTATCGATATTCGTACTTTGGTGTTCGTCATGGAGTCCCACTCTTGGTTTTAGCCGGAATGTAGTAAAAACATTATGATTTAATATTTCCAATTACAGATTCCTAATAGTAATCGGACCCGTAATTTTTTTTTGTTTTTCGAAAAAATTTTAGTGGGGCTCCATTTGTGTCATAATTCTGATGATACTGTCAAAATTTTATTGATTTCCATCCATCCGTGCCAGAGCAAGTTTGGAATCTATTTTCGAGGTTGTAATGTCGGCCTCCCCTTAAGAATGAAACAGGCATGCTTCATTGTAACGGTACATGTGGGGACCAAGTGCCGTGTTTTGAGGGTAATCGTCGGAACCGTGTCATTATTTGCAGAGTCGGTCATCGCAATCACTTTTACAAATGTGAATACGGTCCCAATGTCCAATAAAAAACATTCTTCCCCCTGCGTATTTCATGAATATTTTTTTTTGTATGATCGGATGGAAACTCAATTTAAGTGTGGCGCGAGGCATATAGGCATATATATAGAATGTCGCAAGCCGTAGAACTATTTCATCATGAATTCCATATATTTTTTCAATCGTTTATTTCAACTAATTGTTCAAAAATGCCTTATCTTTATTTTGGTCTAATGACATGTCACTAAGATGCTGTAATGCTTCTTAATGAAGCCTTGAAAAATCAATCTATATCCATTGCAATAAATAAATCTACACTGATTGTCAAGAAAAACAAAATATACTGGAATAAAGACGCTGCAGGGTCCCGACGCCGAGCATTAAAGGAGATAAGAGAAAATATCAGTCGAGCGCTGTCACACATCTTCCATACGCCAACTAGAGCTTAGTGGGGCTAGGGCGCCACGCGCCTTCGCGTTGCCTCAAACCCAAACCCCAAACCCAAATTCTCGATTCTTGTACACGGCGGCGGTGGCAGCGGCAAAATTTTTATCTAATGTAAAGGAACATGTCTCGCGCCACACTTAAATTGAATTTCCATCCTATCATACGAAAAAAAAAATCAAGAAATTAGCAAGGGGAAGAAAGTTTTATATTTGACATGTAATGGTCAAAGTTGGGACCTTCTTCACATTTGTAAAGGTGATTGCGAGGACCGACTTTGTAAATAATGGCGTGGTCCCGACAATTACCCTTAAAACACGGCACTTGGTCCCCACATTTACCGTTACAACGCAGCACGCCTGTTTCATTTTTAACATCAAACTGCGAATATCGCAAGCCGCAGAATTATTTCAACTATTTGTTAAAAAATGCAGTATCTTTATTTAAGTCTAATAATATATGCCCCTCAAATGCTGACATGGTTCTTAATGAAGCATTGCAAAAATAATCTATATCCCTTGGAACAAATAGATCAACACTGATTGTTGAGAAAATCAAAATATACTGGAATGAAAAAACGTGGCAAGAGTCTCGACGCCAAGTATTAGAGAAATTGAGAGAGAATATCAGTCGAGTGCTGCCGCAGATCTATATATGCCAATATGCCTCCCGCTCCACAAATTGAATTTCCATCTGATCATACAAAAAAAAAATACTCAAGGAATATGCAGGGGGAAGAAAGTTTTTTATTGGACATGTAATGGTCAAAATTGGGACCGGATTCACATTTGTAAAGGTGATTGCGAGGACCGACTCCGCAAATAATGACACGGTCCCGATAATTACCCTTAAAACACGGCACTTGGTCCCCACATGTACCATTACAACAAAGCATGCCTGTTTCATTCTTAAGGTGAGGCTAAATGCGGACATTACCACATCGAAAAAGGATTCCAAACTTGCTCTGGCACGAATGGATGGAAATCAATAAAATTTTGACAGTATCATCAGAATTATGGCACAAATGAAGCCCCACTAAATTTTTTTCGAAAAACAAAAACAAAAAATTACAGATCCGATTACCATCAGGAATCTGTAATTGAAAATATTGAATCATGATGTTTCTACTGCATTCCGGTTAAAACCAAGAGTGGGGCTCCATGACGAACACCAAAGTACGAATATCGATAAGTCTTCGACATTATTTTATGAAAAAACCGCGACGTAAGTTAGGAATCCAAATCACGAGATAAATGTAGATAAATTTAGTGTATTATCGAAACCCAAACCCCAAACCCAAATCCTCGATTCTTGTACACGGCGGCGGTGGCAGCGGCAAAATTTTTATCTAATGTAAAGGAACATGTCTCGCGCCACACTTAAATTGAATTTCCATCCTATCATACGAAAAAAAAATCAAGAAATTAGCAGGGGGAAGAAAGTTTTATATTTGACATGTAATGGTCAAAGTTGGGAACATCTTCACATTTGTAAAGGTGATTGGGAGGACCGACTTTGTGAATAATGGCGTGGTCCCGACAATTACCCTTAAAACACCGCACTTGGTCCCCACATGTACCGTTACAACGCAGCACGCCTGTTTCATTTTTAACATCAAACTGCGAGTATCGCAAGCCGCAGAATTATTTCAACTATTTGTTAAAAAATACAGTATCTTTGAAAAATTAATCTATGTCTCTTGGAACAAATAAATCTACACTGATTGTTGAGAAAATCAAAATATACTAGAATAAAAACATAGCTAGAGTCCCGACGCCAAGTATTAGAGAAATTGAGAGAGAATATCAGTCGAGTGCTGCCGCACATCTATATATGCCAATATGCCTCGCGCCACACTCAAATTGAATTTCCATCTGATCATACAAAAAAAAACTCAAGGAATACGCAGGGGGAAGAAAGTTTTTTATTGGACATGTAATGTTCAAAATTGGGACCGGATTCACATTTGTAAAGGTGATTGCGAGGACCGACTCCACAAATAATGACACGGTCCCGATAATTACCCTCAAAACACGGCACTTGGTACCCACATGTACCGTTACAATGAAGCATGCCTGTTTCATTCTTAAGGGGAGGCTAAATACCGACATTACCACATCGAAAATGGATTCCAAACTTGCTCTGGCACGGATGGATGGAAATCAATAAAATTTTGATAATATCATCAGAATTGTGACACAAATGAAGCCCCACTAACATTTTTTCGAAAAACAAAAAAAAAATCACAGATCCGATTACCATCAGGAATCTGTAATTGAAAATATTAAATCATGATGTTTCTACTGCATTCCGGCTAAAACCAAGAGTGAGGCTCCATGACAAACACCAAACCACGAATATCAATATGTCTTCGACATTATTTTATGAAAAAACCGCGACGTAAGTTAGTAATCCAAATCACGAGATAAATGTTGATAAATTTAGTGTATTATCGAAAAACAAAATGGCGAAATCAAGTTCACAGAAATCCGAAAGATAGCAGCCCCATATGGAATTCTCATGAAATAAATATTATTCTCATCAGATTCTATCCAAACTGTCTGACAAGTCAGTGGTAATTAACGAAAACGTTGATTTATGTCTCGCATTTGCATATTCCAATTCATTCATCATTCATTCATAATTTTTATTGATATTTATCCACCGGCATTGGAAAAAGTTTGGACAGCGATTTTGAGTCGATAATGTAGGGCTTCAGTAATAATGTCGGTATTTAGCCTTGCCTTGAAATCAAATTGCGAATATCGCAAGCCGCAGAACTACTTCGTCATATATTCCATATATATTTTTTAATCGTTTATTTCAACTCCTTGTTAAAAAATGCTATATTTTTATTCTAGTCTAATGACATGCCGCTAAGATGCTGTCATGCTTCTTAATGAAGCATTGGAAAATTGATTTATATCCTTTGGAACAAATAAATCGACACTGATTGTTGAGAAAAACAAAATACACTGGAATGAAAAGACGCAGCAGGGTCTCGTAGTCTCGACGCCAAGTATTGAAGAAATCGAGAGAAAATATCAGTCTAGCGTTTGACATGTAATGGTCAAAGTTGGGACCTTATTCACACTTGTAAAGGTGATTGCGAGGACCGACTTTGTAAACAATGGCGTGGTCCCGACAATTACCCTTAAAACACGGCACTTGGTCCCCATTAGTACCGTAACAACGAAGTATGCCTGTTTTATTTATAACATCAAACTGCGAATATCGCAAGCCGCAGAACTATTTCGTCATATATTCCATATGATTTTTCAAATCGTTTATTTCAACTAATTGTTAAAAAATGCCATATTTTTATTTTAGTCTAATGACATGCCCTTAAGATGCTGTCATGCTTCTTAATGAAGCCTTGGAAAATCAATCTATATTCATTACAATAAATAAATCTACACTGATTGTTGAGAAAAACAAAATATACTGGAATCAAAAGACGCGGCAGGGTCTCGACGCCAAGTATTAAAGAAGATGAGAGAAAGTATCAGTCGAGTGCTGCTACACATCTATACATGCCAATATGCCTCGCAGCAAACTGAAATTGTATTTCCATCCTCTCATACAAAAAAAAAATAGTCAAGAAATACGCACGGGGGAAGAAAGTTTTTTATTGGATGTGTAATGGTCGAAATTGGGAACGGATTCACATTTGTAAAGGTAATTGCGAGGACCGACTCTGCAAATAATGACACGGTCCCAACAATTACCCTTAAAACACGGCACTTGGTCCCCTCATGTACCGTTACAACGAAGCATGTCTATTCTATTTTTAACAGCAAACTGCGAATATCGCAAGCCGCAGAACTATTTCGTCATATATTCCACATATTTTTTTAATCATTTCTTTCAACTATTTGTTATAAAATGTCATATTTTTATTCTAGTTCTATGGCATGTCGATAAGATGCTGTCATGCTTCTTAATGAAGCATTGAAAAATTAATCTATATCCATTGCAATAAATAAATCTACACTGATTGTTCAGAAAAACAAAATATACTGGAATAAAAAGACGCAGCAGGGTCTTGACGCCAAGTATCAAAGAAATTGAGAGAAATGATCAGCCTAGCGCTACCGGACATCTATATATCTAGGGTTTCGTTGGGCTTGGGCACTATGCGCCCTCGCGTCGCCTCAAACCCAAACCCCAAACCCAAACTCTCGATTCTTGTACCCGCCGGCAGCGACAGCGGCGGCGAAATTTTTAAATAATATAGAGATATGTCTTGCGCCACACTTAAATTGCATTTATATCCGATCATTAAAAAAAAAAAAAATACTCAAGAAAGACGCAGGGGGTAGAAAGTTTTCTATTTGACATGTAATGGTCAAAGTTCGGACCACCTTCACACTTGTAAAGGTGATTGCGAGGACCGACTCCGCAAATAATGACACGGTCCCGACAATTACCCTTAAAATACGGCACTTGGTCCCCACATGTACCGTGACAACGAAGCGTGCCTATTTCATATTTAACATCAAACTGCGAATATTGCAAGCCGCAGAACTATTTCGTCATATATTCATATGTATTTTTTTAAATCGTTTATTTCAACCATTTTTAAAAAAATGCCATATCTTTTTTTTACTCTAATGACATGCTGCTAAGATGCTGTCATGCTTCTTAATGAAGCATTGAAAAATCCATCTATATCCTTTAGAACAAATAAATCTGCACTGATTGTTGAGAAGAACAAAATATACTGAAATCAAAAGACGCGGCGGGGTCTTGACACCAAGTATTAAAAAAATTGAGAGTAAATATCAGTAGAGCGCTGCCGCACATCTATATATGCCAATATGCCTCGCGCCACACTTATCATTCCATATAAAAAATTTATATGGAATATATAACGAAATAGTTCTGCGGCTTGCAATATTCGCAGTTTTATATTACAAATAAAATAGGCATGCTGCATTTTAACGGTACATGTGGGGACCAAGGGCCGTATTTTAAGGGTAATTGTCGGAACCACGCCAGAGTCCGCGCAATCGACTTTACAAGTGTGAAGAAGACCCCAATTTCGACCATTACATGTCAAATAAAAAGCTTTCTTTCCCCTGCGTATGTCTTGAGTTTTTTTTTGTATGATCGGATGGAAATTCAATCTAAGTGTGGCGTGACGTATATTGGCATATATAGATGTGCGGCAGCGCTCGACTGATATTTTCTCTCAATTTCTTTAATACTTGGCGTCAAGACCCCGCCGCGTCTTTTGATTTCAGTATATTTTGTTCTTCTCAACAATCAGTGCAGATTTATTTGTTCCAATGGATATAGATTATTTTTTCAAGGTTTCATTAAGAAGCATGATAGCATTTTAGCGGCATGTCATTAGACTAAAATAAATATATGGCAATTTCCAACAAATAGTTGAAATAGACGATTTAAAAAAATGTATGGAATATATGACGAAATAGTTCTGCTGCTTGCGATATTCGCGGTTTGATATTAAAAATGAAATGGGCATGTTTCGTTGTAACGGTACATGTGGGGACCAAGTGCTGTGTTTTAAAGGTAATTGTCGGGACCACATTATTATTTGTGGAGTCGGTCCTCGCAATTACCTTTACAAATGTGAATCCGGTCCCGATTTTGACCATTACATGTCCAATAAAAAACTTTCTTCCCCCCCGCGAAATTCTCAAGTATATATTTTTTATATAATCGGAGTACATACAGAATATATGACGATGTAGTTTTTCGGCTTGCGATATTCGCGGTTTGATTTTCAAAATGAAATGGGTATGCTTTGTTGTAACGGTACATGTGGGGGCCAAGTGCCGTGTCTGAAGCGTAACTGTTGGGACTTCGCCATTATTTACAGAGACGGTCCTTGCAATCACCTGTACAAATGTGAACCCGGTCTCAATTTTGACTATTACATGGCAAAATAAAAAACAGATTTTTCTACAGATTTTTCAGGTTCACGAGAATCAGTGTTAGTATGATAGTATTATTTTGTACGTAATGGCATTACGTTGTCATAAAATAGTGGTAAAGAGTGGAGATCGACATTGGACCAATTTCATAATTCTAACAATGATTATTTTAATACACGGAAAAGATTTTATACATTCTATCACGATGTAGAACAAAAAATAAAGTTTTGCTAATTAATAACGGAAGTATTTTCGATTATGTTAATATTATTATCGAAATAACGTTTGAATTATGCGTGGTCAACGGCCGGAAATATCCAACCGAAAATATGTATACTGGTCCCCATATTTACCGGTTCTAGTACGATATTTTAGACCCCATAAAATACATTCCACATACAGCAAATTATGAGGACCGGATCTAGCATCCACCGCTGCATCTACAATAATACTGGGACCGTCCCCATATGTGCCAAATGTCCCCATATGTACCACCAGGGTTCCGAATTGGACCCAAAATGTACCGATTCATAAACATATATATATATATATATATATATATATATATATATATATATATATATAAATTATATTATTATTGTGGAAAGTTAATATCACAATATATTACTGCACAAAACATCTAAGGCGATATAGGATCATCTATTTCAATAAAGTAACATAGTTCAGTTCGAACTTGTAATACGTATAAAAATATAGTACAAGTTGTACAAAGGATTATCCATCAACAGAGATTTTTATATCGACACCCGCCGATATTGTTTGCAACAGTGTTTATCCTGTATTGAATAATAAAAACGTAAACAAGCGATATTCGATGACTGGGAAAAGTTGAGCCAAGTCTCGTGACTCTTATTTTAGCTCATTACCAATAAATATGAAAATTATTTCATATTAATTAAAATCAGCTAAACAAAAAGTCATCAAAGATTACTCCCATTAAGAAGTAATCTGCGAATGAAGAAAAACTGCAGTATTTTTCTGTAAAATCGTTGTCATGTTTTTTTTTCTTACATTTTCTTACATTAAGTAGGAATTTTGAGTTCAAATTAATTTTAATTCGATTTTCCTTCAAAAACTGTACAACAAAGGGCATAGCCGTATAAGCATGCTAAATCTGCCCCCGCGACGTATTCTATCGACATTTCGTGAATCATTTTGATACCAAATAATAATAATTCACCCCAAATTGCAGCTCTTAATTTTAAGTAGTTTTCGAGTTATTTAAAAAAACCTTTTTTTCCGTTTTTGTCAATAGTAAAAACAAAAATTAACAAATGATTATTTTTTCTCAAATACTTGTGAGTAAAAGACACACAAAAAAATTTTTGGCATGATTCCCAAAATTAAATCCAATAAAAAATAAATAAATACACTGCGACCTCGATAATCGGAATCCGCCAGGATCGGATCTTGCAAGAAGTGGGGTTGCGCACATTGCACAGAACCGTCTCTGCGCCGCTGGTGGCTGACGGCGGCCTGACGCGATTGGCTTGGCGCTTCTCCCACTACGCTGCAATTGCAACGATCGAGGTACCGATTATCGAGGTTGCAGTGTAAAACCAAAATAATGTTTTGACTACGTTTTTGAAAACATGGAATCACCAAATTTTAACAGAAAACGTCTCTCATACTCCTCTATACTCAGGAATTTTTTCAATTATTTTGAGTTGGTGCAACAGTATGAAAAAAATTAAAAACTGATTTTTTTGAAAATTTTTGTATAAGGGGTAACACCATTGTGAGCGTCTAAAAAGAGCGTTTTTTTGATAATTTTTTTCGGGCGAAAGAAAAGGTGATAAAAAAAGTTGGGGTAATTATTGAGCATATACTGAAATGTATGACATAAAAATTGCATCTAAAAAGAGCGTTTTTTTCTCAATTTTTTTCGGGCGGAAGAAAAAAAGATAGATGAAAAATTTGGGGCAATTATTGAGCATATATTACATAAAGAAGTATATTACATAAAAATCGCATAGAAAAATATTACAAAATGGCGACACTGCAGAAATTCTCCCGAGCCATGTCGAATTGAACGGCACGTGGCATAACTTCAACAATTTTCAATCTTTCTATTGGAAAATTTAATCAGAACTTTAAAATAATATTTCAAATTGAAACACGTAGGGTATTTGAGAAATATTGATTTTCATGTAATTAGCAAGTATCTGATTAAAGTTGTCCAATTTTCATCAAAAAAGGACAATTATTAAAATAAATATTGTTTAAATTAACTTATCGAAAATTTCCGACGTGGTTCACTTCGAAATGTTATTTTGAAGATCTGATTAAATTTTCAAATAGAAAGATTGAAAATCGTTGAAGTTATGCCGCGTGTCGTGCGATTCGACATGCCTCGGAAGAATTGCTGTAGTGTCGCCATGTTGTAATATTTTCCTATGCAATTTTTATGTCATATACTTCAATATATGCTCAATAATTATCCCAAGTTTTTTTTTCTATCACCTTTTTTCCGTCCGAAAAAAATTATCCAAAAACGCTCTTTTTAGATGCTTACCCCTTCAACACAAAATTTGAAAAAAACCTGTTTTTAATTTTTTTCATACTGTTGCACCAACTCGAAATAATTGAAAAAAATTCCTGAGTACAGAGGAGTATAAGAGACGTTTTCTGTGAAAATTTGGTGATTGCGTGTTTTTAAAAACCTAGTGAAAAAAATTGTTTCGGTTTGTTTTTTTTTTTTAATTGGCTTTAGCTGGGAATCACATCAACAAAATTTTCATGTCTTTTACTTTCAAGAATTTGTGAAAAAATCGTCATTTGTTAATTTTTATTTTTACTATTGAAAAAAAAAAACGGAAAAAGAGGTTTTTTTAAATAACTCGAAAACTACTTAAAATTAAGAGCTGAAATTTGGGATGAATTATTTTTATTTGGTATCAAAATGATCCCCGAAGTATCGATAGAATACGTCGTGGGGGCAGATTTGGCATGCTTATACTATGCCCTTTTCAGAAATGTTACCAACAACTTTTCCTCCAGTTTTCTTCATTCGCAACAACAATATCGTCGGGAATCGAAAAAATTAGGTATCGAAGGATCTCTAATAATAATAGCGCCTTAATAGCTGCGTCTCACACTCGTTTCTCGCTTTCTATCGATCAGTCAACATTTGGACTCGAATAAAGTATCACGATTAAATCTCACAGCTTTCATTCGAAATAATTGGGCATCTATCAACGTTATTTCAAATTCTCTGTAATAACACCTACGAAGCAACAATATTTACACGGAAATGCGTGTATCATGGACGTAAAACAATGGTGGTAGCTCGATTAATCTACTGGAAAAATTGAAGTCGAGAGGAATTTTGATTTGTGCTAATCTACGTATTGTATAGTTTTACTAGATTCCAACAATTGCTAATCTTCAATAATCTCAAACAGGAAAATACACGATTCTCTGTGGCAGATCGGAGGAACAAAAAAAAAGTTTTAGCAAGTATATCAGTCTCCTCGGTAAAAAACAAACAAAAATGGTTCGAAAAAGAATAAAGATACCAAAAAGGGTCGTATTTTTAGTACTACGAGCTCCTTCGCAAAAAGCTCGAATGTAAACAAAAAATGTTCACTTGTAAATATCCGCATTGCTTTCGTTGTTTTGGGCACCTTGACTCGTTATTCTCTCGGAAGATGACCAAAGTCTTGCGGCCGGCCTGCAAAAAAAAAAAAATGTATTTATACCATAATTATTGATCATAAAAATATATAAGCAAGGAATCAGGCGATGGCTTTCCTTAGTTTTCGCTATTCCCAAATTTTTCTTTGTGACCAAGTAGTTTTATTAATTCTGTTGTTTCAATAAATGAAGCTTTTTGAATGTAAAAAAATAAGAAATCATTTTTGCTTCCTCATAAAGTATGCTTTGTTTGAGTGAAATTTTTTTTTTTCGAAATTTTTACGCCAATGTATTCAAAATGTCCCAAAAAATCAAGAAATTATATTTAGAAAAAATGTCCGGGTAAATGTGTGTGTGTTTCAGAATAATTAATGTGAATAATTAATAACTCAAGAACGCTTCGAGATATCGAGCTGAAATTTGGCACACTTGTCCAGCACGAATTGCCCTTCATTATGAAAAAATTTTCTTTTAATTCTTACGGGTTTCCAGATTTTATCGATTTTTTTCGTTTTTTCAATAATGGCCTAAACACTCTAACTTCTGCAATTTTCAAGATATTGTACTCAAACTTTAGACAGAATAAGTATAGCTATTAAGGTTGTTTGGTATTGAATTTAACGAAAATCGATCGAAAGATTAAATTTTTATCAAATTTTTAATTTTCGAAAAATAGCGTAAACACTAACTTGCACAATTTTCAAGATATTGCAGCGAAACTTTGTAAGGAACTAGTATAGCTATCAAGGTTGTTCGCTGTTGAATTTGGCAAAAATTCATCGAGGGATTAAAATTTTAAGAAATTTTTATTTTTTTTGAAAAATAGCGTAAACGCTCCAACTTGTGCAATTTTTAAGATATCGCACTGAAACTTTGCACAGAGCTAATATAGCTATCGAGGATGTTCGTTATCAAATTTGGCGAAAATCGATCGAATGATTACAATTTTATCAAATTTTGTTCTTTTTTAAAAATAGCGTGCTCTAACTTCGGCTATTTGCGAGATACTGTACGGAAATTTTTGTACACATTCAAAATAGTGATGAAGGTTGTTCTCTATTGAATTTGGCAAAAATTAAGTTTGGCAAGTAAATTTGAAAGAATTTGGCAAATTTGCACATTGATTACTCATTTTTTTCGATAGTCAACGAAGCTTCCTATATCAGGAAGACCAATTTGACGCCATACTTTGTGATAAAGGATGCTGTGTGAACTTTGGATAAAGATGAGGAAGCAATATGCAAATCGACGGCAGTATGGAAGAACGTGCTATCTCAAATTGTGCTAGAAGAACGTGCCATCTCAAATGATGAGAGAAGAAGGTGCTATCTCAAATTGTGATAGAAGAACGTGCTATCTCAAATTGTGATAAAAGAATGTGCTATCTCAAATAGTTCTGGAAGAACGTGCTATCTCAAACTATGAGAGAAGAACGTGCTATCTCAAATTGTGATAGAAGAACGTGCTATCTCAAATTGTGATAAAAGAACGTGCTATCTGAAATTGTGCTGGAAGAACGTGCTATCTCAAACTGTGAGAGAAGAACGTGCTATCTCAAATTGTGATAGAAGAACGTGTTATCTCGATCAGTGGACATATTTTCATTAACCCGGCACTGGAATTTGGGTACTTCAGTATACAGGGCACTTTTTCTGTTAGGTTCTTTAATTTTTTTAAGTGATTTAGCTTTACAAGAGAAAAAAAAATAAGAAAATTTTGAATAAACAACTTTTTTGAAAATGATCAATATATGTTATTTATATCGAATTTTTAGAACAAACAAATATTTAGAACAAAAAAATATGTAAATGTGCAGGAAAGGTATTTATCTTATTATACAGGATGAACAATTTTTCTGAGTGTTGAAAGAATGACCTAAACGCGTTTTGGAGTAAAAAAAAGTCCGTACTTATCTGCACATTGAAGATGTCTTTACATACTTTTTTACAAAATACCGCAGCTGTAGGTTCTCAAAATTCAAGATAATAACAGATTGATAATTAAAAAATATGTTGTTTGTTAAAACTTATTTTATTTTTTTCTATTATCGAGCTAAATCATTTAATAAATTAAATAAGTTAACAGAAAAAGTGCTGTGTATACTAAAGTACCCCAAATTCCAGTACCGTAACAATAAAAATATGTCCACTGATCGAGATAGCACGTTCTTCTATCACAAATTGAGATAGCACGTTTTTCTATCACAATTTGAGATAGCACGTTCTTCTCTCATAGTTTGAGATAGCACGTGCTTCTAGCACAACTTGAGATAGCACGTTTTTCTATCACAATTTCAAATAGCATGTTCTTCTATCACAATTTGAGATAGCACCTTCTTCTCTCATCATTTGAGATGCGCGTTATTCTAGCACAATTTGAGATAGCACGTTCTTCCATACTGCCGTTGAAATGTCCAATTTGCAGCGTTTTTGTTCATTTCGACAGCAGTATGGAAGAACGTGCTATCTGAATTGTGCTAGAAGAACGTGCCATCCCAAATTGTGCTAGAAAAACGTGCTATCTCAAATTGTGCTACAAGAACGTGCTATCTCAAATTGTGCTAGAAGAACGTGCTATCTCAAATTGTGCTAGCACGTTCTTTTAGCACAATTTGAGATAGCACGTTGTTCTAGCACAATTTGAGGTAACACGTTCTTCTAGCACAACTTGAGATAGCACGTTCTTCTAGCACAATTTGAGATAGCACGTTGTTCCATACTGCCGTCGATTTAATATAATCTAAATCTTCAGAGGAGGTCTATGAATATTTGGTACCGATAATGCTACCTATGAAGCTTATTTTGATGGGAGGAAGATAGAAAACGCTATCATAGCAAACCTTAGACATCGTTGAGGCATAGAGTTTGTCTGATACCACAGATAAATAGCTAGAATGATGCTCCAAGTTCTCAATGGGCACAATACAACGGCGAGGGTGCCATAGGCGAGCCAAAAAAAATATACCATTAGCGATTGCATCGTTAGCAGTAAAATAAACGGCAGGTGCCTCCACAGCAAACGGAAGATTGTCGGTGGTTTATTCGGTGGTTTTTCAATCGCCTCCAGCCTGTGAACAATAACGCCAATAATGCTAGTAAAAAAAAATATTAATCTTCAACATGAGAATTTCCAAAAACGTGTACCTTCTTTCGGCTTGATGAGCGAGTATCATCATCAATGGCAGATGAAAGGAAAATAGTTGAAAAAATCCGTACGCGTATGTGAACGAACCCGGCAAATAAACGTTACCGATGAACATTCCCCAAGCGAATACGACACCCGTATGATTTTCTATTACTTCTCCGACTGACCATGGTCCTTTTTTTATGACAATGATTGAACACATATACTAAATTAATTAATTCTCCCAAGTATAAAATTTGATTCAAATAAATAATTACTTACCGACAGTGAGATAAAGAACGTACAGGACCAATGGGAAAAACAAACGATCGATCGTCGATAGTATCCACAATTTTCGGATCCACCAGCCAAATATCGGTGTCCTGAGTCTCGGACGTCGCATTCGATTCCGTTCGCAGAGGACATGAAGGAAGCGCAGGATGCATAAAGGTACGATTAATATTAAAAGAATCGTGCCGAAAAATAGCTGGAACTGAAAGAAAAAAAAGTCATCCTTTTTTTTAGACATTTTCTCGACGAAAAACAATATCCTTGCACGCAGCTGGAGAACATTTCAGTGAAGACGTTATATTGCAGCAATGTAACATGGAAGTTACATGTAATGTTACAATGTTATTCCTGTGTAACATAGCTGTTATGTAAAGTGCAAGTAACGGGTTATGTAACATTTGTTATATGCAGCTTAGATAACTGGTATGTAACTTTGTTACATTACAGTAATGCAAAAAAGTTTTGTAGCCATTACGTAACATGCTTGTACCCAGAGTTGTGAAAATACTAATGTAAAAGTAACGCATTACCCATTACTTTAAACAATGTGTATTGGACAAGTTTTCCATTACAAATTACAAAAAGTTAATGTGTAATGTATGCATGTTCCATTACAAATAAAAAAGTAATGTGTAATGGATGCATGTCCCATTAAAAATAAAAAAGTAATTTTTAATGGATGCATGTGTCATTGCAAATAAAAAAAGTAATGAGTAATGGATGCGTGTTCCATTACAAATAAAAAAGTAATGTGTAATGTATGCACGTTCCATTATAAATTAGAATTAAAAAAAAAGTAATTCAATTACAATTTTAAAAAAAGTAAAAAAGTCAAAAATTGCCGTGCTCGTATTAGAAACTTGCACACTGCTGTCTCATTATTTTATTTCGCTCACTAAAAGTTCATCCACAATTATCACAAATGATCCATAAAGTTCAAAAAAAAAGAACACGCACATTATTTAGGGATTCAATAAAGCGACAAATTTTGTAGCAGTAACTTGTAATTTTTATTACATTGCTTATAATTATGGGTAACAGCGTCTAAAAGCAAGTTCACTATAAAATTGGATAATTTTTGGGGTTGAGTACATTTTCGTACTTCATATTTAACCATGAACTGTCTGTTTTTTTGTTTCTATTTTTTAACTTTATGTATCATTTGTGATAATTGTGGATGAACTTTTAGTGAGCGAAATAAAATAATAAGACAGCAATGTGCAAGTTTCTAATACGAGCACGGCAATTTTTCTATTTGCAATGGAATATTCTCCACTGAAAATTACTTTTTTTTTAAATTGTAATTTGTAATGGAACGTGCATACATTACACATTACTTTTTTATTTGTAATGGAACAGGCATCTATTATACATTACTTTTTTTAAATGTAATGGAACTGGCATCCATTACACATTACTTTTTTTATTTGTAATGGCACGTGCATTCATTACACATTACTTTTGTATTTTGTAATGGTACACTTATCCATTTCACATTATGCAGTGTAACGGGTAATAAATGCAGGAATGCATTATCAAACTAATGCATTATTTACAACTCTGCTTGTAACGATGTGAGTGTAACTTTGGTTATATTCATGTAAGATTAATGGGGTGTAACGAAGTGATTTGTCATTATTTGTCCTTAAATTAAGAACTCGCAGTAAATTAATAGCCGCAGTAATGCGGTAATATAATAATAATATTATATATAATAATAATATAACTGCAATATTGCTGTTATATAAATGCAATGTAACGGAAACATTAATGTAACATTACATTCCAATATTGCAGTTACATAACAGTTACAGAACTGTTACATAACCCCATAGCAGTTATATAGCTGTTATGACTTGTTACATTACCTTGCAATATAAATGTTATATACCGGGTATATAATATGTTATATAACAATGCTATTTTGCTAAGCAGGAAATTGTAACTTATTTTTATTGAAATTTTTTTTAATGAAAATCAACTCACGATTGTACTGGCGTTCGACATGAGGAGTAATCTAGGCAAAACGCGAAACGACAATTGAGTGCCATCGAGTGTGAATGGTTGTAATGTTTCCTTCTTCCTTCCATTCGCATCGATTACACGAGCCTGAGAAAAACAAATGAAAATACTTTAAATCAACCATTGTCGCATAAGAAAATTCGTCGATAAATTTGAAACTCGAAAGATAATCGAACGGAAGTATTGTCGGAATTTTAAATCTACCCAACTCGAATATAGTGAATTCCATGGGCAAATTTCAATGGATTCCATTGAGTCGTGTAGAGAGGCCCTTTAACTTGATGACAATTCTGCCAGGTACCATCGTCGATTTGCACCTCCACGATTTTTATCGAAGCTAGAGAGAATGCCAATATTCTGAAAAAAAAACGTATCGTGCGTATAATGCACGAGTGATTTTTGAGCGTGCTACATATTAGGGTCATTCCATGTCGTATCGACCTATAGCTGGAATCACCCCCTTTCAATTTCGATGAAATTCGGTCAGAAGTTTTCTTTTATCATAAAACGAAGTTTTACTAGAGGAAAAAAAATAATTTTTTTTTTTCGAAAGTTATGCAAAATGTAACGTTTTACCATTTTTCAATTTTTCATATTTATTTTTTTGATATCTCGAAAACTATTATAGTTACGAAAACGACCGTTCTAGGTTCGTCTTGAAGAGAAAAGTATTTTGAAATTTTTGTTTGAAAAATGATGAATTTGGCGAATTTTGAATTTTTTTTAATCGTGCAAATCCACAATTAACATTAAATTTTTGGTTCCATTTTTTTTTATATAATACCTTGTACTGACCTCGAAAGATGCTGAAATTTTCAGAATGGTGTTTTTTCTCTCAAAAATATAAATTTTTGAATTTTGGTAAAAGAAAAAATTCTAAGTAAAGCCGGGTCCGCACTGGAGCAATCATGTAATTTTGTAATTTTGAACAGTAAACATTTTGATTAATGACATAAGCATGTAAAACCTTAATATACATGTACAATCAATATACATGTATTTAAGCTTAAAACGCTTTACCAAATAAATAAAAACGCAAATTCTATTATGTTTCTGTTTTCACATTCTATGTCATCAATTGAAATTTCTACTGCTTAAAATTACAAAATTACAAGATTGCTCAACTTTACTTCACTTAGAGGTAGGAATTTTTTTTTTTTACAAAAATTCAAAAATTCATATTTTTGAGAAAAAAAAACACCATTCCGAAAATTTCAGGATCTTTTAAGATAAGTACAAGGTATTATATAGAAAAAATTTAATGTTGATCGCGGATTTTCACGGTTTTAAAAAATTCAAAATTCTCCAAAATCATAATTTTTCAATTTTTTTTTTCGGAATATTTTTGTTTTCTTAGCTCCAAGTATACTCTTTAGGACAAACCCACAACGATTTTCTCGTCACTATGATAGTTTTCGAGATATTTGAAAAATAAATTTGAAAAATTGAAAAAATGAAATTTTGAATAACGAAAAAAAAATTTAATTTCTTTCCTTCGGTAGAACTTCGTGTTATGATAGAATAAAACTTCTGATCAAGTTTCATCGAAACTGAAAGGTGTAGATTTCAACTATTGGTCGATTTGACATGGAATGACCCGTATCGGGATTTGAAAATTAGTTTTTTTTTTTTAAACCAATATTAAGCTTTAATTTGCTGCAATTACCTGATGTGCGTGGATTCAACGATAGACTGTGAATTTTCTTTTTGAGGCATCGCGTACAGAGCGTGTTTTGGATTGGTGACTAATAGCACGGGCCACTCGCGGTGCTTTATGTCAGTGAATGAGAATTGGCCATGGTCTATTACAGCGAGACGATACCTGACAATATGCGTGGGTCAGACAGGCGTCTCAATTCTACTCGTAAAATTTTCGTAAGCTTCATACGATGTGTGAAAAAAAAAAATTTGAAAAAAAAGAGGATTACGTTTGTTAAAACTCATGCTTTTTATTTTTCTTCAGCAAACTTGGCTTTATGATATTGGTGATATTTTTTTAAGCAAGTGTGATTGCAATTAATTATTTTAGTCGTGTTATCTGGAAGGTACAGCTGCTACAAGGGCGCGTATTCGTATAATCGGTGCTGAATTAAAAAAAAAAAAAAAAACAAAACGGTATTTCGTTTCCTTAGCTGTTCGCGAATAAAATTTTATTTATTGCGCAAATAATGTCTTTTGGTATTTTAAAGCACGAAAGGTACGATTTTGAAGAACGATTTTTTCGTAACTATAATAGTTTTCGAGAAATTTAAAAAATAAACGTGAAAAATCGTTAAATTTTGAATTTTGGATGTCGAATTTTTAAAAATAATTTTTGTCCTTTTTCAGAACTTCGTTTTACGATAAGAGAAAACTTCTGACCAAATTTCATCGAAATTGAAAGGGGTCGATTCCAACAATTGGTCGATTTGACATGGAATGAACCGTATATATTTTCGAAACAGAGATATCTCATCTTTGTACCGTGGTACGCCATAAACGAGGACATGATCGTACTCACACTCGATTATCTTTCCAATCGCCGAGCTCGAGTTCGAGAAAACCGGCTTGTTGCAATGTGTACATGTTAGGAACGAGTCCACCAAGCATGTGATAATGGCCGCACACGTATACCATGCTCTCCCTGTATCTTCCTATTTTTTATTTTCATTTTTTAAAAGCATTTTTTTAGATACGAAATTCCTTTGGTTCAAAGCTCTTCAAGGCAGTGTGAAAAGCTCGGAAAAACTGTGCCGCGGTCGGTATAGTAGGAACCATCCTGATTTTGGGGCACATAACCAAGACAATATGAATGAAATCCTGGGAAACTTAGCAGATTTTATTGATATCGGGTATCAATCGGAGTTGCCGAAATTATAATGTAAAAATAATGCATTATTTATTTTAGAAATAATGAAAATTCTATTATAGAGACATTAAGCATTATTTTTGTAATGAAAAATGTGAAACCTAACGATTATGCATTAAATTAATAATGAATAATGCAAAAAACGTAACATTATTCATTACAACAGTAATGGATAATGCTAAACGCTGCCATTGTCCATTATTACAGTAATGGGTAATTCAAATTAGAAACAAATTTTTATTACTATAGTAATGATGCATTACATTGAGCAATGCATTACATTGAGCGATGCATTACATTGAGTAATGCATTACATTGAGCAATGCATTATATTGAGCAATGCATTACATTGAGCAATGCATTACATTGAGCAATGCATTACATTGGGCAATTCATTACTTTGAGTAACACATTACATCGAGCAGTGCATTACTTTGAGTAACACATTACATCGAGCAGTGCATTACTTCAAATAACGCATTACATCTATAAATAATGTATTACTTTGAGTAATGGTTTAAAGGAATAACAATAATTTCTGTATGTAGAATACAATGTCAATGAAATCTTCCTTTTCGTATGATTTTTTATAATCATAATGCATAAGAATGATACATCTCAGACTGTATGTGTTAATCCTCCAAATTTTTTACAGGGTAATTCGTTTGTTTACATTTCCCTCTATGGAAATTCGTTTGTTTAGATTCCTAATTTTTCACTTCGAAAATATAAATCGGTACTTTGTTTTGTTTTTTTTATATGTTAGATCAGATTTGAATCTACAGCATCTTTTTCGTTTTTATCTTTGACCGGAAATTGTCAAAAAAATAATAATTGCTGTTCATATACGATTGTTTACTTTTTTTTACTCTCAAATAATTACATGTATTTTTATTTATTCATGAATCAATCAAAAGAAAAAATCATCTTCCACTTGTGCATTTTTTTATTTGTCAGATCAAAGGGAAATATGCAGCATATATGTATTTTATTCTCTTTCGACTCAAATTTTCGATTCAAATTTCAAATTTAAAAACGGGGTTTATTAGTTCTGTTGACGTTTCGATGTTTACATTTTTGGATTTTTTTACTTAAAAAAATTTCATAAACCCATACCATCGAGTCCCTGAACCGGTTTTATTAATCCATATTTTCCACTTTCGTAAATAGAAGGAAAATTTTATCGCATTGTCCAATTGGACTACGAATGTATAAAATATTTTTATTCCGAATAATGCATTATTCAAAATATTTAGTATTATAGTAATGAAAAATTAACGCTACTTTGCAATATCTATTACTTTAATAATGGATAATGAAACATTTTTGCATTACTCATTATTTCAGTAATGAGCAACGGATAATGTAATGCTTTTCCAAGTATTCATTAACAACGTAATGCATAATGTTTCATTTTTTAAATTTTCCACTACTAATGTAATGCTTAATGGTCTGACATTTGCATTATTAACTAAAAATATAATGCAACATTTTTTTCATCACATTATTCATTGAATTAATAATGTATAATGGAAGTTAAGTCCCATTATTAAGTGAAAAAATAATCATTAATGAAATCGATAATGAATTATTAAAATAATGCATTTTTTGCAACTCTGGTATCAATATTTTGTATTCAACATGCATGAGACCAACGAAAATCGTCGGTGGTTAGAAAAAAAGCCAAAAAAGCCCGACTTCCTTTTCAAGTCAGTTTCGCACTTTTCAATTCCCATGCGACTAGAAATTATCATACAAGCTGCCTCACAGCTGTTTCACATTGCCTTTAAGAGATTGTGTTGTTTTAGCAGAATTTTCAATGGTAAAAGCAGAATGTTTGCATACCCATCAGACTTCTCACACCGTCGTCGCATTGCGCGATTATGCACGATGTCGGATAATGTCCGAACCAGACTAAATAGTCGGTCTTTTTGCGACGCGCATCAGCGACGAGATTATTAATTTTCGCTATTTCATTCGCGTCCAATGCACCGACGAAATTAAACGGTCGCCTCGGACCAGGTTGCAAACACGCATCAACAGCAACGAACGTGTATTTCTCGTTGCCAACGAAGATCTGATGCATGTAAGATCTGGCATGTTCCTTTCCTTGGATCGAATAGTTGTAGTAATAATTGTCCGCTGAATTTATATTGATGACATTGAAGTTGTCTGGAAATATTTGGTTTTTGTCAGAAATACTTTTTTTCTCTTTCAAACAGCACAAACAGTTTTTTCTCATCAAGACCAAATTTCATTTGTGCATATAATAATTAAAAAAAAAAAAAATTAATTAAATCCCCGTCTATAAATTTATTATCGCCCCTTGAAAAAAATGTTTTTTTCTGTTTTCTATCGAGAAGCTATTCAAATTCAAGTGTAAATGGTTTTTCAAATGAAATTGTTACTCTACATTAGCATTGTTGCAGATTTGTTGTACATTAGACTCATTCAAAAGAAGCGATTATTTTTTGTTTTTCGAAATAACATATTAAATATTTTCGGGGAGGTGAAAAAAGATCCCTGTTGAAAGCAGAGTTCTTAATATAAATATTTAGATATGTCTCATCGCAAATTTTTATTTCCCATTTAAAAAACACAGGAAATAAATTTTTAACTTTGAAATTTTATATCTTGGCTTCAAGTCAATGTACCGAATCGAACGATACGTATTCTTGTAGGGAATTGAACGCTCTACAAAAAAGGTCTCTTATGATTTTTCGATAAATTCACTCCTTCAAATGTTATTTATATGGTATTATATATATATGGGGCGTTCCATCCTAAATCGGACAGTTTGATACATTTTTTTTAATGCGTACTAAAAAACGTTTTATGCGTACTAAAAAATATACATTTTTTTTTTTAAGTGAAATTTACTCTAAATTTAACTTTAACCTTGAATAACTTTTGAAGGTGTGAGTTTATCGAAAAATCATCAGAGACCTTTTTTGCAGAGTGTTCAATTCTCTAACAAGAATATATGTCGTTCATTTTGGTACATTGACTTGAAGCCGGGATATAAAATTTCATGGTTTGAAATTTATTTTCCCTGTGTTATTTAAATGGGAAATAGAAATTTGCGATGAGACATATCTAAATATTTACATCAAGAGCTCTGCTTTTAACAGGCATCTTTTTTTCACCTCCCCGAAAGTATTTAATATGTTATTTCAAAAAACAAAAAATAAACGCTTTTTTTGAATCAGTCTACTGCAGATTTGTGAATAATGCATTACTTTGACAATGCATTACTGTATTTATTACACATTACACTGCATAATGTGAAATGGATAAGTGTATTATTACAATATACAAAAGTAATGTGTAATGGGTGCATGTGCCATTACAAATAAAAAAAGTAATTTGCAGTGGAGAATTTCCATTACAAATAGAAAAATTGCTGAGCTCGTATTAGAAACTTGCACATTACTGTCTCATTATTTTATTTCGCTCACCAAAAGTTCATCCACAATTATCACAAATGATCCATAAAGTTAAAAATTAGAAACAAAAAACAGACAGTTCATCGTTAAATATGAAGTATGAAAATGTACTCAACTCCAAAAATTATCCAACTTTATATTGAACTTGCTTTTACACGCTGTTACCCATAATTATAAGCAATCTAATAAAAATTACAAATTACTGATACAAAATTTCCCGCTTTATTGAATCCCTAAATAATGTGCATGTTTTTTTTTTTTAACTTTATGCATCATTTGTGATAATTGTGGATGAACTTTTAGTGAGCGAAATAAAATAATGAGACAGCAATGTGCAAGTTTCTAATACGAGCACGACAATTTTTCTATTTGTAATGGAATATTCTCCACTGTAAATTACTTTTTTAAAAAAATGTAATTTGTAATGGAACGTGCATACGTAACACATTACTTTTTTATTTGTAATCGGAAATGCATCCATTACACATTACATTCTTTATTTGTAATGGAACGTGCATACATTACACATTATTATTTTTTTTTTGTAATGGAACACGCATCCAGTACTCATTACTTTTTTTTATTTGTAATGGCACGTGCATCCATTATACATTACTTTTTATTTTATTTGTGATGGAACATGCATCCATTACACATTACTTTTTTTTAATTGTAATGGAACACGCATCCATTACACATTACATTTTTCATTTGTAATGGAACATGCATACATTACACATTATTTTTTTTATTCGTAATGGAACACGCATCCATTACACATTACTTTTGTAATTTGTAATGGAAAACTTGTCCAATACACATTGTTCAAAGTAATGGGTAATGCATTACTTTTACATTACTATTTTCACAACTCTGGTCCATTGTTGGTCTAAACGATGTTGTTCTTTTTTCCCAAGATTCGTTACTATAAAAAAAGAAGACAATACAATTTTGTGTACAAACAAAATAGGCATCCCACCATGATTTCCTCGTACATCGAGCCAAACAGTTTTCTTCGTCACTTCCGTTTCGTCAAGTATTTGCCTGTAGTGCTTCCATTCGGACAATATTTGCCTGGATCCCATTCCATCCTTGGTCTTGGCATCGGTCAGATCGCCTGTTTGTATATTTCACAGACGCATGAAATCATCATGATGTGAAAAATTTTCAAAAAACTTCTGATCCGTGTATAAATAATGAAAGACTTGCCAGAGGCGAGAACGACCGAAGGGGAGAGCGCGTCGACGGTCAAGTCGCAGAATTCTTTGAACTCCGTGATCCTCGAAGCTTCGTTGAATACGCTGATGTGCAAATCGGATATCTGAAAGAAAAAAACTGATATGAACATCCGAAAACATTCGTAAAGCTTGAAAGAAAAAAAAATTTCTTGCAATTTCTCACTTGGAGAAACCACATGAGATTATTCGTGGAATCTGCGATATTGTATTTCCTTGGCTCGGTCCACACAGGCAAAGTGTCCTCGGGATCATCGTACAATGGTTTATCGCCGACGTTGGGAGAATTAACGTTTATGAGATTCGCAACATTGGCGACAAAGACAGATAGCATAAGCACGAAAACCAAGAAGACGACGGTGGATTTGGCTATTCTCATTTCCAAGATAACAGCTTTTCGAAATTTTTATAACCTATAAAACGTTTCGGAGAACAA
>OX333076.1:37082626-37230187 GCA_946863875.1 Alloplasta piceator | reverse complement strand
ATTCGCCTCGATAGGCGACAATTTATCGCGTGATTTTGGAATATCGAATGAGAGAATTAGAAAGAGAAAGGGGAGAGAGAGAGGAAAGCGAGAGGATCGTCGAGGTGAAAGAGTGCAGAGCTCGCTGAGCGGTCGGTCTAACGAGACATCGGTTGTGTCACCCGAATAATTTAAAATTTATTGTATCATCTTCGTATAATTATGTAACATCTTCGATAATTATTGTTATAAAGCGTATATAACTCGCGGATTCCTCCGGACGAAATTTTTTTTTTTTTTTTTATCATCGACACCTCTCTTCTCTATAAGAAGGAGGTTATTTCCGGGAATCCCAACATCGCCGGTGACCTGCCAGAAAGCTTGTGTCTCGAGATAAGTTTTTTCTTTATCAATAACCGAACTCGCTCCTTGATTTATTGACACGGTAATAGCCGCATCACGCACAAAACGATTTTTAACTCTATTTACGTTCGCCTAATATTAATGTGGAATAATTGTTTGTGTTTTTTCTTTAAATCCGTGCCGCCCTCGATCGAGTCTCTCTTAATATAAGCGAGTGGCTGAAATCGTGTGCTCTTGATTTGATTGTAATATGCGTTTTATAATTCTAATCGGATATAAAGATATTTTGTTGTGCCACTGAAATGTGTGTGTTATCATTTGATCCGTGTTATATTGGAAATGCCTAACGTGTTGCATGTGCAAATTCAATCCGTGATTCTTTTCATTTTTCTTGCGTTATTTATCATTTATTTGCGTCACTGTGTATCTTTTGAGACGATTTTCGTTTTTAAAATTAAGTCTCAACCTATTTCCGACGAATAATTACGTTTCCATAAACGCAAAGAGATTTTCATTACACTCTCTCTCTCTCTCTCTCTCTCTCTCTCTCTCTCTCTCTCTCTCTCTCTCTCTCTCTCTCTCTCTCTCTCTCTCTCTCTCTCTCTCTCTCTCTCTCTCTCTCTTTCTCTCTCTCTCTCTCTCTCTCTCTCTCTCTCTCTCTCTCTCTCTCTCTCTCTCTCTCTCTCTTTCTCTCTCTCTCTCTCTCTCTCTCTCTCTCTCTCTCTCTCTCTCCCCCTTGAACTTTATATCCATTCGTTGAAATAGTGTGAATGTATAATTTTCTCGATAAGACAAACTCCAATGTGCTTGCTCACCGAAAATAATTTGCTAACATACACTCCCGCTCAAAAGTTTGGAAACCACCAGTCAATATTTCTTGCCACACTAGAAGTTGCATAACTCCGTCAAAAAAAAAAGATAATCGAATTTTTAAAAAAGCGTTTTGACGGGAAGGAATTCAGCTTTATTTTGTTTTTTTCAAAATATTTTTTATGATTTTTTTTCGATCCGGTACGCATTTTTGTACACGACCGTTTTTTGGCCTTTTTCGACCATCGCGAATTGGGCGCATAACTTGAGGTCATTTTGTTTTGTCTTTTTTATCTACGGTTCATTTAAAAGGGTTAGCAGATGCTCCATTTTCGTCTCACAAAAATTTTCGTACTATTTTTTCTCGCAAAGTTATTTCACTTTTGGCTAAAAAAGAGAAATTTGGAAATATGCAACGTAACTCAAAAACTATGGAGTCCAATAGAAAATCTCAAGTATGAAAAGAGTAGCGCACATATGCATGGAATCGCCTGGAATTCTTTCAGAATTTTTCTACGAAATTTTTTTTTACTTTTTTCGCTCGAATTTCTGATGACGTTCCAGCAAAAAATTGTATCTCATTGAAATTTCCGTACTTCGTGATACAATAAAAATCTGAAAAAATCAGCAACATTTGGCATGCTATAAACAACAATGATCAATAATAATTATTGATCATTGTTCATCATTGCTTAATAAATTGTTTAAACAATTTGTTAATGAATTTTGAGCAATATTATTATTGATAATCGTTGTTTATAGCATGCCAAATGTTGCTGAATTTGTTCAGGTTTTTATTATATCACGAAGTACGGAAAATTCAATCTAACAATTTTTCGCTTGGACGTCATCAAAGTTTCGTGCGAAAATAGTACAAAAAAAAATTTCATAGGAAAATTCTGAAATAATTTCAGGCGATTTTTTGTACGCGTACGCTATTTTTTTTATACATGACATTTTCCCTTAAACTCTATAGTTTTTGAGCTACATTGCATCTTTTAAAATTTGTCTTTTTCAGCCAAAAGTGAAATAACTTTGCAAGAAAAAATTGTACGAAAATTTAAAAAAAAACGAAAATGGAGCCTCTGCTAACCCTTTTAAATGTACCGCAGATAAAGAATATAAAAAAAATGTCAAGTTATGCGCTCAATTCGCGATGGTAAAAAAAAAAATTAAAAAATGGTCACGTACAAAAATGCGTACCGGATCGAAAAAAAATCATAAAAAAATATTTAAAAAAAAGCAAAAGAAAGCTGAATTTCTTCCCGTTAACACTTTTTTCAAAAATTCTATTATCTTTTTTTTGACGGAGTTATGCAACTTCTAGTGCAGCAAGAAATACTGACTGGTGTTTCCAAACTTTTGAGCAGGAGTGTATTTAGTCCAAATCTTCTTTTATCCAGCGATTTCCTCGCTCTTTCTTTCTCTCTTGTTTCCAGCAATACTTTAATCAGCAATAAAAATTGCGCTTGGATTAAATTTATCCCTTTGACCGTGAATTGCGATAATATTGGCTGGCTAGAAAATACATCAGAAGAGAAAATAGTGCGGCAGCAATAATTCAAGAAAGGATTGACTTTTCTTGTTTCTCGAACAAGATACTCGTAAAAAATATCCTCAAAATGATCCAAGCTTGAGAAAGACAACGCAAAGAAAATTGCCGCATCATCGATGGTTGCTAAATCCAGCTTACGTTTCTCCGTTTTTGCTCCCCAAAGCGACCAAATGTTTATGATCTTCTTCATTCCTCCTCGGGACGATTTATTCCTCTTTCTTTTCTGTCGTCACTTCCGGCTTTATTCGCGGCAAATAATTTACACGATTCTCCGTTCACGTTCGTGGGAAAAGCTCCGCGGCGAGTCCACGTCCATAAATATATCAAGAGAACTCTAATCTACCTCATCCCCCGCGGTTGTTGTATGTTTTTTTTTTCCTTTTGCGGGGGAGCGTGAACTCGGACGATTTCTTGGACATTCGAGGGAATGCAGTTCAGAGAGAAAGAGCCGAGAGAGTTGAGGAAGAGGAAGATTGAGGGAGGAGGGAGAGAAAGCAAGAGGGAGGGCGAGAGAGGGAGGGAGGAAGCGAAGAGGGAGGAAGGAGGGAGGAAGGAGGGAGGAAGGAGGGAGGAGGGAGGAAGGAAGGAGGGAGGAAGGAGGGAGGAAGGAGGGAGGAAGGAGGGAGGAAGGAGGGAGGAAGGAGGGAGGAAGGAGGGAGGAAGGAGGGAGGAAGAAGGGAGGAAGGAGAGAGGAAGGAGCGAGGAAGGACGGAGGGAGGAAGGAGGAAGGAGGAAGGAGGAAGGAGGAAGGAGGGATGAAGGAAGGAGGGAGGAAGGAGGGAGGAAGAAGGGAGGAAGGAGGGAGGAGGGAGGGAGGAGGGAGGGAGGAGGGAGGGAGGGAGGAGGGAGGGAGGAGGGAGGAGGAGGGTGGGAGGAAGGAGGGAGGAGTGAGGGAGGAGGGAGGAGAATGAGGGTGTACATTCCAGGAGAGTGCAATAACACTCGGTGCGTAAATCCTCGGTGTTCCTCTTTCTGTTATACGAGAGAAACGCGCCGCCACGGGGTACACGATTCCTCCTCCTCCTCCTCCTCGTCCTCTTCGTCCGCTGGTTTGCGGGCGTTTAAACGCGACGCACGAACGCGCGAGCGGCGAGATGAGAGCTCTGTGCCCGCCGCGACTCAATTATCCTCGATTCTGACGATTCTCGCGCGCGCGCAACCGATTTTCATACACATCCAGCTTGTACAGTTGCGGAAATTGCGAGCAACCGTCGCACACAAGGGTGAAACGAATCGATGCAACGGGTCTCGAAATTTCATGATCCCTACGTCAAGCTTTGACGAATGAAGGGTCGTGGGCAGAACTTGGGGAATAAAGTCTCATACATGTTGTAATTTCGTTGTAATTATATTGGGAGGGAAAATGAATGCTGGAGGCAAAATGGTTAGCAAAAATTAAATGAAAATAAAAATTCAAAAAATTAGAAATTGTGGGAACTATCATTGTAATTGGGGTTGATATAGACCTAAATAGACTCACGCAAGTATGAGCAGATCTAGATTTCGATATTTTCGTGGCGATTGTCTATCGAGAAGTGGGAGGAAATTTTTCTTTAGGGAGTATTCTGGTCTGGAATTTTGAAAAAATATTTTTTTTTGCATTTTCTTAAAGTTTGAACCTTTAAGAATAAATCCTTGGAAGGAAATTTTTCAATTCCAATAATTTGCGGAGTTATAGCTAATTTAGTGACGCAGCAACTATGTCGGAGCAAATCGGACTATAGATGTTTTTGTTTTCAAAACTACCTTTCTGAACACGTTTTACATAATATCTGAAGTTCTACTCAACCAATTTACTTCAAATTTTTTACCAATCTTCAATATAAACTATCTATGGCCCCTACCACTTTGGTATAAAAATTGTTTTTTTTAACTATTGAAAAAAAAATTAAAACTATGAAAAAAGTCGAAAGACGCCTTTTTTCAGACAGTCGCCATTGTGCGAATTTATTTTTTCGTTTTCCCTGAGGTAGGGGCTATAATGACATTTTTACTAATTCAGAATCTTTTTTTAAATTTTTTATCGGATGACCAAAAAGGTTGCAATCTCGTTGCAGCACAGCCCTTTTTTTAGCCCCAACTTTATCAGCTTATAACTTATTTGAATTCAACTTTTTTCTCCAAAATTTTACTTCTTTATTCTCAAAATATAATTAAATATATTGTAAAAAAAAAAGAATGATAAAAATATTTTTTGTTTTTCTTCATCGAGCTCGACAAAACGCTCAAAATGAATGGCCCTAGACCAGAATGCCGCCTTAAAGTGTCATTCTCATCGCATTAGAAAGAAAAACACCCCAACTTTCTCTAATAGTTTCATGGTAAACCAATTATGCCAAAATACTTTGATAATCCGAGGGCCAAAACAAATTAAGGTACCGGGAGCAAAACGACTACCGCCATAATCGTAGAAAAATTTTTTGATAATGGGACTCTAGGATTAAAATTGAATTTTGCCAAAAATTTAATTGCAAAAATACGGCAAGCAGCTTGGTTCAAGTATCTTGAATATTAATGACTAAAAGCTAAGAAAATTATTTTTCAAAATATATTTCCTCATGTATTTCAATTTAAAAAAAAAAAATTTTTAGGATGGCGTCCATTTTGCTCCATACCTTATATTTTAATACGAAAAAAATTCACGATATTTGGTTGTTACTTTTGGAAATACTGCAGTGAAAATACATGTTATTGCGATTTTACAAAAAAAAAAAAAGTTCACCTAATTACTCTTTTTTCGCCCCACTGAGTTAACTACAAATTGTGAGTCTAAAATAAAGATTTTCTTTCGATTTTTGTCCCGAAATTTCCAGAATGCAAATGCATCTGAATGTTTGCGATGAATGCACAAATTTACAATCGACATACGCGACGATAGAATAGCAAGGATCGCTTGAGAGAGGCATCCATATCGATTTGGATCGTTTCCGAGTTATCGAGATTGTTAGAATTTCAATGATCGCGCTAGTTTCGTGCTCGCAGATTCTCGAAGGTCTTCTTCGATCGTGACGACTCGGATTTCCATGTATGTCTATATATTTACTCAGCTAACACATTTTACACGTGTATACATATCGATGCTGATATCCGAGGGTAAATTTGCGCATTTATCCAAAGTACCTTCGCATTTGCATATGAACCGAGAAAGCTCCATTGAAATGTAAATTTGGGCAAACGACTCGAATTCATCATCATTTTTTTATCTCCAAGTTTTTCTGCATGAGCGAGTAATTTTTTAATGTAATTATTTCCATTATAAGCGAAGCTTCGCGAATCCCAATTCTCTTGGAAATCAAGACGAACATTGAAAAAACTTAATGGTCCGAAAAATATCATCATCGGGGAGTTTTTTGGCAAAAAAAAACCTGCTTCACTCCTAAAATCAAAGTCAATCAATCAAGGGGCCAGTCGCTTTCCTGTTTGGTGTACAAATAACTTTAGAGAGCGATTAACTTAACTTCACGTGATTCTGTGTATTGGCATCCACAAAGTATTGGCAATCAAAGTATTGGCAATAAAAGTATTGCCGATCAAAGTACTGGCAATCGAAGTATTGGCGATCAAAGTATGGCCGACCGAAGTATTGGCGATCAAAGTATTAATAATCAAAGTATTGGTAATCAAAGTATTGGCGATCAAAGTATTAATAATCAAAGTATTGGTAATCAAAGTATTGGCAATCAAAGTATTGGCAATCAAAGTATTGGCAATCAAAGTATTGGTAATAAAAGTATTGCCGATAAAAGTACTGGCGATCGAAGTATTGGCGATCAAAGTATTGGCGATCAAAGTATTGGTAATAAAAGTATTGACGATCAAAGTATTGGCAAATACAAGAAATTACTTTTTCATCTAGAAAATAATTGAAGGAAAGATTAGTGTATTGTACATTGGATAAGTGTATTGGTCTGAGGGCCGCTCCAAGGTCTCGAAAATAACTTTTACAGTTCACAACGAATTCTTTACTTTTTGGTAAATCACATTATCCATTTTTTTTGTATGTTATTAAATAATGAGAAGTAACGACATAAATAAATTATGCAAAAATATGACTTAGAAAAAAAATTGAGTGGAACATTTTCAAGATTATCAAGATTCGTTGGAAGTGGTTCAATAATTGTACAAATAAATGGCCCTCCAGAATCAATTTTAGCAATTTCATCGATATTGCGAAAGTAACTTCAAATAATTTCCGTCAATCTCGAGTAGGGGAGTAAAAAACGCCTTATTACTGTTGAGAACGAGAATTGGCAGCTGCCAATTATTGGAACAACGTTGTTAAGATTCTGTCATGGTCGTAACAAATTTGCAATATCCTTTCCATTGTATTGATATTGCTAAGGTATATCAAATAATTGCCATCAATCTCGAGTAGAAGAGTGAAAAAAAATACTTTACTACCGCTGAGGATGAGAATTGACAACTGTCAATTATTGGAGCAACGTTGTTAACATTTATGTCATGATTGTAACAAATTTGCAAGAATAGAGGAGTAAAAAAACACATTACTACCGTTGAGGACGAAAATTGACAGCTGTCAATTATCGGAACAGCGTTGTTAAGATTCATGTCATGATTTTTGCAATGTCCCTTCCATTGTATTGATATTGCTAGGTCTATGTCAAATAATTTCCATCAATCTCGAGTAGGAGAGTGAAAAAAACACTGCTACCTCTGAGGATGAGAATTGACAACTGTCAATTGTTGGAGCAACGTTGTTAATATTCATGTCATGATTGTAACAAATTCGCAAGAATGGAGGAGTAAAAAAAACACTTTACTACCGCTGAGGACGCAAATTGACAGCTGTCAATTATCGGAACAGTGTTGTTAAGATTGATGTCATGGTTTTTGCAATGTTCTTTCCATTGCATTGATATTGCTAAGTCTATGTCAAATAATTTCCATCAATCTCGAGTAGGAGAGTGAAAAAACACTACGACCGCTGAGGATGAGAATTGACAACTGTCAATTGTTGGAGCAACGTTGTTAACATTCATGTCATGATTGTAAGAAATTTGCAAGAATAGAGGAGTAAAAAAACACTTTACTACCGCTGAGGACGAAAATTGACAGCTGTCAATTATCGGAACAGCGTTAAGATTCATGTCATGATTTTTGCAATGTCCTTTCCATTTTATTGATATTGTTAAGGTTTATGTCAAATGATTTCTGTCAATCGTAAAAAAACACTTTATTCCTGTCAATGACGAGAATTGACAGCTGTCAATTATTGTCGCAGCATTGTTACGATTCATACCATGGTTTTAACAAATCTGCCATGTCCTTTTGCCAAATTCCACAGTTTAAGGAATAAAATGATATATTCCCGAGATTCGTAATCTTAGTGCGCGATCTCGGTCGAGTCCCTTTAATTTTCCTCTTCGTATTTCTGCATATAAACCGCGCACTAACTGCTTGGAAACAAAATGGCGCGGCCCACAAGATCCAACCCTCAAAATAGTGTGAGACTTGGGACCTTCTGTCCTACATGGTTCAAATGTATATATATATATGCCTTCCCTTCTTCGCTTGCATGGGGTTTATCTCCCTCTCTCCTTGTCTCTTTCTCTATAGTGACCGGTCAGAGAGCGCATTCCGTTTGTTCATGCGAGCCGAGATCGCGATTCTCAGCATCGATAAGCCACGGATCGTTGGGTCCGTTATCGAAGTCATTGTCCCGACGTTCGCGCGTCACTATATACATCCACCGCATACCATAGACCACAGATAAAGGTTACATTTGGTCATGCATTGATGTATGTATGCATGTAACCCCATTACACGCCCAACGGTATCCCTTTACGGACTCTTAGCGAAGTCTTTAACAAAATAAGGGGCTGAGGCGAGTTCCGGCATCAAAATGGCCGCGGTGCGCCATTTTGTTCACGAATAGAAACGATAGCGGAGGTGCAATGTCTGGGCGAACAAAATGGCGTCATTTCTACAGCTTTGTGTACCAAAATGGCGGCGATATGTCATTTTGTCCATTAGGAAAGACCGCGGTACTGTTACAGCAAACAAAATGGCGTAATTGACGCGATGGATACCAAAATGGCTGTCGGGAGCCATCTTCGTCGCTCGAAGAGAGATAGTGGAGGTACAATGCGCTGAGAAAACAGTTTATTTGTAGTAAAGAAATATATTTTTGGTTAGCACTTTTACTCAGAAGGGTGACACTGACCGCTAGAATCGAAACGCAAATCGTCCGTCTTTTTTGACGCCAAATTTCGTCACTCGTGGCGCTAGTAGTCTTCCGCTCGCCGTAAAACATATGGGGCATTCCAAGCCAACTCGTCCTACCGTTAAATTTAGCAACTCCGATTTAAATGATATTTGGCTATCTTTTTATACTTGTTGCAAAAGATATCCCGGATTTTTTTCAATTTTTTTTGTCGAGCCAATCATGGGATACGAATTTTCGAAAATTCAGCTGATTATTTTTTTCAAATAGCCATAACTTTGTGAAAATTTCTCCGATGTTAATTTTTTTTTCAAATTATTCGTTTTTAAATGAACTTTGCGAAATTTTTTTAAATAAAATTATTCATAGCTAATTAGACTATTTTTGTTTTCATTTTGAAGCTAAAACACGGATTTCCAAATTGTTTGGGTCCTTCGATTTTTTTCAAAAAATTCTCAAAAATATTAGTTCCTAACACACAAATTTTAAGCTCGGTTCAGAAATGGGAAAACGATGGGTACTATTTTTTTCTCGGATTTTTAAAATCATGAATTATTTTTCCACTATACATAGTGTTGATTATGGAAAAAAAATGCATGATTTTCAAATCCAAGAAAAAATAGTACCCATCGTTTTCCCATTACCGGATCGGGCTTAAAATTTGTGTGTTAGAAACTAATATTTTTGAGAATTTTTCGAAAAAAATCGAAGGACCCAAATAATTTAAAAAATCGTGTTTCAGCTTCAAAAGGAAAAAAATATCAGTCGAATTAGCATGAATAATTTTTTACAAAAAATGTGCGAAAATTCATTTAAAAACGCGCAATTTGAAAAAAAAAATCTGCATAATTTTCAAAAATTCATATCTCATGTTTGGCTGGACAAACAAGTTTAAAAAATATATTGGGTTAACCAAAATGGCGTCAATTATGCTTTGGGTACCAAAATGGCGTCAATTATGCTTTGGGTACCAAAATGGCGTCAATTATGCTTTCGGTACCAAAATGGCCCGCGATGCATAATTTTGTTTAGCACTATTTTGCTTAGAGCTATACGAAGATCGTTGTCTACATTTTTGTGTCTACACTTGAGAAGACATAGCTTCGAGCTAGGATAGGTCGCGATTAATCTCGATACGATGGATAGAAAAAATAGACTCGGTTACGATTCGATACACAAACGAGATCGACAGAGGGAGAAAGATAGTCGTGAATCATCTTCTCACCTTGATCTTGAGAATAAATCGCATTGGCTGGGACTAGCTATTGCATAGAAGCAGTTATCACATGCATTGCGAATGTGATAGAGAAGAGTGGGGCAATATGGACTAGGCAGATAAATTAGACCAGAGCTTTTTAACCTTACTAGCTTGAACAGGATTGTTCAAGCTAGTGTTGTTTTGGGTTGTTTATGGAAATTTTGCAACTTGCGACCCTTTTTTGCTGTAACGATTCTCCAAAATGGCGGATGCCAAAAGGAGCCCACCGTTTATGATTCGAAATAAATGACGCAGGAGACGTCAGACGAAATTTTGATTTCCTCATTTAAAGGGCATCAACTAGTGGTCCCAATTTTTTTAGTACCAAGAGAACGAATTCTTTGAACTCTCGAATAGGGTTATTGAAAAAATGGAGTTTGGACCATCTAGATCCATTTTTCCGTCAATAAGAGTGGTCCATTATAGCTGAACTAACTTCTTCACATTCGGTAAGTCGTAAGAGAATCCGGTGCAATGTTGCACGCGCCGTTGGCCACTTTGACCCCTTATGAGCTCTGGCTATCGTTCACGTTCATCGCGCTTCCTTATAGCATGTACTTTATAATACGGTATGTTATATCCTCTGTGTAAATAAATCCTTGTATACATACGAAGGATATTTATGTGATAGTATATTATTATACGGGGTGCTAGTACGTGTTCGAGAATCTCGAATGCCCTGTGAGGTCTCCTCGCTCGAGAAAACAGTAGTTTTCATTACGTGTGGTTGGGAATTTAAAAAAAAAAAAAAAAAAAAAAAAAAAAAAAAAAAAAAAAACAACGATCTGATCAGACGATGGAAGATAACATTCGCATTTGGAATAAGTTTATGATTATTTATTTTCCCATCCCATTAATTAATTGAAAAAAACACGATAAATGATAATCACTTTGGTAAAATGATCATCGTTTTTTTCTAATTTTTTTGTTTTGTTAAAAGGTTTTTAAATACGGAAATTTTGCAGAAACATTTTATGCTATATTTTGTTCTTTACTAATGCTGAGTGCTTTATCGTCCTATCCGGGAATACTTTTATCGGTGACAAATCATCGCTTAATGTAGTTGACATTTTTTTTATAGACTTCCATTTTCTGGTCGTCAACGTGCATTTTTTTATGGCGCTACTTTCATGGGCACTTCTCCGTTTATCAAACACGTTTCGCACGTTACAAGGTCTTTCGTGTTTTAAACATCCTTCAGAAGCATTTGGAGAATTTAAGACCTTTTTTTTTACGAGCCAATGTTTTTTTCATGTATTTTTGAAAACTACGAAATTTTCATATGAATTTGGTAATGTGGAAAGAAATGTAAAAATAATGAAGTGTGAAGTGACAAAATTCTAGATTGATTACTCGAGATTAATAATGAAAAAGAAATTGTTGATTAATTAAGAAGGAGAAAAAATTAAATTTACATAAACGGATTTTGAGGGAGTATTCTGGTCTAGAATTTTGAAAAAATTCATTTTTTTTTGCATATTCTTAAAGTTTAAACCTTTAAGATTATATCGTCGAAAGGAAATTTTTAAATTCCAATAATTTATGAAGTTACAGCTATTTTAATGAATACTGGAAATTTTTTACCCATCTTCAATGTATCGCCCCTACTACTTTTGCATGAAAATTATTTTTTTTACTATTGTAAAATTTTGATTATCGATATTTTTCGAAAGAAATCAATTTTTTTCGGTAATTACCACTTTCAATTATTGTTTTTATTTTTTTTTCCAAATTAGGAAGTTCTCCGAACACTCTCAAAAATTTTCAGAATGGTGTTACGAGAAATAATAAGGCTAGTTGAAAAAAAATAGAAATCAAAAAACATCACTCTGAAAAAATTTGAGGATTTGCAGAAAATGTCAACGATTGATATAATAAAAAAAAATCAAAGATGGTAATCATCGAGAAATTTTCGATTTTTTCCAAAAATCTAAAAAGAAACAATGCAGATGGGTTTCCATTTTTTTTTGTATTTTTTTTCAAAAAGTACATTTAAAAACGAAAAATTTGAAAAAAAAAAATCGTTCCGATAAGTCGAATATTGAAAAAGTTATAGCTATTTAAAAAAAGCCATTTTTTCAAAAACCCATAACTTTTTTTTTGGTTCGGTAAAACAATTTGAAAAAATTCTGAGAAACGTTTTTCATAGGATAGAAAAGGATAAAAAACTTTCAGCCAAATCGAAAGGGGTCGGGTTCACAAGTGGTCGAATTGACATGGAATGCCCCATATACTTTAAGAAAATGGGGAAAAATGATTTCGATTTTTTTGACAGGTCACAGTTCCCCCTTAATTTTCATTTTTTTTCTTCAAAATTTGTTTGTTTATTGTCAAAATATTAATAAAATCTGCTGTAAGAAAAGAATGGTAAAAATTTTTTTTCATTTTTTTTATCGAAAATTTTGTTCTTTTCACAAACGCCAGATCAGCAGAATGTCCCTCACGATATCCGTATCCACGATGATCCCGATACGAATCCGAGAAACTCAAAGAAAAAGCTCACGAGGAACAAGGCTTTTGAGGCAAATGAGGCGAAACTTCGTAACGATCGTCCGAGAAAATTCAACAATAAGAGACGAAAGAATCGGAATGGTAATACGAGACTGAGGGATCGTACCTTGTCGGAGGAGGGAAAGTCGGTGATTGGACCACCGAGCGGATTGAACGAGACCACAGCGGCGAGATTAGACCTGAGCTGTTTCATGAAGGCACGGGGCAAGGGCCTCGTTAAAGCACCCACGGTTAAACACGCTCGTTCGCCCAAGTACGAGAGGTTCGTATCTTTGTACCTATGTATGGGGCGTTCCATTCCAAATTGGACAGTTTGAAAAACTTTCTTTTTTATTTCCTCAAATTTTTTATATTTTTTAGTACCCATCAAAAGAATGTCTCATATGTATATGAAAGGGGGTAATGTATATGGGGTATTCCATCTCAAATCGGACAGTTTAAAAAACATTTTTGTTGTGTCCTCAAATTTTTTATATTTTTTAGTACCCATCAAAAGACCCTTGCTCATAAATTTCGAGACTTTTTTGATTACCCGTTCAAAAGATATTGAATTAACGAAACAAACCGCTCTTTTTCGGTATTTTGGTCGTAACTTCTTTGATAATGGTCCAAATTAAAAGTTTTTTTTTTTGAATTTTTTGTTTTTTTATGGCCTTTTCAGAAAAAAATACAACAAAAATATTTGACGTGTTTTTAAACGAGTTTTTTGAGTTTCAAACTTTAAATCACGTTTTTAAAACTGAGTGTATATATATAGATTTTTTAAATTTGTTGATTTAAACATCTATCTATTCAACAACTTTTAAGACTAGTCCGATCGTGGGATTTCCATAACTACTATTTTTTTCGATTCTTGAAAAGTAAATTTATTTTTTATTTTTAACGTTTTATAAAAAAGTGTCCAAATAAATTCTAAATTATGAAAAAAAAATACTAAACAGTAACGAAAATTGGTATTTATAATAATGTATAGAAAAAAAAATATAATTTTCAAAAATCGAAAAAAAAGGTTGTTATGAAAATCCCACGATCGGACTAGTTTTAAAAGTTGTTGAATAGATACATGTTAAAAAAATAAAAATAAAAATATACTCTCACTTTCCAAAACGCGATATAAAGTTGGAAACTCGAAAAACTCATTTAAAAACACGTCCAATATTTTTGTTGTTTTTTTTCTGAAAAGGCCATAAAAAACAAAATTAAAAAAAAAACTTTTAATTTGGACTATTATTAAAGAAGTTATGACCAAAATACCGAAAAAGAGCGGTTTTTTTGTCTTTTGAACGAGTAATCAAAATTGAAGGACATAAAAAAAAAAGTTTTTCAAATTGTCCGATTTGAGATGGAAGCCCCTATATACATTACCCCCTTTCATATACATATGAGAAATTCTTCCCTAAACCAGTCAGTTCAATCCTCATTTCTTCCAATTTTATCGCTGATTTATTCTACATTTCCACTATTCCTCAAGAATACTCTAAATTTTTGTCAGAATTTGCCGATATGCCAAAATGTAAAAAAAAAATATTTTGAACATTTTTGCTTCAATCTAAAAAGCTGAGAAAATAAACAAAAATTAGGATGACCGAGGACGAAAATTTTGTGATTCTATCAATATTAGACAAAGATTGTTTTCTTGATTTTTTTAAGGATCGAAATTTATTATTTGAACCTTATTTTCCTAATTTTTCCGAATAATTAAATTTTGAGTGGTGGTTAAATTTCGAAAAAAATTAGGCTGCTTTTGGGGGATGATCGAGGCATAAGAAAAAAATCAGCGATGAAATCAAAAGGGTCAAAGGTTAAACATTAATCAGTCTGCCCAGAAATGCTTTCTATATGAGGCATTCCACGACATTCGATCAAAATCTTGCCTTGATGAATTCGATTTTTCTCTAAATGTTTTATATAAAAAAACACATAGAAAAAAAATGTCCCAAATTTTTTGAATACTCTATGCGTAGAATTTTTTTTTGTTTGCAATTTTTTGAATTTTACTCATAGAGTATTAAAATCTCCATTTTGGAATAAAGCCCAAAAATTTTGTTTTTTCAGATTTTACAAAGTGGTCCCTTTGAAAAAAAAAAAACGCGTGACCAAAAAATTGTGAAAAAATTTGGGAAATTTTTTTTCGATGTGTTTTTTAATATAAAAAATTTACAGGAAAATCGGAATCATCGAGGCAAGATTTTGATCGAAATGTCGTGGAATGCCTCATATGTGCGATAAGGGGACCAGGAACAAGCAAAAAGGGCCAAAATCCCGAAAAGCCTCTTAGCGAATTTATCCTGATAGCGGCTTTTTGCCTCGAAGTCTCATCCGTTATTCCTGGGCAAAGTATCTAATCGAGCCATTGTTTCCGGAACACAAAGGACAAGACCTGAGAGACCCCGGAATATATACAACATTCCTCCTGAAGCATTGTTTTTGTCCTTTGAAATTTCCAGACGAAAAAATCTTCTGCCACCGTACAATCGTTACATCGTCGCCGTTTATCAATGCCAGGAAGGTTATGCGTTCGGCATTCCGGATGTAAATAACCTTTATTGCAGCGACGGTGGTTGGATCGGTGAACTTCCGGTATGCGCGAGCGACGATGGTGAGTGACATTTTTTTTTATTTTTCGTCGATCAAATTATTTCCCAGTCATAAAATTTTTGCACATCTTTATTTTATATAATTTATATAATTTATACAATTTTAAACGAACACATCTATTTCTCTACCAGAAATATGTACACTCCCGTCCAAAAGTTTGGAAACACTCGCCTTCGCGTCGCACAAAAAGTTTCACTGCTCTTTCAAAAATGAAAATATTTCAATTCAACAAGCGGCGTTTCAAAGGGGACATATTTAGCTCCATTTCGCTTTTTCCAAAAAATTTTTTCGATTTTTTTTTGAACCAGGTACGTCCTTTGAAACATGGTCGTTTTTTGGCCTTTTTCTGGGCGTTGAAATTTTGGCGCACGACCCATGAAATTTTTTTAAAACTGTTTTTCACATGAAAAACTTGTGGAGGAGAGTATAAGCTTCGATTCCGTTTTTTAAAAAGTTATGTACGATTTTTTTTCGAAACATTTTTCAATTTTTTGCAAAAAATGACCATATTTATAAAATGTAGCGTAATTTTAAAACTACTGGGTTTTCGTGAAATTACTAAGAGGGTAAAAAGTTGCGTATAATTATTTTGGATTCAATGAAATTTTTTCAGAATTTTTTTTCAAATTTTTTTTTTCGCGATTTTTTCTGATGAAGATATATTTTTTAATCTTAAACAATCTGGTCTCTTAACTCATCTACAAGGCTTATTCATCGAAAAACCTTATCTACATGGTTTTTTTTATCAGAAAACCTGTATAGATGAGGTAAGAAACCCGATTGTTTGCGATAACAAAAATATCTCGTTAACAGAAAAAATTTTGAAAAATTTTTTTTTTTTTTAATTCTTAAAAAATTGCATTAAATATAGAATAATTGTATGTAACTTTTTACCCTCTTAGTGATTTCAAGAAAACCCAGTAATTTTAGAGTTACGCTTCATTTTATGATTATAATGATTTTTTGCGAAATTTTGAATTTTTTTGCGAAAAAAAATCGTCTGAAACTTTAAAAAAAATGAATGTGAACCTTACACTTCCTCCCACAAATTTTTCATGCGAAAAACAGTTTAAAAAAATTTTCATGGGTCGTGCGCAATAATTTCAACGTAAAAAAAGCCAAAAAACGACCATGTTTCAACGGACGTACCGGGTTAAAAAAAATCAAATTTTTTGTTTTTGACAAAGTGAAATGAAGCTGAATATGTCTCCTTTGAAACGCCGCTTGTTGAATTGAAATACATGAATTTCAGGGCGAGTGTTTCTGAACTTTTGGCCCATGGAAATAAAGTATATATGTAAAATATATGTGAAAATATATAAAAAATATATATTATATATTTCGTTCCAAAGATTAGTTTTTTTAAATATATTTTTTAATATACTTCAAAGTACATGCAACATATATTAATGAATACATATAAAATGTATACGAAATATATATTTTTATATAAACAGAATACATGTCTTATTGTAGAATATATTAAAAATTATATGCAAAAATATATTGCTGAAAATACGCAAAATATATTTTTTATATAAGCAAAATACATGTTTTATAGATTTGGGAATATATTTGGAATTATATACAGAAATATATTGCTGAATCAGAGTTGTAAAGAATACATTACTTTAATAATGCATTACTGTATTTATAACACATTACACTGCATAATGTGAAATGGATAAGTGTACCGTTACAAAATACAAAAGTAATGTGTAATGAATGCGTGTTCCATTACAATTTAAAAAAAAGTAATGTGTAATGGGTGCATGTTCCATTACAAATAAAAAAAAGTAATGTGTAATGAATACATGTGCCATTACAAATGAAAAAAGTAATGTGTAATGGATGCGTGTTCCATTACAAATACAAAAAGTAATGTGTAATGGATGCATGTCCCATTACAAATAAAAAAAGTAATGTGTAATGGATGCATGTCTCATTACAAATAAAAAAGTAATGTGTAACGGATGCATGTGCCATTACAAATAAAAAAGTAATTTGTAGTGGAGAATATTCCAATACAAATAGAAAAATTGCCGTGCTCGTATTAGAAACTTGCAGATTGCTGTCTCATTATTTTATTTCTCATTTTTTAACTTTATGGATCATTTGTGATAATTGTGGAACTGGGCCTTAGTGAGCGAAATTAAATAATAAGACACTAATGTGCAAGTTTCTAATACGAGCACGGCAATTTTTCTATTTGTGATGGAATATTCTCCACTGCAAATTACTTTTTTAAAAAATTGTAATTTGTAATGGGACGTGCATACATTATACATTACTTTTTATTTATAATGGAACACACATCCATTATACATTACTTTTTTATTTGTAATGGCACATGCATCCATTACATATTACTTTTTTATATGTAATGGAACACGCATACATTCCACATTACTTTTTGTTATTTGTAATGGAACATGCATCTATTACACATTACTTTTTTATTTGTAATGGCACATGCATCCATTACACATTACTTTTTTATTTGTAATGGGATATGCATCCATTACACATTACTTTTGTATTTTGTAATGGAATACTTGTCCAATACACATTGTTTAAAGTAATGGGTAATGCATTACTTTTACATTACTATTTTCACAACTCTGTGCTGAATATATGCAAAATTCAGTGAATAGTTTTATCTGGAAATGAGCGATTGAATTTAATTGCATCATCTTCGAAATCAGTGGTGAAACGTTGCGGTCAGGATCGAGGTGGATGCGACCAGATATGCGAAGACTTCGAGCTTGGTTTTGTCTGTTCCTGCTTCGATGGTTTTCGCGCCAAGGGCTACTCTTGTCTAGGTAAGATCAAAAGCTCAGTCTCTATTGCACAAAAATATACGAATTTTGCAAAAAAAAAAAAGAATGCGATATCATCAATTATTATACAAGTGAAAAAATTTAGCAAACAACATTGATATATTCCAGTAAATTATATAACCTCCGGGTGTAATGTCACTTTTGAGTCAAACCGAAAAACTCAAAAAACGTTCTAAAACTTTGAAAACTCTGTGTTCTCCTTGTTTGACAGTGTCCTTTCGAAATTCGTAATTCTCAAGGTCATATTTTTGTCTTGCACAAAATTTTCCATCTTATATTCGATAAAATTTCGAAAGTTGTCAACAAATCAACATTTTGAGGTCCTTTAATTAGCCTTGTTTTTGGCAAATTGGGACTTCCTTTTTATTTATCCATACGTCTTAAGGAGGCTTTAAAAATAACGTTAAATAAAATCAAAATACAAAAACGTTAAATAAACAAAATCAAAATCAAAACGTTGAATAAACAAAATCAAAATCAAAACGTTAAATAAACAAAATCAAAATCAAAACGTTAAATAAACAAAATAAAAAAAATCTTAAAAATTTGCCTTTTTTTGGGCTTCTGAAGTAGACTCTTATCTTAAGGGAGGAAAATCTCTCTCCAAATTCTCGTCGCTATCTCGAGCTCGATTATCCTCGAGCAAAGACGATAAGAGGGCGTTTCCCGAGTCAGTAAGGATTATCATATGCATTTTGCAGCTGAATTAGCATATTATTTAAAGTACATCCCGATAAGGGAGGGAAAAAGAGAGGCGATTCATTCTCTGGCGGAGGCACCGGAGAATGAATCTCGTGTGTGAGAAGAGATAAAACATGACAGTCAACATTGTATTGTTAATCCCTGCCTTCACAGTTTCGGATTTGCATACGATCTTTCATCTTGTTCATGACGCTTCGAGTCGAGTTTCCGGTCCGGGATTCGATCAAAGGCGACGTGAAATCGAACTTACCCGCCATTTTCAGTCCCAACCTGTTTCGCTACCGTCCGTCTCTTTGACATATCATTCGTACTAATATGTCATATCCAGAGACCTTTTGATGGAATCCGACAACGATGATTCTTGTCGATAATCTTCAGAGGTTTCAGTCACTTTGATCACGATTTTTTCTACATTTTTGTAGATATTTTTATCGCATTTTTAAATTGTTTATAGATTTGTATACGAGGCATTCCATTTAAAATCAACCACTTTTAAACCCGATCCCTTTCGATTTAGCTGAAACTTTGTTTTCCTTTTCTACCCCATTAAAAACATTTTTCAGGAAATTTTTAAATTTTTTTACCCAACAAAAAAAATGTATCTTTCAAATAGCTATAACTTCTTCAATAATTGACTAATTGGAACGTTTTTTTCAAAATTTTCGTCTTTAGGTGTACTTTTCGAAAAAAAAATACAAAAAAAAATTTAAGATATTCAGGTTGTGACATTTTTCACTTTTTCGAGAAAAATCATCTTTTTCTCGAAGTTGGCCATTTTCAATTTTTTTTTTACTTGAGAAATACTTTGATCAATTCCGGAAAAAATGCCGGCCAAATTGAATGGGCCAACATTTTCTTCTATTTTTTTTAACGATTACAAAAAAAAAGAAAAATTCCTAGCTGGGCTTATTTCACAAAATACCACCCTGGAAATTTTTGAGGATTTATAAAGGACCTCAGAGTTTGAAAAATTGAGAAGAAAAAAAAACATTGAAAGTGGTAATCCTTGAAAAATTGTCATTTTTTCCAAAGAGAAGAAAAAAAATAGAAGGGAATGTCGGCCCACTCCATGTTGAGCGGCATTTTTTCCGAAATTGATCAAAGTATTTTTTGACTGAAAAAAAAAAAATTGAAAATGGCCAACTTCAACAAAAAGATGATTTTTTTGTATTTTTTTTTGGAAAGTACATTTAAAGACGAAAATTTTGAAAACGAAAACGTCCCAATCAGTCAATTTTTGAAGAAGTTATTTGCTATTTGAAGCTATTTGAAAAATAAAAGTTTTTTTTGGAGTTGGGTAAAAAATTTTAAATTTTCCTGAAAAATGTTTTTTATGCGGTAGAAAAAGAAAAAAAATTCAGCCAAATCGAAAGCGGTCGGGTTCAAAAGTGGTCGATTTGACATGGAATGACCCATACATTTTAATGAATTTCTAGTAATTTCTGTGATTTCATTAAAAAATTGCTCTCATTTTCCATTATTTATTATTTTAGGTCTGCAGATTTAGATATGGCATTACAGTTTTATCTTTCACATTAATTTCTCCAATTCCATTAGTTTCTTAAATGACATGAAGCGACACTTTGTCAATCGTGTTTCCGAACGATTGAGAAATTAAGATAAAATCGATGGAGAAAAAATCGTTTATTTTCTCGATTTATCAGTAAACGACGTCGATAATTAAAACAAGGGCAATTAAATGCAAAAAAAAAAATGGTTTTTTTCCATTGATCCTTCGTGGAAATGACGTCTGGATCAACTTTAGGTGCGGTATATGTAATATAAATATGCGGTATAAACAGGCAAAAATACCGCTGCGATCGATCTAATGGAAAGTGATGGCGGAGGCGTGAAAAAGAGGGAAGCAGAGATTGCGGAATAAATTATACTTCAATGATCTTGTTGCATGGATCATATAATCCGTATGATGCCAGAAGCGCGTGGGCATATAATATGTTAAAGATATGCAGGAGGAGGTTGAGAAATATGGTCCAGGTAGCTAAATTGGGCCAGACCCATTTGACAGTGACACAGTCGAAAAAAATTGAAATTATGATATTTTTCAATTTTTAATTTTTCAAATGTTGAAGAAAATTGGCATTCTGAAATTGTTTAATTTTTAAAATTTCAAAATATTTCCGTGATTTTTTTAGAATTCAAAATAAATGTTGATTTAACTTTTTTCAAGGACCTGCGTGAGCTTGAGGCCCAAAATAACAGATTGATTTTCAATATTTTTTTCCGATTAAAGTATTAGAATGACGATGTCAGGATTCGTTAAGATAAAAAAAAACGAAAAATATTTTCACTGTTCTTTGTTTTTACAACATATTTATTGATATTTTGACAATTAACAAAAAAAATGTTTGAGAAAAAAAAATGAAAATTGAATAAGTCATAAGCTGGTAAAATTGGGGCTGAAAAAAGAGGTTTGCTAACTGACACGATTGCAACCATTCTAGTCATCCGATACAAAATTTGAAAAAAGATTCTTAGTTAGTAAGAATGTCGTTATAGCCCCTATCTCAGAGAATACGAAAAAAAATCGCATAATGGCGGCTGTCTGAACAAAAAAAGCGTTTTTCGACTCTTTTTTTCATAGTTTTTAATTTTTTTACAATAGTAAAAAAAATAATTTTGATGCATAAGTGGTAGCAGCAATAGAGAGTTATACATGGGAGATTGGTAAAAAATTTGAAGTAAATCGGTTGAGTAGAACTTAAAAAATAGTTTTAACTTTAGGAAACTTTGAGAATATGCAAAAAAAAACGATTTTTCCAATATTCTAGACCAGAATACCTCCTTAAATTTATGCTCTGACGTGACGGGCGTAGTTGCTACGTCACTAAAATAGCTATAACTTCGTAAATTATTGGAATTCAAAAATTTTCTCTCGTTGATATATTCTTAAAGGTCTGAACTTTAAGAATATGCAAAAAATTGATTTTTAAAAATTCTAGACCAGAATACCCCCTTAAAGTTACGCTCCGACGTGATGAGCGTACTTGCTGCGTCACTAAAATAGCTACAACTCCGTAAATTATTGGAATTAAAAAATTTCCTTTCGATGATATAGTATTCTTGAAGGTCTGAACTTCAAGAATATGCAAACAAAAATTAATTTTTCCAAAATTCTAGACCAGAATGCGCCCTTAGCTCTGACGTGACGAGTGTAGTTGTTGCGTCACTAAAATAGCTACAACTCCGTAAATTATTGAAATTCAAAAATTTCCTTTCGAGGATATATTCTTAAAGGTCTAATCTTCAAGAATAGGCCCAAAAAATATTTTTTTAAATTCTAGACCAGAATACCCCCTTAAAGTTACGCGTTCACGTGACGGACGTAGTTGCTTATTACTAAAATAGCTACAACTCCGTAAATTATTGGAATTAAAAAATTTCCTTTCGATGATATATTCTTAAAGGTCTAAACTTTAAGAATATGCGAAAAAAATTATTTTTAAAAAATTCTAGACCAGAATACCCCCTTAAAGTTACGTTCCAACGTGACGGGTGTAGTTACTACGTTACTAACATAGCTATAACTCCGTAAATTATGGAAATTCAACATTTTTTTTTCGAGGATATATTCTTAAAGGTCTAAAATTAAAGGGTATGCAAAAAAAAAATATTTTTTCGAAATTCTAGACCAGAACCACCTCTCAAAGTTACGCTCCGACGTGATGAGTGTAGCTGCTACGTTACTAAAATAGCTATAACTCTGCAAGTTATTGGAATTAAAGAATTTCCTTTTGAGGATATATTCTTAAAGGTCGAAACTTTAAGAATATGCAAAAAAAATGATGTTTTAAAAGTTCTAGACCAGAAAACCCCCTCAAAGTTACGCTCCAACGCGACGGGTGTAGTTGCTACGTTACTAAAATAGCTATAACTCCGTAAATTATGGAAATTCAACATTTTTTTTTCGAGGATATACTCTTAAAGGTCTAAACTTAAAGAATATGCAAAAAAAATGATTTTTTCAAAATTCTAGACCAGAATACCGCTTAAATCTCTTTCTTTATTAATTCTTTGTATTTCACGGAGAAAACCTACTTGCTATAATAAAACAAAGATTCGGTTTAGTCGATTGGAGATTGCGAAAAGACCTTTTGGCCATTGGAAAATGAATGTGGAGATGATTATTTTGATATTGGCGAATGTAGGATCCATGTTTCACGACCCTCCCCTGTATGGGATGTATCGAGGTGCCAGAGGTACGCAACTAAGTGGATAAGACCCGTCTTCGTTTCCCATTAACGACGCTGAACGGCTGGATCGAGTAAAACGCTCCAGCGAGCGAGTAGCTCAAGGAACCCCGACGGTGTTTATCCCCTTCCTCGGTACTTGAGGCTTATACACCGTGGAGTTTATCCATGAGTGTCGCGAGCCCGTTGGTGTCTAATGGACGTGGAATCTCCATCTCGCGTATAATACCGAAGATTTACATCGTCTTGATGCACACCGGTGTTACGCCACACAAAAACACAGACACAAACACACAAGTGTGATATCAGGTGCTCGGATACTGGTATCTCGTGTGAAACGCGAAATATCCAGCTTCCACATTGCTCAAACCGTGTCTTTGACATTTATGAGTAAAAGTCTCATCTGATACGTTGTCATTCGTAATCTCGTTATTTATTACACTCAACCACAGGATAAAACGCTGTACAGCGATCATAAGTAGTCATTTTCATCCTTCAAAAAATTTGCAATCGCATCTGTACTATTTTACAAAGTTTCCAGATGTTTCGAGACGAGACGAGAAATATTTTTCCCACTGATGAGATCAGGATCTAGACACTTGAAAATCTCGTTGGTTTTGAGATTTCTCGAATGGTCGAATTCGAATTTTAAATTAGTTCATGCTTGTGGATTTATAAATCTCAATGATTTTTTTAAGTTTCGGGACGTTTAGAGACGAGACGAGAAATATTTCTCCCACTGACGAGATCAGGATCGAGACACTTGAAAATCTCGTTGATTTTAAGATTTCTCGAATTCTCCAATTCGAATTTCAAATAAGTTCATGCTTGTGGATTTATAAATTTCAATGATTTTATAAAGTTTTGAGACGTTTCGAGACGAGGAGAGAAATATTTCTCCCACTGATGAGATCAAGATCAAGACACTTTCAAATCTCGTTGATTTTACGATTTCTCGAATTTTCCAATTCGAATTTCAAATTAGTTCATGCTCATGGATTTATAAATCTCAACGATTTTACAAAGTTTCGGGACGTTTTGAGACGAGACGAGAAATATTTCTCCCACTGACGAGATTTCTGATTGAGACGCTCAATAATCTCGTTGATTTCAAGATTTCTCGAATTTTCCAATTCGAATTTTGAATCTGTGTATAACCGTGGATATATAACCAAAATTAATCGTTAATACCATTTAGGTAGGGATATATTTTTCTAACATATGTTCCATAAATTTGCTATATACATCAGAATATCATAAGTAAACGTTGGTGTAGTGGTTAGCGCGTCCGTATTAGGTCATTAGGTAGGCTCGATAGGTAGGTAGGTTTCAAATTCAAGACTATGCAGATAAATATTCTTCGGTCCGCCCATATACAAGGAAAACTAATCAGTTGAAAAAATTGATTAGTTTTTAAACGATCTTTTTTTACATATTTAATTCATGTTCAATTCAAAGAAACGCGTAAAAAGAGAGGGTCGGGGTTTCAAATCCAGGTGGCGACACATTTTTTTTCATCAAAATTTTGTTTTTTAATTTTACTTGATCTTTAGAAAGTACCAACCACGAATGAGAAACTGATTTTTAACGTAATTACTGATAAATATATGGAATAAATGAATAATTGAATCGAATGAATAAGCATTTATGGGGACACTACTTTTCGTTGAAAGAAAGTAAATATCAATTGAGTTGACAAAATATGTTTGATTAAAAACGTATGTTTTATTTACTGAAGGCCTCATTTTTTCGCCCTAGCTGTACATTTAGTTTCTCGAAGAACCTCTTCCTGTATTTTATTCAAACAGGATCAAAAACAATTAAGGGGAAGTCCCCTAACGCTGGACGGCACCTAGCACCAGACACTGTTGATATAAACCAAACTAGAGAGCAACGACAATAGTTCTCGTGCGTAGTTCGAACAGTGGCCACAGTGGTAACGGTGGCGCTAGAGAGCTAGCCGCAGTGCGCATGCGCGCGTTGTCGAGCGTTGATTTTCGTTGGAGCCGATTAATATTTCGTCTCAGCCGTAATTTTCACACATTCATTGTTTAAAAAATAGGGATTTGCGGCACCGTTTTTTAGCTTGGGGTGCTTTTTGGCAAGTATTCTTTCAAATAATGAAGGTTAAATTTCAAAATGTTTGTGAAATGGCAACGCATTTTGTTATTTAATCTTGCATGTTGTCGTTGAGTCCCTAGTACCGGACACTAGATTTTTCTTGATTACCGGACGCCATTTTTTTTTCGTTATTGGAACATTTATGTAAAACATGTTGTTTTTGTCGTGGTGGTATTTCACTATGACAAAATCAGTTAAAAATAATGACGAAAGGAAAATGGCCCGAGGAAAATATGAAAAAAGCATCGATGACAATAATGACTGGATCCAGTGCGGCAATTGTAAGCAATGGGCTCATGAGGCATGCGCAGATATTTTGGAGTGTTCCTATGAATATATTTGCGATAATTGCAAAATTTAACCATTTTTAATCCATTTTTTCAAATAACATTCAAAGTGTCCGGTACTAGGTGCCACTTTTCGGACTCGACCATTTTAACTATTAAATTAAAAAATATATTTTTCTTAGTTTTACGTTTTTTAAAAAATCTGTACTATCAGTAACACACCAAAGAATAATCCAAAGTTTGTGAAAAAAATATAAAAAATCGAAGTTCTTATATATATAATAGTTTTATTAATGAATAACCTCAAGTGTCCGGTACTGGGGGACTTCCCCCCTAAATCAAATGCTTTTATCAAATATAAGTGTAATCATAATTAACTAACGATCGTTCAAATGATCCTGAATATTTGTTGAATAGAGTGATTAGTGATTCCACATGTCAACTACATATTTAGTCGTTTTACCAGGATTTTCGTTTCGCCGCCCGCAACCGTCCCATTTGTTTGATTTGATCAAATATTTGTACATTCGAATGAATTTTTTGCCCATTGTGACGCTGCCACTTGTATCAATCTCTGTCATGAGAATAAAATTGCCTTTCGCAGCTAATAGTCGGCCCACCAATGGCGTAACTAGTAACCCCTTTTAGTGGTGATCCAGCGAATAGTGCTTAACTTTTCGGGCGGGGTCGTCGCTGATGCCCAATCGCATCCCCACCGTTGACTAGTATAAATATTACGACGGCACCAAGTAATGTTCACTCGAGTCCTCGCAGCGTGGCTGATATTTGTTCACTACGATTAACTCATTGTAAGTAATACCTGAAAAGAACCAGCAGCTTGTACAAGTGTTTTGGAATAATTGGGAAAAAAATATATCTTGGATAGGCCACGAATTTAACCGATTTTCGAGGAATTATATATCTAATTAATAATATCTACAAAAAAATAGACACGCAATCAACTTTATAATGATGTCTATTTCACAACTTTTTGTAAGAAGACTAAACTAGAGATACTTTCGTAAATGTACTTGTCTCCATTATTTGCACACCATTTTTGGTGTTTTTGGGGGCTACTTTTGTACTACGACTAACTCACCGTAAGTAATAACCATAAAAATTGACAAAGTTAGATATATTCTGGAACAGAATACGGCAAAAGATAACTTACTAATTCCACCTATTTTCAAGATATTACATCCTTAAAAAAAAAAAATGTAAACATCACTTTTTATCTTTTGACTTTATGATAAATCTTTTTTTTCCACATTTTCCACATCCAAAAGTTATTCCTTTTGAATACATTTTTTTTTCTCGATTCATCGGCCGTTTCATTTTTACATATTTTCATGTTTGAATTGAAAAATCGCAGCGAAACCGAGAAAAATGACGGCACTGAATTTGCTTGCAACGATTTTCATCGTCGGATTGACAATAGCGACACAAGCTCACGGTAAGTCGATGAAAATCCGAACTTTTCGATTTTACAAAATTTCGAGTACACGTAACTTCCTTCTAAAAAAATATAAAGACAATTTTTTCATCAACTTTATAATGTGACGTTTTTTTTCGATTTCTTGCAAATATTTTTTCCACATCTTTCGAATATAAATTTTTTCATTACCTTTTTTTTCTAATTCCGTAAACAATTCCATATTTATTATACATTTTCACGACTTAATTGAAAATCTGCAGCGGAATCGGGAAATGTGACGGCACTGAATTCGCTTGTAATGGGTCCTCAGAACACAGTGTCAATAACGATAGAAATTAACAGTAATGACGGTGAGTGATTAAAATGAAATCTTTGAAATTTCGTATGCCTCGACGAGAACATAAGGAGAGAAAAAAAGAAATTTCCAAACTGATCTGATCATCAATTAAGTATGTAATGTTGAAAAATGCAGCTACTACTTGCGTCGTAAAGATTACTGATGAATTGTCAGTAACCAAATCCGCATTTTTTCATCTGTCCAAACAAAAATACGAAATTCTTTTATTTTTCCAGGACATCTTGACGCCTCTCCCAAATATCAAATCCAGCCCTACAAGGTACATGTTGTTAAAAAAGATAATTAATTTCTAGCTTTTTCATTATTTTTTGATATTTTAAATTCGTAAAATAAAGTGATTGAGAAGCAATTTGTGCAAATTGTAACTAAAAATAGGGGAGGGGAGGGGAGGAATTAGAATAAATATTGAAAAGATGAAAATTCAAAGAGTGCTATTTTCAATATACAAAAATCTTTATTTGTCGCATTTTCAAATGACCATAAAATATAAAATCATATTCTACGCTTAATTATTGTGTACAATAGTTATTGAGAAACCGCGATCGATTCGGTGAAATTTGAATGAAAAATTGTTGATTCAAAACCTATGAATATTTATTTTTCTAACAATGAGAGGACTAAGTAGTGATTCGGCAAGCGAGATGAGACGAGAAAATATCAATATCGAGACTCTCTTCACACAATTGAACATCGATCTTTGCCAATTCTCGATCGAATGAATATAGCAAGACTTTTTCTTGTTCTCGAATTTGAGAGGCGAGCTCAGACCTTCAGTGGCCACACTGTAATTCCGATGCTTCCGCGGTCACACTGGGTCGTCTGTTTCTGCGTACAATTTTCAACGCATCAAAATGTTTCAAGAAACCTAAAAAAATTCCTTACTATTTCTCAATGTTTGTAGAATGTAAACCAATGTTTACTAAAGCCCCAAAGTTATTGTTTTTTACGCTGTAAATAGCTATATGGGCGAAAACGGCCGAAAAAAGTATTTTGGCTTTAATGTCCATCAAAAAAAATTCGCAATAGGAATAAAAATTGCTATGGATTGTCGTCATGTACATCGGAATGTTTGAGCAAAACTGGGTTGCGATCAGTTATGCCGAAAAAAGTAAAATTATTCAGTCACCTGAAAATGAACGATATCAAGGAGAGGAAAATCAAAGATTTCTTTTGAAAACAAATCAATTATCATGTTTTGTACCAAAAAATATTATTGACATTTGAAAAAGTGTTACTACATCATAAGTAAGATGGAAAAAATAAAATAAAAAAAAATTTTTTGAAAAACGTTCTTCCACAAGCATGGATTTCGAGATTCTCGCTCGATCTCGCTTGTCCGTTGGCTAATTTCATCTCGAAACACGGCTTGATCTTGACAGCAAACGATCGAGAGAAGACATTGAAACAAACAACGAACGCGAGAAAAATTGACCAAGATGCTTGACAGTCTCGTCTCATACCGAATCACTAGGACTAAGCAATGAGTGATAGTTCTGGTTTGCAAAGTTTTTTAAAAATTTTACATTAAATTATAGCGCGACTGGGACGGTAGCTGGAATAATTGTCAATTGGACGGACTTAAATTGGTTATGCTACATTCTAAGAAAGAAGCGAAAGCATTCGCGAAGTTTCTACAGGACAAAAATATAGCCGGTGAACCCTTTTGGATTCACTCTTGCAAGAATACGTAAGTAAATTTTACATTATTTAGTTCATTATCCTCATCAATATTATTATTATTATTATTATTATTATTTATTAGGGGGAAGCCCCCAGTACCGGACACTTAAGGTTATTCATTAATAAAACTATTATATATATAAGAACTTCGATTTTTTATATTTTTTTCACAAACTTTGGTGTATTCTTTGATATTTTAATGATAGTACAGATTTAAAAAAAAAAAGCTAAAACTAAGCAAAATATATTTTTGAATTTAATAGTTAAAATGGTCGAGTCCGAAAAGTGGCACCTAGTACCGGACACTATGAATATTATTTGAAAAAATATTGGCGCACTGGATCCAGTCATTATTGTCATCGAGGCTTTTTTCATATTTTCTTCGGGCCATTATCCATTCGTCATTATTTTTAACTGATTTGTAATAGTGAAATACCACCACGACAAAAACAACATGTTTTACATAAATATTCCAATAACGAAAAAAAATGGCGTCCGGTACTGGAGAAAAATCGAGTGTCCGGTACCAGGGACTCAACATGCAGGATTAAATAACAAAATGCGTTGCCATTTCACAAACATATTGAAATTTAACCTCCACTATTTGAAAGAATACTTACCAAAAAGCATCCCAAACTAAAAAACGGAGCTGCAAAACCCCTAATTTTTAAACAACGAATGTGTGAAAATTACGGCTGAGACGAAATATTAATCGGCTCCAACGAAAATCAACTCTCGACAACGCGCGCATGCGCACTGCGGCTAGCTCTCTAGCGCCACCGTTACCACTGTGGCGACTGTTTGAACTGCGCACGAGAACTATTGTCGTTGCTCTCTAGTTTAGCTTATATCAACAGTGTCCGGTACTAGGTTCCCCTTACTCTTCATTAAGATATCGATTCGATTCAAAAACTTAAAGACTCATGGAATAGTGTTTGAAACAACTTTCAGGCGATTTATTAAAAATCATATTCGAATACTTTCAGGGGTGATTTGATCTGCCCAACACGTTGCACAGAGATGAGTATAACGGAATCTTCGGAACTGGTCGTGAGTCCTGTCACCAAGGCTCCCTGCTCCAAGCAAAATTATTTCATTTGTCAAACATAAATCTCAAAAAATTGTTGGATTGTACGTTTCATCGTAATTTAAGATATCCGTCGATGTAACGATAATGAATAAATAACCGCCGAAATTGTACAATGTACAATTTTACAATTGTACAATTCTTATCTATTTAATTATGCATGACATTGACTTTTATTATCCGACTTTTTTTATTGGATAATTATAATTTCTCCAGTAATTCCGAGGTCTTGGCAGAATGGAAACAAGTCCTTTGTTCTTTTTCTGCCGATTTTCCGTAATTTTCGTAAGCGGAAGGTTGGAATCGACTTTTTTTTTTCTTCGAAATCCGATGAAAAATCGATGAAACTCTATCGGTGGAAAAATTTCACATGTATTGCTGTAAATCGTGCTCAAAACGTAGATGAAAGCAAAGAAAAACGGGATAACGTGGAAGTCCAGAAAAAACTACTCTTCGTGGCTGAAACAATAAAATAATGAATTTATTCTAGCTCAAAGTCTAATACGCTGTTTCCCTTTCTAAAACAATATATGCATGTAATTTATTATTTGTAAATCTGTTAAATATGTACAAAAAATATGGCTTTGATTATTTTTGGAGATTTTCAAATTGTTCAAGCGCCGCGGCGCTTGAACAATTTGAAATCCATTTTTGGTCCGCCATTTTGAATTTCATAATTTTGATATCAAATTCGTAATCAGCGATCCCGAAAACCTCGCGGTCCAAATTTTCGGACCGATAAAGTGATTATTTTTCCAAAATGTCCGCCATTTTTGGTCCGCCATTTTGAATTTTATAATTTTTATATCAAATTCGTAATCAGCAACCCCAGAAACCTTAAATAGGAAATTTTGAAATTATTATTCTCACTTTTCGACTTTTGGCCAGGGAAAAGGCCGTTCTGAACTACTGTGCGCCGCCAAAATTTAAGATATCGGATTGAATCTTGAACGGTTCTTTGGCGAACTCATATAAATGAATTGCAGTGCGAAAAAAAATATACGTAAAATGTACTACGTAAATAAGATGGTCTTTAGTAAAGCAGCCAAAGGTGGATACTTTGCCTCGAGAGAGTCATTAAAAAAAAGGTTGACCTTCAAATCACCTCGAAGGTCATCGTCAAGATCACTACTAAATGCGCCTTGTTAAAATTAATAACTTTGGTCCTTGCAAAAGAATGTGAAAAGCTTTAATTCCCAGAGGTATTCACACCTTGTTTGAGTCTAATTGACTTTAGAGGACCTTCAAGGTCAAAATATACCTATGACCTAAGTACATATTTGAACGTGACATTTTTCGCTCTTTCGATTGCCGATGTCAAAAAGGGGGTTTCCATTTGAAAAACAAAAGATGACCTTGAAATAAGCTTGAAGGTGATCGTCAACGCCAAAATTAAGGTCACCGTGGAATTCCTCGTTAAAAGTTACTACGAGAATGACCTTGACCTTTTGGAAAAATATCTTAGGTGAGGAAATATTCAGCAGTCTCGTTACTAATGTGACACCCTGTATAATAAAGAAATATTATAAAGTAACGTTTAAATGTTGCTCTTATATGTTTAAAAAATTTAATAAAACAATTTAATCTTTGTATGAAAACATAAAAAAATTATGCTTTTCAACCTTTTTTTTTAACCTAAAAAAATCATCGTTTCGGGATATTTTTGACATCACGAGAAATGGAAAGTAAAAAAATGAGGGTTCCTGAGATATTATTAGGTCGGGATTTTGATAATCTCAACGGGATCTGTTGGAAAACAGTATCATTTTATATTTGATAAGGATTACTACTGTGTAGCATCCTCAATTTTGCAATTTTTTATGCAAAAAAGATGTTAATGTTTTTTTTTTTTAATTTATTTTCTCAACGAACGAATGATTGAAGGAAGACTCGTCGGACGAGAGTTGCTTTTATCGCCACCTGTTTGCCCGTAGATATCGACGAGTGCGCCGATGGAACAGCAGGATGCGAAGATACGTGCCGTAACGAACCCGGCACTTTCCATTGCGAATGCAGCCGCTCCGGTTATCAGCTTGACGCCGATGGCAAATCCTGTCACGGTGAGTACCGTATATGCGCCATAAATTCATCGAAATTAATCCTTTAAACTACAGTGAACGAGAATTCACAGTTATAACGCGCAATCTGATATCAAACGTTTGAAAAAAAAAAATCTCATAAATTCCTCGTCCAATTTTCACTAGAAAATATCGCTCTTCTTTGATAGATTATTCTCGTTTCATAAATATTCACAATAAAAATATCAAAATATTATAACATTCACAAAAAAATATCGATATTTTATCAAATTCGACCCCAATTTGATTATGGAGCAGTGCCCCAACCCCCTTAAGGGTGGTTTTGGAATGAAGCATGAGGAGCATTGAAATGAAATTGAATTTAAATTTTCAGGTGATTTGAGCTCCAATGCCGAAAGATTTTTTATTGAGAGTAGTTTCACGTTGTTTGGATTTTTTTTTGTCAAAAACTAAGTTCAAAAAAATTTGCATAAAGTCTACGTTCAATTTTCACTAGAAAGTCCACTCTTTTGAGAAATCATGTCTATATGAAAAAAATCTACTAATTTGCTGATTTAATATCGTCGAATTTATAAAATTTTCGTATTTAATTGAATCCAACCCTAATCTGATTACTGAGCAGTGTCACAGCCCCCTTGAGGGTGGTTTTGGGGAAAAGTATGAGGAGCATTGAAACGAATATTGAATATAAGTTTTCAGGTGGTTTTAGCTTCAATACAGAAGGATTTTTAATCGAGAGTAGTTTCACGTTCTTTGGATTTTTTTTTAATTCCAAAAACTATGTTCAAAAAAATTGGCATAAAATCAACGTTCAATTTTCACAAGAAATATCACTCTTTTAAGGAATCATCTCTATTAGAAAAATATTTACTAATTTGATGATTTAATATCGTCGAATTTATAAAAATTTCGATATTTAACCGAATTCAACCCTAATTTGATCACTGAGCAGTATTCCAACCCCCTTAAGGGTGGTTTTGGAAAGTAAAGAGCATTGAAGCGAATATCGAATATAAATTTTCTGGGGATTTAAGCTTCAATACACAAGTATTTTTTTATCGAGAGTAGTTTCACGTTGCTTGGATTTTTATTATTCCCAAAAACTAAGTTCAAAAAAATTTCCGTAAAATCTACGTTCAATTTTCTAAAAAAAATTCACTCTTTTAACAAATCGTGTCTATTTTAAGAATGTTTACTAATTTGATATTTTAATATTGTCGAATTTATAACAATTTCGATATTTAATCAAATTCAACCCCAATTTGATTACTGAGCAGTGTTTCAACCCCCTTAAGGGTAGTTTAGCATTGAAACGAATATCGAATATAAATTTTCAGGTGGTTTTAGCTTCAATATAGAAAGATTTTTAATCGAGAGTAGTTTGACGTTGTTTGGATTTTTTTTATTTCCAAAAACCAAGTTCAAAAAAATTTGCATAAAAAACGTTAAATTTTCACAAAAAATTTCACTCTTTTAAAAAATCGTGTCTATTAGAAAAATATTTACTAATTTGATATTTTAATATTGTCAAATTTATAAAAATTTCGATATTTAATCAAGTTTAACCTTAATTTGATTACGGAGCAAGGTTTCAACCTCGTTAAAGGTGGTTTATCGTTTTTATAGAAGAAATTATTAGAACGATTGAAAGTAACATTAAATATGGCGATTTGAGCTTTAATACAGATTCGATAATTAATTAGGAAAAATCACTTAAAACATCCACATTTTTATCAAGAGCAGTTGGCTGTCTTTCCCAATATTTTTTTAATTTTAGAAACTAAGTGTCAACAAATTTTCTACGTTTAATTTTGATGAGAAATATCGCTCTATTTTAATGGGTCATAGTCATATTTATAAAAATATCAATATTTTATGAAATTCAACCCTAATTCGACTACTCTACAGAGCCCTAAGCTCGTTAAGGGTGGTCTTTGGAAAACTAAAAAGAATTTATACACACATTAAATATTTCACATTTTCAAGTGATTCAAGCTTTAATTTAAAAAAAAATAATCAAGAATGATCAGTTCAGGATGCACATTTTTATTAAGAGTAGTTTCATGTTTTTTTTTTTTATTTTTCTTGTAACTTTTGGAAAATAGTATTTTTGGCTATTAAAATATCTCTGAACCTCGATTAACCTGAAAAAATATCATTTAAAAAAATCTATACTGGAATAACGTGAGGATAATTGAAGTTAGAATGAAATAACCCAAACGTAAAGTTATAGCTGTGTATCCAAAGTTCCGGCCCTCAACGACGACGATGATGCCACAGCTCGTTTGCTTTCCACGCTGTTTCGGTTTTGTTAACGAGTTTACGATGGTAAAATACCCTTGCCGGCGTCCGTTTTCCCTTGTGCCCGGTACATGCAGCAGGAAAAACCAACGGCAACCCATCAGATGTAACCATCCGAGAGAACAAAGAGTCCTCGTCGGAAGCCAAGTTTCCGAAATTGTTTTTGTGTATCTTTTTTTTCCACGGTCTTTGTGGTAGAAGAGATTTAATTGGAATTTTCGTTGCGTTGTTTTTTGCCGTTCTCCCTTTATTTCTCATTCGTTTTGCGCAAATTTTTATACATGGGTCATTCCATGCCAAATCGACCAATAGTTGGAATCGACTCCTTTCAATTTCGATGAAATTTGATCAGGAGTTTTCTTTTATCGTAAACGAAGTTCTACCAAAGGAAAAAAATTGAAATTTTTTTTTCGAAAATTCCAAATTTCACCTTTTTTTCAATTTTTCAAGTTTATTTTTGAAATATCTTCAAAACTATTATAGTTACGAAAAAATCATTCTGGCTTCGTCTTAAAGAATATACTTGGGGCTACGAAAAAAAATAAAAGAATACAAATTTTGATGCTGAATTTGGAGAATTTTGAGTTTTAAAAAATCGTGAAAATCCACGATCAACATTAAATGTTTGGTTCAATTTTTTAAAATATAATACCTTGTACTGATCGTAAAAGACCCTGAAATTTTCAGAAAGGTGTTTTTTTTCAACAATATGAATTTTTGAATTTTGGTAAAAAAAATTTTTTCTTCACCTCTAAGTTAAGTAAAGTTGAGCAATCATGTGATTTTGACTGCTGAAGATTACAAAATTACATAATTGCTTAACTTTACTTAACTTAGAGATAGAAAAAAAAAATATTTTTACCAAAATTAAAAAATTCATATTTTTGAAAAAAAAACACCTTTCTGAAAATTTCAGGATCTCTTAAGATCAAAACAAGATATTAAAAAAATTGAACAAAAAATTCAATGTTGATCGTGGATTTTCGCGATCTTAAAAAATTCAAAATTCTCCAAATTCATTATTTTTCAAAATGTTTTTTCGAAATTTTTTTTCGTAACCCCAAGTATACCCCTTAAGACGAACCCAAAACGATTTTGTCGTAACTATTATAGTTTTCGTTATATTTGAAAAATAAACTTGAAAAATTGAAAAAATGTAAAAACTTTGAATTTGGCATAACTTTCGAAAAAAAATGTTTAAATGTTTTCTTTGATAGAACTTCTTTTTATGATAAAAGAAAACTTCTGACCAAATTTCATCAAAATTGAAAGGGTTCGGTTCAAACTATTGGTCGATTGGACATGGAATGACCCACATACATCGCTGCCGCGACAACAAAACCCTTTCTCTTGCACGTACGATTGTTCAACACCGATTCACTCTGTTGGACGATTATTGTTTGTGCACCTTTCAGACCTTTGCGATTAAACGAGGTCTTTTTTCTCTTTTTTGTTTCCCTCTCAAAGACATTAACGAATGTTTGGCGAACAATGGTCATGGTCCATGTCAGGGAACGTGCAAAAATATCGACGGTGGTTACGAGTGCAGTTGCGACGACATTACCGGTCATCAGCTTGCAAAGGACAATCATACTTGCGAGGACATTGACGAATGTGCCAACGGCAATGCGGGCTGTTCGCACATTTGCTTGAACACACCAGGCAGCGTTTTTTGTCTCTGTCCCGATGGTTTTTATCTGATGGACGATTGGAAAACTTGTCAGGGTAAGTCTAGTTTCGTCTTGGCAGATTTTCTTCTTCCACAAGGTCCTTTTCATGATTTTTGATTCCCTTTGGCAATGTCTTATTACATGACAACGACTTCCCGATCAACAGCATTCTATCATTGACAATTCAAATTTATTTGTTGATAGATGTGAACGAGTGCGAAGGCGATCCAAAAATCTGCAGCGAAGGTTTCCTCTGTGAAAACACTTTGGGCTCTCACAAGTGCATTCCCCTGCCAAAGAAGATAACAAAGATTTTGCAGGATGAAGATTACGATGCTGAAGGGGACGACGACGATGATGGTGATGACGATGACGACGAGGATGATAATTACGACGAGGATGATGAAGGAATAACGGAAACACCAGAATTCGGCAGATGTTCCGAGGGCTTCAGGAAAACCGCCAACGAAGTCTGCGTAGGTGAGTCTCTGAGTGGAAATTATTTATTCATAAATATTATTGTAACTCTCGGGGGGGATTTGTATCGTTGCTTCGAGGAATGTCGATTCATCGATGAACTATGATTTTTTGTTTCGCACGACCCTTTCTTTGTTCTCGACCTTAGACATAAACGAATGCGAGGCCGACGAGGCGAGTCAATTTCACGGTTGTGATCACGACTGTGTTAACGAACCGGGTGGCTATCACTGCAGCTGTAGGCCAGGTTACCTGATACAGAAAGATGGTGCAACGTGCCAGGACATAGACGAATGCTCCAAGGATCCAACGATCTGTTCGCATTTTTGCAAAAATATCGAGGGCTCTTACGAGTGCGAGTGTCCGCTGGAGTACGTTCTCCAAGGGGACAATAAAACATGCGAAAGGATCGTAAGACTGAACACTTGTGCCAACCTTGAGACTCCCTGCTCCCAAGATTGTTTAGACAGTGAAGCTGGACCAGTCTGCAAATGCACTTTGGGTTACAAGCTTGATGAGGATGGCAGATCTTGTCGGGACGTTGATGAATGTTCTGAAAATTCTACAATCTGTTCCCACATTTGTAAAAATACTTTGGGTTCATACGAATGCCAATGTCCTTCTGATTATCTTCTGAAAGATGATGACAGAACATGCGAAAAGAACAAACCAACAATTACTTGCACGAATCTAAAGCCTCGATGCTCCCAGGAGTGCCTGGACACTGAAGTTGGACCAGTCTGTAAATGCATTTTGGGTTACAAGCTTGATGAGGATGGCAGATCCTGCCGGGACGTTGATGAATGTTCTGAGAATTCTACAATCTGTTCCCACATTTGTAAAAATACTTTGGGTTCATACGAATGCCAATGTCCTTCTGATTATATTCTAAAAGATGACGACAAAACTTGCGAAAAAGACGAACCAACAATTATTTGCACGAATCTAGAACCCCGATGCTCTCAAGATTGCCTGGACACTGAAGTTGGACCAGTCTGTAAATGCATTTCGGGTTACGAGCTTGATGGGGATGGCAGATCCTGCCGGGATGTTGATGAATGCTCTGAAAACTCTACAATCTGTTCCCATATTTGTAAAAATACTTTGGGTTCATACGAATGTGGATGTCCTTCTGATTATCTTCTGAAAGATGATGACAAAACTTGTGAAAAGAACAAACCAACAATTACTTGCACGAATCTAGAGCCTCGATGCTCCCAAGATTGTCTAGACACTGAAGTTGGACCAGTCTGCAAATGCACTTTAGGTTACAAGCTTGATGAGGATGGCAGATCCTGCCGGGATGTTAATGAATGTTCCGAAAATTCTACAATCTGCTCCCACATTTGTAAAAATACTTTGGGTTCATACGAATGCCAATGTCCTGCTGATCATATTCTGAAAGATGACGACAAAACTTGCGAAAAGGACAAACCAACAATTACTTGCATGAATCTAGAACCTCGATGCTCCCAAGAGTGCCTGGACACTGAAGTTGGACCAGTCTGTAAATGCATTTCGGGTTACGAGCTTGATGGCAATGGCAGATCCTGCCGGGATGTTGATGAATGCTCTGGAAATTCTACCATCTGTTCCCACATTTGTCAAAATACTTTGGGTTCCTTCGAATGTCAATGTCCTGTTCACTATATCCTTGAAGAAGACAACAGAACCTGCGAAAAGATCAATCTTACGGGAACATGCATGAATCTTGAGCCACCTTGTTCCGAAACTTGCGAGGATACCCCAACCGGACCAGTCTGCAAGTGTCCATCAGGTTGGGAGTTGGATAGAGACGATAGAACTTGCAAGGACATTGACGAATGTGCTGGTGGCGCATGTTCTCATAGTTGCACAAATCTCGAAGGAAGTTTCGTGTGTTCGTGTCCCCGCGGTCTCGTCTTATCCTCAATCGATATTTTCAATTGTACCGATGTTGACGAGTGTGCGATGAAGTCACACGAGTGCGAACACGATTGTCTAAATATTTACGGTAGCTATGAGTGCGCATGTCATCAAGGATACGAACTTCGCGACAATGGCAAAAACTGCGTGGACGTGGACGAGTGCGAGAATGATCAGCATGATTGTTCCCACGATTGCGTCAATGAACCCGGTGCTTACAGCTGCAAGTGTCCCGAAGGTGCTAAATTGAACAGCGATGGTTTGACATGCGAGGATACCGAGTGCCAGGATGGCCTGAGACTGGATGAGAATGGTGATTGTCAGGACATCGATGAATGCGCCGAAGAAGATCACGACTGTTCGCATCGATGCATCAACGAACACGGCACGTACAGTTGTGCCTGTCCCGAAGGTTACAAACTCGAAGACAACGGTATTGATTGCGTCCTTATGGAACGTTGCTCAATGGCCAATAACACTGGAACCAATTGCAGTCTCGTTGATCCTTGCGCACAGGGAAACAACGGTTGTTCCCACACTTGTGAGAACGATGGCGATGTAACGCGTTGCGGGTGCCCTGAAGGTTACGAGATAACAGAGGCAGACGAGAAGACTTGTCGCGATGTGAACGAGTGCACCGAAGGACTCGATGGATGTTCACACAGTTGTTTGAACCTCGAAGGTTCTTACGTTTGCGATTGTCCCGAAGGTTACGAATTGACGGAAGATCGTAGAACTTGCGCTGACATAGACGAGTGCAAGAGTCTTGTTCATGGCTGCTCCCACGAATGCGTTAATTTTGCCTCCGGCTATTGGTGCAATTGCCCCGAGACACTGGCACTTGATCGTGACAATAAGACATGTCGTGACATCGACGAGTGCGCCCTTGGACTTCACAATTGTACAAATCGTTGCGTCAACATCTTCGACGGTTACAGATGCGAGTGTCCCGAGGGATATCGTCTTCATGACGACGGAGCAACCTGCAAACAGTCACAAACCAACGATTGCCCAACTGGGTACGTTATTTCAGGGAAGAACGGGACTTGCGAGGATATCAACGAGTGTGACGTCGATGGCAATGAGATCGACGAACCTTGTTCTCACAGATGCGTAAATACACCGGGAAGTTACTATTGCGAGTGTCCTGATGGATACAAAATTGGTGAGAATAGCCGAACCTGCGAGGACATCAATGAGTGCGTCACTGATAACGGTGGATGTTCGCACTTGTGCGCGAATACTGAAGGCGGTGTCGAGTGCGCTTGTCCCGATGGACACAGACTCTGGACCGATGATGGCAAGACCTGTGTTGAAATCGACGAGTGTTTTATCGACAATGGCGGATGTTCCCACGGTTGTCTTTACGATAATGGTACGATAACCTGCACCTGTCCGGTTGGAATGTTCCTTGACGAGACCGACGAGACTCAGTGCCTCGAGGATAATCCCTGTCTGGATGACAATGCCGGATGTTCCCACATCTGTAAAAATCTCAATGGGACAGCGAAATGTGCTTGTCCCGATGGAATGATGCTTTTGAAGAACGACGAGTCTCTCTGCATTGCGAAAAATCCCTGTCTCATTGAAAATGGTGGATGCTCCAACACTTGTGACTTCTCCAGTGGCAAAAAGATCTGTGGCTGTACTGAAGGATATCGATTGTCCAGCGTTGACAATGTGACCTGCATCGATAAGGACGAGTGCGCCGATGGCACCAACCGTTGCCAGGAATTGTGCGTCAACAACGAGGGAAGTTACGCGTGTTCGTGCAAGTCAGGTTACGCTCTGAGTCTTGATGATGGAGTGTCCTGTCACGACGCGAATGAGTGCATCATTGACAATGGTGGATGTTCTGACACCTGTATCAACGTACCAGGATCCTTTTATTGCTCTTGTCCAATTAATCGTGTCCTGGACATTGACAATACCACCTGCATCAACGTGAATCCTTGCGTCAAGGACAACGGTGGCTGTTCCCACAATTGTCACTACGATCATGTTCAGGAAGTATCGAATTGTTCCTGTCCAGCTGGTTTCAGACTGACCCGGGATCTGAAAACATGCGAGGACATCGACGAGTGCGAGGAATTTGAGAATGACATAGAATCTGGCTGCTCCCATATTTGTGTGAACCTTCAGGGTGGTTATCGCTGCGATTGTCCAGTTGGTTACTTATTAATGCCGGAGGATGAGAGAACGTGCGTAGATCTGGACGAATGTTTGGCCAATAATCACAACTGTTCTCACAATTGTCTGAATCTTTTGGGCAGTTACATCTGCACTTGTAACCTTGGTCATTATCTTCATTCGGACACAAGAAGTTGTCTGGACATTGATGAGTGTCGTGACGGTAATGGCGGCTGTTCCCACATTTGTCAGAATACCAAAGGTGGTCACACTTGTGATTGTCCAAGTGGTCTTGAATTGTCGCGCGATCGTAGAATCTGCATCGACGTTGACGAATGTGACAACGGTTTGGCCAACTGTTCCCACGATTGTCTGAATATTCTCGGCTCGTGGAAGTGCGTCTGTCCCGATGGTCACGCTCTTGCCAATGATTCAAGAACTTGCCTGACCATTGAACAGTGCAACGACCAAAATGGCGGCTGTTCGCACGCCTGTTTCAACATGAAAAATGGCGTAACTTGCAGCTGTCCAATGGGACTCAATCTTGATCGTGACAACAAGACTTGTCACGATGTCAACGAGTGTCTCGATGACAATGGCGGATGTTCTCACGACTGTCGCAATACCGAAGGATCTTACAGATGCGAGTGTCCTTCGGGTCATGTACTCAGAGATAAGTCCTGTCATATTGAGGATCCTTGTGGCAGAAACAACGGAGGCTGCGAACAGACCTGTGACAATGACAATGGCCGTGCTGTTTGTTCGTGCCGGCAAGGATTCAGTGTTGATGCTACGAATAATTCGAGATGCCAGGATATCGACGAGTGTCTGGGTTCCCATGGTTGTCAACACTCTTGCGTCAACGTCATTGGTTCCTACGAGTGCACGTGCCAACTAGGATTTCGAGCAGAAAACTCCACGTGCGTAGGTGAGTTACAATTTTTTTCTATTTTTTTTCTAATTTTACATGGAGCAGGATCGAATGATGACAAATATATGGGTCATTCCATGTTAAATCGACCGATAATTGGTACGGACCGCTTTCAATATCGATGAAATTTGGTCAGAAGTTTTCTGTTATCATAAAACGAAATTCTACTAAAGGAAAACAATTAAAAAATTATTTTTCGAAAGTTATGCAAAATTAAAAATCACCATTTTTTCAAATTTTCAAGTTTATTTTTTAAAAATCTCGAAAACTATTATGGTTACGGAATTTTTTTTTGGGTTTGCCTTAAAGCGTATACTTGGGGCTAAGAAAAAAAAATATACTCTTTGAAAAATGATGAATTTTGAAAATTTTGAATTTTTAATAATCGTGAAAATCCAGGATTGGCATTTTTGGTTCAATTTTGTAAATATAATAACTTGTACTGATCTTAAAAGAGCCTGAAATTTTCAGAATTTTGTTTTTTTTCAAAAATATGAATTTTTGAATATTAGTACAAAAAATGTTTTTCTCTTTTAAGTTAAGTAAAGTTGAGCAATCATGTTATCTTGTAATTTTGAGCTGTAAAAATTACATGATTTATCAACTTTACTTAACTTGAAGGTAAAAAAAAAATCTGTTTACCAAAACTCAAAAATTCATGTTTTTGAAATAGAAAAAACGCAATTCTAAAAATTTCAGGATATTTTGAGATCACTACAAGGTATTATATTTAAAAAAATTTGAAAACGCTTTTCAAAAATTCAAAATTCACCATAATCTTTCAAAATTTTGTTTCGTAATATTTTTTTTTCGTAGCCCTAAGTATATACTCTCTTCGAGACGAACCCAAATGGATTTTTTCGCAACTACAATAGTTTCCGACATATATTTAAAAAACAAATTTGAAAAATTGAAAAGATGGTGAAATTTTGAATTTAGCATAACGTTCGAAAAAAGAAATTAATTTTATTTCTTTGATAGAACTTCGTTTTATGATAAAAGAAAACATCTGACCAAATTTCATCCCTATTTTCAGTCCTAAGTAGATAAACTCAGAACGATTTTTTCGTAATCATAATAGTTTTCGAGATATTTATAAAATAAGCTTGAAAAATTGAAAAAAATGGTTAAATTTTGAATTTGGCATAACTTTCGAAAAAAAATTGTAAATTTTATTCCTTTGGTAGAACTTCGTTTTATGATAAAAGAAAACCTCTGACCAAATTTCATCGAAATTGAAAGGGGTCGATTCCAACTATTGTTCGATTTGATGTGGAACGACTCATATAGATTTTTCACCCTTATTAGACTGCATGTTCACCCGGAAAATCACATTTGCATGGCACAGAATGCCACATTTACAGCTTTACTATTTATTTTTCTACCACAAATAAATCTCTATCACAAAAAACACCATCATTACATCACTACCAATTAACAAGTCTATCAAAAATCATCTCTGCCAAACATAAGCGCTTCAATAATGGCCTCAAAATAATAAGTCTACCAGAATAATTTTCCATCAAGTATTAACTTTCTTGAATAACATCTCTACCAGAAATAAGTCTCTACAACTTGACAGCTCTCCCATTTTGCAAAATCATTTGACGATTTCCAATAAGTTAATTCCAAACATGTTATCATTGCTCTCATACATTGCTCTCATACAATTAATCATTGTAAAAAGGTAGAGCATTTTTCTCGTCGGATCGACCATTCGTGGTGGGTCCCAAATGAAAAAAGCAAGAATTGAGTTATCATCACGAAGATAGCCGGGATACGAAGTGTCCTCGCTCGGTATTCGCATGAAAGATGAACGGCCACTGACGTATCTCTATTTTGCATATTCTCCCTGTCCTCTCGAATCGTGTTCGTTTTTTTTCCCGATCCGCCTTCTTTCTCAACGCCATCCGGCAGACATTGACGAATGTGCGGACCCGAGTGCTTGCGGCGAGAGGAAAAACAGCAGATGCATCAATACTGAAGGGAGCTTTCGATGCGTTTGCGAAACCGGATTCGCCTCGCGCGGAAATGATTGTGTCGGTGAGGATAAAATTTTCATATTCGAAGAAAAACTAAAAGTAAAATGACGGAATCCATGACAAATGATGTCTTGTTTGATGGGGTTTCGAGCTCAGACGTCGACGAGTGTCAGCATGAAAAAGGTGGTTGCAGTCATGATTGCAGAAACAACGTAGGTTCTCACACGTGCCTCTGCCCTGCGGGTTTCGCCCTTAATCCCAGGTAAGCTCTCTTTGGGTCAGCCATTTTTTCTACATGTACTCATATTTCTAGCACTGAGCGAAAAACAAGTGGAACTAGACTGAGAGAAAAACCCGTGGTAATTACAACAAACGACTTTGGTAAAACCGATTATAATAACAGAGAACATACTTCATGGTTAGATTAGCCATAATATGGTTTACTATAAGCGCAAACCAACATCAAACATGCAATTTTGAAGGTGTTTATAAATATCTAATCGACGGCAGTATGGAAGAACGTGCTATCTCAAATTGTGCTAGAAGAACGTGCTATCTCAAATTGTGCTAGAAGAACGTGCTATCTCAAATTGTGCTAGAAAAACGTGCTATCTCGAAATGTGCTAGAAGAACGTGCTATCTCAAATTGTGGTAGAAGAACGTTCTTCTAGCACAATTTGAGATAGCACCTGTTTCTAGCACAATTTGAGATAGCACGTTCTTCTAGCACAATTTGAGATAGCACGTTCTTCCATACTGCCGTCGTAATATGCGCGAGGCTACAATTATTATTGTTAAGCCCGCAACGATAAGAATATAATTCATTGAACACATTCATTTAATTGTCAATAATATATAACAGTCGTCCCATTTATTATTATTTTTGTTCCTTGCAAACCTTCTTAATCTTGTTTCACGACGCTACTATTCTTATAGTAACTTCTTATTCTTGCTCATTGAACTTTACCACAGCGGTAAGGTTGGGTTCAACAAATTTAGCCGCCAAATTGTATGTTAAATGCAGGCAAAGCCTGAATTGGCAGGGACAATTGTAGTTATTTTGTCTACTGTGATTTTTGAATGCGTTCCACTATAAAATATAGGCGTTGCGTTACAGAAACATGTTACATGTCTATACAAACTGGGCAACATATTGCTATGGTAAATTAGAAAGTCATATGAGATGTGTGTGATGAAATCGGTAATTAAATCAAAATCCATTATCCATTACGTTTTTAAACTGTAATTAACCCGATATCGATCAACCATTACAATTTAAAAATGTAATTAAACCGAGATCCATCAACCATTACAATTTTTAATTGTAATTAAACTGAAATCCATTAACCATTACAATTTTAAACTGTAATTAAACTGAAATTCATCAGCCATAACAATTGACAAATGTAAAGAAACCGAAATCCATCAACCATTACCATTTGTAATTGTAATTAAACCGTCCGGAAACAAAATGATTAAGAGTAACCGATGCATATAATTATTTTGTTTCTGGACGGTTCAATTACAATTAAAAATAGTAATGGTTGATGGATTTCGGTTTAATTACATTTTCAAATTGTAATAGCTGATGAATTTCGGTTTAATCACAGTTTAAAATTGTGATGGTTAATGGATTTCAGTTCAATTACAATTAAAAATTGTAATGGTTGATGGATCTCGGCTTAAGTACATTTTTAAATTGTAATGGTTGATCGATATCGGGTTAATTACAGTTCAAAAATGTAATGGTTAATGGATTTCGGTTTAATTACAAATAACAATTGTAATGGTTAATGGATTTCGGTTTAATAACAAATTACAATCGTAATGATTAATGGATTTCGGTTTAATTACAAATTACAATTGTAATGGTTAATGGATTTCGGTTTAATTACAAATTACAATTGTAATGGTTAATGGATTTCGGTTTAATTACAAATTACAATTGTAATGGTTAATGGATTCCGGTTGAATTACAAATTACAATCGTAATGGGTAATGGATTTCGGTGTAATTACAAATTACAATCGTAATAGGTGATGGATTTCGGTGTAATTACAAATTACAATTTGTAATTTGTAATTAATAAATTACAAATTCGCCAACACTGGTATGGAGGCAATTTTTGGCAATTGCCATACAGAGATGATCGGTGTGATTACGAAAATATGGTTTATTTTACAATGTTTTTTCGTATCAGGTTAACCATAAATTATAGACGTTGCGTCCGGGGAAACATATTTTATAATTGAAATATGGTTGACCTCACCATACATTTTTCTCAGTGTAAGAGAGTAGTGCAAAGGGAGCGTGAAGAGAAAGAGGAGAAGGTGGGCTAAGGAAAGTTTCGTTGCGGGTCAGAAAGTTTGGAGAACGGAAAAAGTTCGTCGCTGCAGAGAGGCGTGCTTTTTGTTGCTGTTTTTTCCCCCCGTTTGTCTTTTCAGAAACGCGAGCCACTGCCAGGACATCAACGAGTGCTCGACTCTCAAGGGAGGAGGCTGTAATGGTGACTGCGTCAACACACCCGGAAGTTACTATTGTGCATGCGCCGACGATTTAGTACTCGCTTCCGACGGCAGAACTTGCGTTTCACCTCGCGACGAGAGCCGAGGTTTTAGCAGGTGCGACCCACTGGAACCGCCTGTTCACGGTGAGGTGAGAAATAATCATCCGACCGCGTGAAATTGTTCCCTCGAAGAGTCATATTATGAATGGAAAACACCAAATGAGAGAGTCAAATGTTTAACTTCCGGTGATTATCGTTAAAATGGTCCGCGAGTGGTTCGCGAATCTATTTAACTGGTCCTGTATTGTTTCTTCAACCTTTCCAGGGTTGAGCTTTAGTTTTAGCTTTAGTTCAATGAGTGTTGAGTACCAAAAAACGAGATTTCCGGAAAATTAAGTTTTTCAATTTTTTCTATCCAGAATCAAATATTTTTCAAATGGAATTTTCATCTGAAAACTTAATTTCCGATGCATTATTCTAGGATTTTGGGGATGGAAATTCAAAAAGATGCTTGATTAAGGCTTTACATACCTTCCGCAGCGCCAAAAATGCGCTGCTGGAAAAAATTTATTTAGCACGGTCAATAATAGAAATAAATGGAGATGCTTTGAGTATAATCCAATTTTTATTCCGCTCAATTTTTACAACAGTTACTCGGTGATAAATGACGTCATTTACAACATTGAAAAGAAGAAAACGTGACTTCATGGTCGACATTATATCTTCAGTAAATGTTGATCAATCTGGAAAATTCAAGAAGATTCTCGCAACATAAACTTCTTGTTATTGTCTATCGAGTCAAATTTTTCAATTTCAAAAAATCGAACATTGTGAATTGTGGTGGTCTAAAAAAAACTCATGCACTTTGCATCACAAGTTTAACGACTCAATTAATTATAGAAAATGTTTAAATCGAAATATTAAATATTAGGCTCGATAGACTATAGAAAAAACGTTTCCAAATGTTTCAAAAAAGGTGCGTCAAAAAATATTGTAAGCTCTTATTGTGACGACCGTTTCGGAAAAAGTACTTCCGAGAAAAACAAGCTTAAGAATTCAAGTACAATTGTTTTCAATCGTGACTGCGGAACTACGCAGAATTTTTACACTCTGCTTCCACTAAAATAAGCTTGAAAATAGACAACATAATCTCTCTTTAAAAAAATGTTTTTTGGACAATTTTGAACGTATGTAAGGCCTCAAAATCTGAGATAAAATTGGATACACATGGGAGGAAAATTTTTACAATTGAATACTTCAGTTTTACGTCTTCAATATAATAGCCCATGACTATGAATTTTGAATCAATAGCCTCAACATTTCCAAAAAACATTTACAAGATAATGTAATGTCCACAAAATGTTTCTTAAGACGGTATTTTGGTCCAGAGATATTTTGAGGATTTTGTCGAGCTCGATAAAAAAAATATTTTTAACATTCTTCTTTTTTTTTTGAATGAACCTCTCAAGCGATTTTTCTGAAATTCAGTATTATTCTTCGTTTTCATTGAATGTATCATCACAAAAAAATTCAGCTCAATACATGCAAAATTGCAAAAGTTAGAGAACTTACAAATTTTGTGCGAAAAATTAATATTTTTTTTTTTAACCGAACCTGTTGGGCGATTCCCAAATTCAATTCCAACCGTCCCTATTATAAAGTGTATCCGTACATAAAATTTCAGAGTGATAACTGCAAAATTACGAAAAGTTGACGACCCACAAACATTTCACAAAAAATTTAAAGTCCCGCCAAATTGACAATTATTTTGCAATTCAAACAAAATTTGCACTGAGTATAGGGACACGCATGGTCTACTTATATACGAAATTTCAAGTCGATCGCCCAAACCATTCTCAAGATATATTCATTTCAAGGAAAGCACAAAGCGTACACACACACACACACACACGTCTGAACATTTTTTCCAAATGTGTTTTTTGGACGTTTTGGGACATTTTGAACATACTGACATGAAAATCTCGAAAAAAAATGTTCATGAAAGCAAAGCTTCCTTTATGAGTAAGCAAAATGGATGAGAATCTCATGACGCTTTTGCAAACTTGCTCAAACCAACTACAATCGCATATTTTTTTCTGAAAGACATTTAAACGGACTATATTTTGATATTGCCAAAAAAAAACAGATTAGATGTCCAGGACACTCTTTCGCCGCTCTGGACTATCCGCAGGGTGCCAGATGTTATGTTCGTTGTCGTCGTGAATACAGACTGGAGGGTGCACACACGAGATATTGCACGTCAGGTGGAAAATGGAACGGACGTGAGCCCGTGTGCGTTCATGAGGAGAGTTTTGACACGGGACGTCGTCATTACACCGGTAATCATCATTATCGTTATCATCAACGTGCTTTCCATCAATCTCTCGCCGTCTGTCTCTCCCTTTCCTTTTTGAAATCAATTCCGAGGAAAATTTTTCAATGTTTTTCATGGCATTAGCCAGACTCTCGCTGTTGGAAATTTGATAATGACGATCTCAAAAACACAGCCAAAAAAAAACGGGACTCACGATGGGACACGTCTTTTTGGCGTTTAATTAGCCTCAGAGCCACGAGAACCGAGCTTTAAAGAGCTTTTAATAATGGCGAGCAGCTCTTTCTTCTTCTTTTTTTTTTTTGCTGTATGGGTTTCGTGGTGAGTTAACGAGGCAATACTTTAACGTCGGAGGAGCCTTAACGAGCTTAAAGGCGCGCCTCGCGCTTACTTTTGTATTCTATACATTTTGGGCTTTTTCCTTTTACTTCCACAGCTTTTGCCTTCCACCCCCCTTCATCTCTCGCTCCCTGTCTCTCGCGTTTCACTGTTGAGCGAATATTTTTCTCCATCCCGCGAGAAAACTTATCCCGTGACACACAGACACGGACCTAAACTCACGTGCGCGAAGCTTGGTTACACTCTTGACTTTTCTTTCGATTCTCGTGAGAGCTTGGCACATAAAGTCTCGACACTTGAAAGTAGTCGCTCAGGTCCACTCTCGCGCGATTTTCTCCCTTATTCGTTGCAACGACCGTTTGACGAAAAAATGGCCAATTCTCCTTCTTTTCCCATCTCCGTGAGCGATACTCGCCATTGACGCGTCCACGCTTGTAACGACGTTTGTGTTTCTCGGCAATGCTTTTTTTTTTCTTGGATACTTTTACAGGATCCTCGGATGGAGCACCGAGACCGTTTGTCAGATGTCCGGCTGACGTTGACGCTGAATTACCGATTGGCGCCAGTACCGCGAGGGTCTCCTTTCCCCAGCCAAAGTCCAATATGGATTGGTGGAGGTAATGTCATTTTTTTGATATTTTTTTACCAAAATTTCTCTCATCCACGGTCGTACATACAGGTCTGGAAACTCTAGTGGTGAGGGGTGACCCACTTAGTGTGACCATCTTGTAGTTGACATTATTCCCACCTGCAGCGCTGCACGTTAGGGATTTTTCAAAAAAGCGAATAAATAATTCCTAACTAAGAAATTTACATGTTAACAACTAGAGTAATGCTCGGTTTATGCAGCGGCTGTAACGTAACTTTAAAAAATTGAAAGTATATATTGCCCTTGTGGCGTTTATGCAGAATTGTTAGCTTATTTGAAAAATCCTTGCAGCGCAGCGCCACGCACGGTCAGATGGCGAACCTGCGAAACAGTCACACTAAGCGGGTCACCCCCACCACCGAAAAAACAATAGAGTTTCGAGACCTGTATGTACGACCGTGCTCTCATCCAAGCAGAGTTGTAAATAATGTAAATTACTGTATTTATTACCCATTGCACTGCATCATGTGAAATGTATAAGTGTACCATTACAGAATACAAAAGTAATGTGTAATGAATGCGTGTGCCATTAAAAATAAAAAAAAGTAATGTTTAGTGGATGCATGTGCCATTACAAATAAAAAAAGTAATGTGTAATGGATGCATGTGCCATTACAAATAAAAAAGTAATGTGTAATGGATGCGTGTTCCATTACAAATAAAAAAGTAATGTGTAATGTATGCACGTTCCATTACAAATTACAATTTAAAAAAAAAGTAATTTGCAATGGAGAATATTTCATTATAAATAGAAAAATTGCCATGCTCGTATTAGAAACTTGCACATTGCTGTCTCATTATTTTATTTCGCTCACTAAAAGTTCATCCACAATTATCACAAATGATTCATAAAGTTAAAAACAGACAGTTTAAAGCAGAGCTCTTAATATTAATATTTAGCTGTTTTAACCTAAAAAATTGGATTTTATTTGAATGGGACCCTTTCGATTAAAATTTTTTTTTTTTAGATTTTACCGAAAATGGGATTCAAATAACTTATTATTAAAAAAGAAAATCGATTTTTTTCGTTGGTAATTTTGATCTTTTTTCCTTCTATGACTACAATGATTGATTTTAATGATGTTAAAATAAATAATTTAACTTCTCTCACATATCGCGTTACAGCTGCCATAAGGGCGTATCACCTCTTTTACGCCCTTATGGCATCCGGGAGCCATAAGGGCGTATTGAAATTTTTTTTTTCAGGAATCGACGTAATTATGACCGAAACGTATAGAACCGATGAAAAAACAATTTTCCCAATTTTTTTTATTTTTTTTATACGCCCTTATGGCTTTCCGAGTTGGTGTCGAAAGCCATAAGGGCGTATCGAATTTTTTTTTTTCAGGAATCGACGTAATTATGACCGAAAAGTATAGAACCGATGAAAAAAAAATTTTCCCAATTTCCCAAACGCGATTTTGAAGCGTGAACGATTACGAAGAGAATAAGCTCTTGCTCAAGCCGCAATTCTATCTAGAAAATATTTTTGTTTTTCGGGCCTCATATCGATGTATTTTTGCCCCCTAAACACGAATCTATCAATAGTTTTTTCAAAAAATCAAAATTTTCATGAATTTCGATAAAAAACTGTTTTGCTCAATTTTGGGCCTATTTTCAAAAACCTGAAAATAGCGAAATTTCAAGTGCTCATAACTTCACTTTGGTTCAACCGATTTCAAAATTTGTTTTTCGTACGCAAAGCTTGTGACCAAACTTAGAGAATGCCCTTAAGTTCATCCCGATAACTAATTTTTTTGTAGAAATGAGAGCAGTTTGAAAATCGCCGAAAAAAATGGAAAGGGGTATACCTTAAAAAATTTACAAAAATCTATTGTTGAACTTTAAAAATCTGCCAAAAATCGAAAAATGATCGTAATGGGATGAACCAAACGGGATTTTGAAGCGTGAACGATTACGAAGAGAATGAGCTCATGCTCAAGCCGCAATTCTATCTAGAAAATAAATTGCAGCCATTTTAGTGAACCGATTGAATTTTGGCCAAAATGCAAAAAAAAAAAAATTATTTTTGTTTTTCGGGCCTCATATCGATGTATTTTTGCCCCCTAAACACGAATCTATCAATAGTTTTTTCAAAAAATCAAAATTTTCATGAATTTCGATAAAAAACTGTTTTGCTCAATTTTGGGCCTATTTTCAAAAACCTGAAAATAGCGAAATTTCAAGTGCTCATAACTTCACTTTGGTTCAACCGATTTCAAAATTTGTTTTTCGTACGCAAAGCTTGTGACCAAACTTAGAGAATGCCGTTAAGTTCATTCCGATAACTAATTTTTTGTAGAAATGAGAGCAGTTTGAAAATCGCCGAAAAAAATGGAAAGGGGTATACCTTAAAAAATTTACAAAAATCTATTGTTGAACTTTAAAAATCTGCCAAAAATCGAAAAATGATCGTAATGGGATGAACCAAACGGGATTTTGAAGCGTGAACGATTACGAAGAGAATGAGCTCATGCTCAAGCCGCAATTCTATCTAGAAAATAAATTGCAGCCATTTTAGTGAACCGATTGAATTTTGGCCAAAATGCAAAAAAAAAAAATTATTTTTGTTTTTCGGGCCTCATATCGATGTATTTTTGCCCCCTAAACAGGAATCTATCAATAGTTTTTTCAAAAAATCAAAATTTTCATTAATTTCGATAAAAAACTGTTTTGCTCAATTTTGGGCCTATTTTCAAAAACCTGAAAATAGCGAAATTTCAAGTCAACGTAATTATGACCGAAACGTATAGAACCGATGAAAAAAAAATTTTCCCAACTTTTTTTTTTTTATACGCCCTTATGGCTTTCCGAGTTGGTGTCGAAAGCCATAAGGGCGTATCGAATTTTTTTTTTCAGCAATCGACGTAATTATGACCGAAAAGTATAGAACCGATGAAAAAAAAAATTTCCCAATTTTTTTTTTTCATCGGTTCTATACTTTTCGGTCATAATTACGTCGATTCCTGAAAAAAAAAATCGATACGCCCTTATGGCTTTCGAGACCCACTCGGAAAGCCATAAGGGCGAATAAAAAAAAAAAAAAATTGGGAATTTTTTTTTTTCATCGGTTCTACACTCTTCGGTCATAATTACGTAGATTCCTGAAAAAAAAAATCGATATGCCCTTATGGCTTTCGAGACCCACTCGGAAAGCCATAAGGGCGTATAAAAAATTTAAAAAAATTGGGAAATTTTTTTTTCCATAGGTTCTATACTTTTCGGGCATAATTACGTCGATTCCTGAAAAAAAAAATTTCGATACGCCCTCATGGCTTTCCAGCCCTACCTTTGGCTGGCATACGCCCTTATGGCAGCTGTAACGCGATATTTCCTTTCTGAATTATAATAATTAACATTAAGAATTACAATTCAAGTACGTTTTGCACTTTACTTAATTTTTTTACATAAAAATTGTAATTCTTAATGTTAATTATTATAATTTACAAAGGAAATATGTGAGAGAAGTTGAATTATTTATTTTAACATGATTGAAATCAACAACTGCAGTCATAGAAGGAAAAAAAGATCAAAAGTACGAAAAAAAATCGAAACAAATTTTTTTAAATAAGAAGTTATTTGGTCAGTTTTTTTGAAAAAAAATCGAAGGGGTCCCATTGAAAGAAAATCAATTTTTTTAGCTGAAAACAGCCAAGAAGACATTAAAAAAATGTTTTCTTCATTTTCGACATTTTTTTTCAAAAAATATATTGAAAAACAAAAAAAAATGACCTCCTAGCAAGTTAGAATATCTCGGTTATTGTAGAAGTTATGATTATTTTAAGAATATTTTTTCAAAAATCAATAACTTCGAGATAGAGAGCTAAAAATTTACATGGATAATTCTTTTTGCATGTATAATAACATATTGAAAAATGAAAAAAAATCCAAGGGGGTCATCGACAAGCATGTAAATGTATCATTACAGAATACAAAAGTAATGTGTAATGAATGAGTGTGCCATTACAAATAAAAAAAGTAATGTGTAATGGATGCATGTGCCATTACAAATAAAAAAAGTAATGTGTAATGGATGCATGTGCCATTACAAATAAAGAAGTAATGTGTAATGGATGCGTGTTCCATTACAAATAAAAAAGTAATGGATAATGTATGCATGTTTCATTACAAATAAAAAAAGTAATATGCAATGAATAAGTAAATGCAAGTAATATGCAATATGCGTTGAATTGGCATGGAATGACTCATATATATATTAGACCGTGAATAACTTTTGAAGAAGTGAGTTTATCGAAAAATCATAAGAGATCTTTTTTATAGAGCGTTCAATTCCCTACAAGAATATGTATTGTTGATTTCGGTACATTGACCTGAAGCCTGGGTATAAAATTTCAAAGTTTGAAAATTTATTTTATTGCACTCCGTGCGCAAAGTGCCACTTTGCTCAAACTGGCGCTTTGCGCACTGGTACAATAAAATTTCGTACGATACTATTCCTGTCTTATTTAAATAGGAAATAGAAATATGCGATGAGAGACCGCTAAATATTAATATTAAGAGCTTTTAACAGGCATCTTTTTTCACCTTCCTGAAAGTATGTAATAGGGGATCTCGAAAAAAAAAACACAAATAGTCGCTCTATTGAATCAGTCTATTGACCATCGAAATGCTCATCAGTAAGACGATGGAAGTTTATTTTACGTCGTTTTTCATTTGAGATACGTGGATGCTTCACCATCATGGGGCAAACAATTGCAGACTGATCTGCCGTCGGGTACATCGATCGTCACCTTCACAGCCAGATCACCGATCTCCAATTATACGAGCTCGTGCCGCGTTGTAATTCGTGTTCGAGGTAAGGAAGAACGAGAGAAAGAGATTCACGTCCTGGAATTGGGCCCCCCCGATGTGACTTTCTCGCCTTTGATTGTCGACGGAGATGGCACGTGACAAGTCCTTATATCTCGTGTCACCAACACTCAATATACAATACTAAAAACACACACACACACACACAGGAACTAACCCACACACAACCACAAGCAGAAAAGTGTGAAACGGTGTCCATTGAAAGGATCAGGAAAAAACTTTTTTTTTCGGTCCATCTTCTTGCCTTCCTCGCCCATTCCTTTGGCGTCATTCCTTCCTTCGTATCTTTCATATTGCGACCCCCCACTGAATCGTTCACCTTTATCAAGCCCTCATTGTCATACGATCCTTTTTCGTTCTCTTCATCCTTCGACTTTTGTCCTTCTCCTTCATCTACCTTTTCATGAATATTATTTATTCCGCCCATCATTCGACATCATTCATCAAACGGTGGATTGCGCCAAAGCCACACAACCGACCAAGTCTGACGGACGTTTTGTTGCTCGAAACGTATCCGACGATACGCCCCCACAAACTTTGAGAATCAATGACAATGCGATTTTCTTGTTTCTCTGATTAGCTACACCCAGAAGTTTTCATCGATGACGAAACAGATCATTGTCAGTTGAGAGACATTTTGTAATGTCCCAATTATAAAATCAGTTTACTGAGCCCATTCATTTTTTCATGGGCATTCGATGACTTTTCCGCATAAAAAGAAACAGTGGAAAGAGGATCAAATGGGCACATTTTTAGCTCTACCACATTTCTACCTGAAATTTTATTTCTCTAACAGAATTACATCTCTTGCACAATGAAACAGTTCTGTAATATTATTACCACCTGACAAATCTCTGTCTAACGAAAGCATTTCAATAATCCTACCAAATAACAAACTTACCAGAATAAATCTCCACCAAATAGTAACTCTCTCAAATAATGTCTCTACTCAATAAATCAAGTAAACAATCCTCCGGTAACATCTCTACCACAAAATCTACTACTTGACAGCTTTCCCATTTTACAAGTCTCCGGGTCTTTAATCCTGCGATACACTACTTATCGACTTTAGGGTGACTGTGTTGGTTAAGGTGGTAGTTCACTGTGACACGACCGAAATTTCGACGTTTTTTCATTAATTTTTTTAAATAAGAAAATAAAATGCGATCGTTTTGACAGAAGTCGTTTACTGTATTTGTAACGTAGAGTTAGAGGGTCATAATGGAGAGTTTGGTGGTTTAAGGATCATGGTTGATGGTTGATGGTTTAATAGTTGAGGGTTAATCGTTTAAGGGTCATAATGTAGAGTTTGATAGTTAAAGGGTCAGGAGTTAATGGTTTAAGAGTCATATTGTAGGGTTTGATGGTTTAAGGGCCATGGTTAATGGTAAATGATTTAATGATTAATGGTTATTAGTTTAAGGTTAGTGATGACGTTTTTTCATTCATTTTTTTAAATAACAAAATAAAATGCGATCGTTTTGAAATTTTTACATGTTGTTATTTGTATCTTAAAGAGTACATAAAAAATTTGGTTTACTTAATTTTACATGAATTTGTTTATGATTTTGTACGTCAAAGTAGAGTCCTCGAAAAAAGGTGACTTGTTTCGGGGAAGGACATAGCCTTCCGTGGTCATCTGACATAAAAAATCCAAAGGGATTATTGTTTTGTAGGCTTAACTCTATGAACAAACCTACAATATGCATGTTTTAAGAAAAAAAAACGAAATGGCGGACTTGTGAACAAAGAGGTCTGTGAAATCGATTTTTTTAAAATAAATTGTTTGAAAAAATTCATTTATTATTCAAAAATTGAATGTTTTAGAGGATAAGTATTTAGCTATGTGTGTCTAAAATAACGGAATTTTTTTTTAGCAAAATCGGTTGCATAGTTTTTAGTCGGTGCTTCCCCGAAATTTCGAAAACGTAGTTTCGAGAAAAACGTGTTTAAAGTTTTGACAACAGATTTTGTATAAAAAAATTAACTTCACATTAATCAGCTATGCCTGGTGCCTAGAGCAATCCTTCCGTTTCCTCAAAGTTATCTCAAAGCTCTCTTCATCTCTTCGAGAGATTTACAGTTTCTGGTGATTGCCAAACCGTAGTAATTAGTCATTTTTAACTTTAACTTATTAGTTAATTGCTCTCTTCTTCTGGCTATAACTTTAAAAATATTTTTTAAGTTATATCGTTTAAAGTTATTTCGGTCTAAAACTTTCACAGCATATTTTTAAGAGGTTTATCTTGCGAAAAAAAATCGATTTTTTGAACCCGTCACAGTGAACTACTACCTTAAGGAGTTTCCTTAATTAGAGGAACTACTGCGACTACTCCTTAAGGAGGTAATTCCTTAATTAACATGGGCCTTTATGGGTTTCACTGGTTTTTCCGTCTATAAACATGAAATTCACAATGATTGACAAACAGATTTCGACGAAAATTACAGAATAAATAAAAAAAATATCTAATGAACATTTGTAGAGCGTCATAAAATCGATTAAGAGTACTAATGAGATTCATAATAAATTAATTTGTCTCGAAAAATGCTGATTATTTTGAGGTTAAGCGTTTTCAAGTGCACTAAGCTGACCACGCTAGTCACAATAATTTTTCCCTCGACTCACTCGGTACCAGATGACAAAATCCAACGTCGGTAAGTGGCCGGCCGTCGGTAAGAGATTTTGTGGCAGAGAAATTGTTTCTTAGGTGTGTTATTATTTGGTGGCGATTTATTCTGTTAGGCTTGTTATTTGGTAGGGATATTGAAAACGCCCTCTGTTCAGCAGTAGTTAGAGAATGGACTTATAGGTAGTGATACTGCGTTAGTGTTTTACTGTGTTAGAGGTGTATTCCTTCTGGTAGTGCTGTAAATATGCCATCAAGTGTCTTTATGGTGTGTTTCGTCCTACGCTGCTTAAACTTTTTCTCCTACCTGCGAATAAGAACTTGATGGCCTTATGAGTCTTCTCGGATGAAAGTGCCCCTTACGTCGTAGAGAGAGAGAGTGAGAGAGTGAGAGAGAGAGAGAGAGAGAGAGAGAGAGAGAGAGAGAGAGAGAGAGAGAGAGGAAGTTGGAGAGTAGAGCTTAATTACTCATTCGACGAGTTGCCTTAACTAGCGTTAAGCCAAGTTTACCCAAGTGAATTCGCCAATGCGATTATAGGAAACAAACTCTCACCGTAATCTCGAGTAAAACGGAGAGGATAGAGTGTAGGGTTACAGTAGAGCGCACCGAGGGTTGATATACGTACGTGGAAAGGAGTCAGAGAGATTGACTGCAAGGATCGTTACGATACCAGCGAGAGATGCCAACAGCTTTCAGCCTTAATTAAACCTGCGTCCTTACTTCAATGATGTGACGCGTGAATTCTCCATTCACGTTTCACGCGGCTCCTCGTGTCTCCATGTACAAACACATAAAGTCATACACACCGAACATAATTTCAATGGTGAACCAAAGGTGGAAGCTCAATAGGACAGCTGAGGGTTAGGACACGAGTTAGTTAGCGGTTTAACAAAAAAGCCTTAGAGAATTTTTTGTAAAGACTGTCAGTCATCTTTGTTCCATCACGTTTGTTTCACTATAATTATAACTAAAAGGGTTTCACGAATTTTTAATGAAAAATACTGTGACCTTGAAGCGTGTGCTTAAAGCTCAGCACAGTAGTTCTTTGGAACGACTCCTAACTCTCAGTCGATTTTAATTAAACTTTCAGGTCATGTTCTTGAAATATATTGTATTAAAAGAAAATAACAGATTCAGAAAATATATTTCCCTACTTCGAATGTGGTGACCCCTTGAAAAAGGGTCGATTTTTGAACTTTCATTTAACCAACATTTTACGTATGAAATTTATGCACAGACCCAGAAAATCCGAGGGTTTTCACCTGTCCAACATCGTTCGAGGTTAGGCTCAATCACGGCGAACAAAGTCGACTAATATTCTGGCAGGAGCCAACTTTCACGGACAACGTCAGAGTCGAGAGAGTTTGGAAATCCCGGGTGAGTTTTCTCTCGATTGTTGCAAGCTTAACGCCAAATTCGTGATTGGATTTTGTGACGCTTCGATAATGGTTATTGTCTAGACTAATTTGAGGTCCATACAATATTTAACGATAATGCTCGATTCAATATTAATGGCGCGACTTTGATGAGTTCATAGCCTAAAAAAAATTGAAGGGGTCAAATGGGCGAAAGAAGTGAATTTTAGCAATTTTTTGGACAATCATATTAGGCGGTGTTCTGGTCTAGAATTTTGAGAAAATATTTTGGTTTTTTTTCATAATTTTAAAGTTTAGACCTTTAAGAACATATCCTCGAAAGCAAATTTTTTAATTCCAATAATTTCCGTATGTTTTTCTCAAAACTACTTTTCTCAACACTGCTGACATATCTCAAGTTCTACTCAACCGATTTACTTGACATTTTTGACAAATCTTCATTGTGTAATTATCGTCCCTACCACCATTCTATCAAAATTATTATTTTTACTGTTGAAAAAAATTAAAAACTGAAAAAAAGAATCGAAAAACACATTTTTCGTTCAGACAGCCGCCATTTTGTGAATTTTTTTTTCTATTCTCTCCGAGGTAGGGGCTATAAAAACATTCTTACTGATTGAGAATGTTTTTTTAAATTTTATATCGGATGAGTAGAAGGAGTGCAAACATGTCAGCTAGCGCACCCTTTTTTAGCCCCAACTTTACCAGCTTATAATTTATTTGATTTTTATTTTTTTCCCTGGAAATTTTTTTGTTCACTGTCAAAATATTAATAAATATGTTGTAAAAAAAAGAATGGTAAAAATATATTTTTTTAATCGAGCTTAACAAAACGCTCAAAATGGGTGTCCCTAGACCAGAATACCGCCTTAATATATTTCCACAGATATTCGGTATCAAGAAACATCTAAAGAGCATTTGTTAATTTTTCGGTACAAAAATATATAATTATAACGTCACAATTCTTCATTCTCACTAAAAATATACTCACTACAAATATTATTTTTAAAAAAGTAATTTTATATCACTCAGTACAATAATAGACGCTTTTACGTCCGCAAGCGGACGTGAAAACGTTCATATTGGACCTCGTGATATAAAATATCGTACATCACTCGTCAGAAAATGTTTTTACGTTCTCGTGATGTAATGTACTATTTTGACTGTAAGGGGACCCTTTAGACGCGTGAAAAATAGGCATTTAAAATTTTTTTTTTAAAGGTGATCAAATAATCGAATCATTTTGAAATTTTGACATTAATTTATTAAAACTTTCAAGATTCAGAAAACATTTTTTTTTGTGAAAAACAAAATTGCGTAGGGGAGGCTGGGTAGGGGAGGCTGGGGCACAATCGTCCCCCTAAAAAATTTGGTAAACAAATTTTTGTTGGTTTCTTGTTGAATTATCACAAATTTGATGTATTGACTCAGTTTGTGGCCGATCCGCGATAACTGGGGCATAATGGACCACCCTAAAAAATTATGTCAGAAGTTTTATTGTTTATCTTCGCGTTATGACGAATTTAATGTATTCGTCCATTTTTAAGTCGATGCACTGCATCCGGGGTAAAATAGACCATCAAAAGAAAAAGAAAGTGAAAAAAATTTATTTTTAATTTTGGGGTTAAAAAAAATCATAGTTGAAAAATGTAGAAGTTCTTTATTATTTAACGAATTTTTAGTTAATATATATATATTTTATGTTAAACAAATAAACAATAACATTAATTATGATTTATGAAAAACAATTTGTTGAGGTAAAAAAAATCATTTTTTAGAGGGGGGTGCTCCCAGAAATTTTTTTTTCGGAGTTTCAGTAAAATGTCGAATGCGTTCAAGATAAAACCAAAGTAAACTGATTTCATGGGGTTGAAAGGCAGAAAAAGTATCAACCGGCGCCTGAAGCTCGAAATATTTTCATGACAGTTTCTCAGTTTTGATTAACTCCATTCTAAAAATTTCTGACTGCACGTTAACGATGACAATTTGATACCGTGAGAAAATTTTCAACGATAAGCCATGTCCCAGCTTTCCATTAAATAACACATTAAAGCTGCGAATAGATGAGAAATGTAGTGTCGCCGACAGAGTTCGCGGAATTTTGAATAACCTGATAAGGGTTGAGAATTTTGAGTATACGCGAAATATAACAGCCGGGACATGCAAGCTCTCGGGGAGGGTCGTGAAAGGGACTCGCGAGTGAACGAGCATCTGAGTAGATAGTAAAGTTTGTGTAACGCCAGCGAAAACGAGCTTCTGGCGAATCCGGTAGGCAAGGTCACATCCACTTTCCGCCGTGAGAGGTGGCGAAAGGGTTTTGGGGGAATGGGGGAAACCACCCCCAGCCTAGTGGTTTACTATTTATCCATGAGAATGGGCCGAGGGCCGAAGTAAACGGTCGAAAAGCCGAGAGATCTTGTTTATGAGACAGCGATTATCGTTTGCTCGGCGTTGAGAGCCAAGAGCCATGATTTACGTTTAAACATGGAACGAGGCACTCTCCAGACGTTCTCATAGAGGCAACAACGGCCATTGCAAGCATCGTGAAAACCAAACGCTGTATCTCTCCATGCTAATAGATTTTCCATCATCCATCCACCGTCATTTTGGAGCCTCCGACTCATTTGTCTTCATACAGCTCTACTCTGCACCCAGAAAAAAGATCTAGTACATTTAACTAAATCCTAGTCAAGCCAAATAAATTTTTTTAGTTGTAGGCCGGCCTAATACAACTCTGTTCATGTCAACGAAATTTTTTTTTTTTTGATGACCTACTGGGAAAATATATTGCGATCAAATAAATTTTTATTTAATATTAATAAATATTATTTCAAACTGAACAAATATGTATTTAAATGAAATAATTTTTTTTTTAATATTTACACAATATATATTTTTAAACATTTAAATCTTTGAATGTATAGCTACACATATGAAGTCTACAATTTCGTAAAACTTCGTCTTTTCTTTGACAGAAGGGAAAAGAAAAAAGACCCTTTTTTATGGGAATCCTTTTCGGGGATTCGACCACACCCAGAAAAAAGATCTAGTCGTAGGTACTATAACCGTTTATTTGACTATTTTTTAGTTACTTTAAAGAAAATTTACTTTCCATCCAAATTTGGGCGATATTTACTTGCACTATATTTATTTATTTGAATTCCCCGTCATCGAGAAACAGGCGTTGAAGAAAAATTCTATTTGTTGTTACTAAATACCTATTCACTCGTAATCTCATCCGATCATATCTGCAAATTCGTTAGTACCCCAAAAATCCGCCAGGTGGCTACCTCTCGCACAAGCGAATTTGCCTCTCAACGCCTATATCCTTGCCAAGCTCGTCTACGTTTGATGTCCTTATTTTTCAGTATGGATATCTAATACATTGAACATTGCGGCAAAACGCAAGATGGTCGAATCCCCGAAAAGAATTCCCATAAAAAAGGGTCTTTTTTCTTTTCCCTTCTGTCAAAGAAAAGACGAAGCTTTACGAAATTGTAGACTTCATATGTGTAGCTATACATTCAAAGATTGAAATGTTTAAAAATATATATTGTGTAAATATTTAAAAAAAAATTATTTCATTTAAATCCATATTTGTTCAATTCGAAATAATATTTATTAATATTAAATAAAAATTTATCAGATCGCAATATATTTTCCTAGTAGGGCATTCAAAAAAAAAAAATTTCGTTGACATGAATAGAGTTGTATTAGGCCGGCCTACAACTAAAAAAATTTATTTGTCTTGACTAGGATTTAGTTAAATGTACTAGATCTTTTTTCTGGGTGCATCTTACATTTTGCCGCAATGTTCAATGTATCAGATATCCATACCGAAAAATAAGGATATCAAACATAGATGAGCTTGGAAAGGATATAGGCGTTGAGAGGCAGGTTCGCTTGTGCGAGAGGTAGCCGCCTGGCGGATTTTTGGGGTACTGACAAATCTGCAGATATGATCGGATGAGATTACGGGTGAATAGGTATTTAGTAACAACGAATAGAATTTTTCTTCAACGCCTGTTTCTCGATAACAGGGAATTCAAATAAATAAATACAGTGGAAGTAAATATCGTCCAAAATTGGATGGAAAGAAAATTTTCTTTAAAGTTAGTAACTAAAAAATAATCAAATCAACGTTTATAGTACCTAGATCGACTAGATCTTTTTTCTGGGTGTGAAATTAGCAAACCTCGGTGGAAGGTTCTTGGCGCCGAGATCAATATTCATTGGCTGCCTCCATTTTCGATAATTGCCCATGAAAGTCCTTTTTAATAACATTTGGGCCAGAGAGATTTTTTTCATGATGTTCATCAAGGACGATTATTCAGCCAATGATGATGATGATAATCGCTGATGAAAGTCCTTTTGAAATGACATTTGGACCAGAGAGATTTTTTTTCATGATGGTTATCAATGACCATCATTGAGACAATGATTTACTACATTTGCAGCAGATTGTGGAACTACTTTAGTGGTTTTAGAACCTACTGCAAGAAAATTCTAAATTAAACGGATAAAAGTGATTACCGTATATTCAGTACAGCTAATAATTTTTATAATCGAGGTTAGCATAGTTTAATATAGGTTAGAATGGAATAAATTTCAATGATGAAAAAAATTATTAAAAAAATAATAAATCGAACAGAAAAAAGTGATTATCGGATATTCAGTACAGCCAATAATTTTTATAATCGAGTTTAGCATAATTTAATATGGGTTAGAATGAAATAAATTCCAATGATAAAAAAAATGATTAAAACAATAATAAATTGAACAGAAAAAAGTGATTACCGGATATTCAGTACAGCCAATAATTCTTAGAATCGATTATAAAAATGATTGGCTGTACTGAATATCCGACAATCACTTTTTTCTGTTCAATTTATCATTTTTTATGGTTATGCTAACCATGTTTTTTTAGTGCAGATCACGATAAAGTTTCAGGCATTTGCTGTGTCCTATTTTGTGCCAAAACTGCATATTCCATTATATTATGGTTAAACAACATTTTATTTTTTATTTTTACCAAAAATGCAGTTGGTTCCATCGACATTGACTCCATATGTCATTGTGAGAAATCTTGGTTAATATTATTAAAAGTGATTAGCGGATATTCAGAATACCCAATAATTTTTATAATTGACGTTAGCATAGTTTAATATGGGTTAGTATGGAATGAACTCCAATGATACAAAAACATGATAAAAAAAATAATAAATTGAACAGAAAAAAGTGATTACCAGATATTCAGTATAGCCAATAATATTTATAATCGAGGTTAGCATAGTTTAATATGGGTTAGTACGGAATAAATTCCAATGATACAAAAAAATGATAAAAAAAATAATAAATTGAACATAAAAAAGTGATTACCAGATATTCAGTATAGCCAATAATATTTATAATCGAGGTTAGCATAGTTTAATATGGGTTTTAGTATGGAATAAATTCCAATGATAAAAAAAATGATATAAAAAATAATAAATTGAACAGAAAAAAGTGATTACCGGATATTCAGTACAGCTAATAATTTTTATAATTGAGGTTAGCATAGTTTAATATGGGTTAGTATGGAATAAATTCCAATGATACAAAAAATGATAAAAAAAAATAATAAATTGAACAGAAAAAAATGATTATCGGATATTCAGTACAGCCAATAATTTTTATAATCGAGTTTAGCATAATTTAATATGGGTTAGAATGAAATAAATTCCAATGATAAAAAAAATGATTAAAACAATAATAAATTGAACAGAAAAAAGTGATTACCGGATATTCAGTACAGCCAATAATTCTTATAATCGATTATAAAAATGATTGGCTATACTGGATATCCGACAATCACTTTTTTCTGTTCAATTTATCATTTTTTATGGTTATGCTAACCATGTTTTTTTAGTGCAGATCACGATAAAGTTTCAGGCATTTGCTGTGTCCTATTTTGTGCCAAAACTGCATATTCCATTATATTATGGTTAAACAACATTTTATTTTTTAATTTTACGAAAAATGCAGTTGGTTCCATCGACATTGACTCCATATGTCATTGTGAGAAATCTCGGTTAATATTATTAAAAGTGATTACCGGATATTCAGAATACCCAATAATTTTTATAATTGACGTTAGCCTAGTTTAATATGGGTTAGTATGGAATGAACTCCAATGATACAAAAACATGATAAAAAAAATAATAAATTGAACAGAAAAAAGTGATTACCAGATATTCAGTATAGCCAATAATATTTATAATCGAGGTTAGCATAGTTTAATATGGGTTAGTACGGAATAAATTCCAATGATACAAAAAAATGATAAAAAAAAATAATAAATTGAACAGAAAAAAGTGATTACCAGATATTCAGTATAGCCAATAATATTTATAATCGAGGTTAGCATAGTTTAATATGGGTTTTAGTATGGAATAAATTCCAATGATAAAAAAAATGATATAAAAAATAATAAATTGAACAGAAAAAAGTGATTACCGGATATTCAGTAATAAATTCCAATGATAAAAAAAACGATAAAAAAAATAATAAATTGAACAGAAAAAAGTAATTACCGGATATTCAGTACAGCCAATAATTCTTATAATCGATTATAAAAATTATTGGCTATACTGAATATCCGTTAATAACTTTTTTTTGTTCAATTTATCATTTTTTATGATCATGCTAACCATGCTAACCATATTGTCTTAGTGCGGGTCACGATAAAGTTTCAGGCATCTGCTGTGTCCTATTTTGTGCCAGAACTGCATATTCCATTATATTATGGTTAAACAACATTTTTTTTTTTTTATTTTACCAAAAATGCAGTTGGTTCCATCGACATTGACTCCATGTGTCATTGTGAGAAATCTCGGTTAATATTATGGCTTGCAGGGTTCGCGTAACTTCATTAATGCAACACTCATAAATCACGGAATTCTTTTGCCAGGTGTTTCAATTAAAGCATAAATGATTAATTGCCTTTTCCCCGATCTTTGCATTCATTCATTCTTGCGCCCACACGCTCGAACCACCAAGCTGCAACAAATGAACTCGCGGTATATCAATTATATTTTTTTCTCACCGTAATTGAAAAGTCAGAGAAAGTTCTATTCGAGCTTGAATTTATTCGTGAATTTTCGCTGGCGAAGAAAACGTCTTTGAAATCGAATTTTTTTTTCACGGTCCTTTCCGTTCGTATTTTATTTGAAGTTAAAATTTATTTAAAGCAGTTTCGTGGAATATGCAGCTGTAAATATCCATATCATGATCGTGGGTTGGCAGGATTTACTTTTTTAAGTTATTCGAATGTTTCGCAGGAACCAGGACAACTTTTGTATCCGGGAGTTCACAACGTACGATATATCGCTTCCGATCCATCGGGCAATCGTGCCGAGTGCCATTTCACCATTCGCGTACGAGGTAAACATTATTTTTTAAATATTTAAAAAAAATATTTTTTGCAATAAACCTCAAATATTGAAAATATATTTTGTTAGAAAAGCTACACATCACACATTTCGCCAGAACTCAACGTAAACTAATTTAACAAGAGGCATTTGAAACGGGAAGGATTTGGCTTCATTTCCTGTTTTTTAAATTATTTTTACAATTTGTTTTTAGTTTTGGACTTTATTTTGAAAACAACTGTTTTTTGCCTTTTTTTCCTCTCTTCAGGTGCACCCATCTTATAGAGGGAATTTTTTTGATACATTTTTACGATTCGATTCATAAAGGGGAAAGTTTGAACTTCAATTTCCTTTTTTTTTAAACTTTGAACGATTTTTTATCCCAAAGTTATTCTGTTTTTTGTGAAAAAAGAGGAAATTTGAAAAATCCCGTATAACACGAAAACAAAGAGGATTCATGAAAAACTTTAAGAGAGTAAAAAGTTGCGTCTGTTTTCGTTGAGTTCAGAGGAATTTTTTCAGATTTTTTTCCAACATTTTTTTTTCAACCAAAAATAGGAGAAACAAAATTTGGAAAAAAAATGTGAAAAAAATTCCAATGTGTTGAAAATGGTAACATAAAGTATTTTCCCCTCCTGAAATGTTATCTATAAATCCATAGTTTTCGAGTTATGGTAATTGAATGATCTGAGCTGCGACCCAGAAAATGAGGAAAAAAAATTTGAAAAAAATCTGAAAAAATTCCTCTGAATTTAACGAAAACAGACGCAACTTTTTACTATCTTGAAGTTTTTCATGAATTCTCTTTGTTTTCGTGTTATACGGGATTTGTCAAATTTCCTCTTTTTTCACAAAAAACTGAACAACTTTAGGAAAAAAATCGCTCAAAGTTAAAAAAAAAAGGAAATTGAAGCTCAAACTTTCCCCTTTATGCAAATCGTAAAAATGTATTTAAAAAAATTCTTTCAGAAGATGGGTGCACCTGAAGAGAGGGGAAAAATGCGAAAAATCGTTATTTTCAAAATAGAGTCCAAATCTAAAAACAAACTGTAAAAATAATTTAAAAAAATAAATTAATTAAATTTTTCATGTACAAACGCTCCAAAAATTATCGATGATTTTTCTACTACCCCCATTTGATTATTGTTCTCCAAATTTTCGATTGACCATGATGAATAATCCTTTCAAATTTCAAAAATTCAAAAGGATTCAGAAAAATCGATTTTCCGACCAAAAGGAAATCGATTTCTCGACTTTTTGGGAAATTGAAAAAATTTCCCCACAGAAACAAAGCTTTCTCTACGAGGAAGCAAAGTCTCAAATTTAACAATGGAAATTCAGCAATTTTATTAAATAAAAATTAAAATTTAAACAAAGTTGATCCATTAAAGTAATAAGAAAACTCTTCGACGTACACTGAGAAAATTTTTTTGTTGAAAATGCAAAAATTTGTTTGACTCAACCAAATATTTGTTTCCGGACGTTCAACGAGATCATTTTGGTAATTCAACAAAGATACAGTGGAAATTTTAGTTAAATCGGTTAAATCGTTGCTTGAATGGGCAAAGTTTCAATTCAATCAAATAAATATCTTTGTACCAAATAAATTGTGTGATCGAAAAAACGAAATGTTTTTTTGTTGCAGCTAAATTTATTTAGTTAAAATATACTAGAAATCTCATATCCTCATATCTTATGGTTAACCAAATCCATTTGTTGAATTAATTATAGTTTCATTACTTCAAACAAATTAATATTGAATGAACTGCATTTTTTTCAACCAAATGAATTTAGTTGTTTTAACTGAACTTTTTTCTCAGTGTAGGATACTTCTTTCTAAGGATTTTTTTTTCAAAAATTGTATGACCAAAATTCTCATTCACTTGTAGAACTTTCGGGGTGATGTTGAAAAAAAAGAGAGAAAAATGCATACCATTTGTCCCAACGTGTCCCATTCGTCTTACGTGTACTTTGTCTTTACTTTTCAGAGCCTGAGCATCCGCAGGATTCCGAGGTAAGTGGTAACGTATCGTCGCAGAGTTTAAGCACCGACGAATTCTCAATCCTCGAACTTTTCTACCGGCGAAAAATACCCGACTGCAGCGTTCTCGAAGGTTCAACCGCGAATCCGTGAACAAATGTGTCTCGCGTTCGGGACAAGGGGAGAAAACGCGAGATTTAAGCGTCAACCCCGGGGGCCACGTATCACTTTGCAAGGATTTCCTAAAATCTGGGTTTTCCCATAAATTTTTTCGTCCTCACCGGAAAACTAGAAAAATATTAAATTTTCCTATGCTACAATTACGTTTATTTTTCAATTATTTTACCCGACGTCAGGATTGCCAGTGAGTCACTATTATCACTATTGGTCACTATTTTGACCCTTCGTTAAGGATTAAAATAGTTGTCAAATACTAACACTAATATTTGAATTAAAAAAAATACTAGTAGGCGCCAAAAACATTGAAAAAAGGGCCAATTGATTTTTCAACGAAAATCAAAATTTTAATATAAGAACAAAAATCGTGAATTTCTCTATTTTTGACTGAGTTATAGACTTTTGAATGTTGCTGGGGTCCAATAGACCCCAGTGGGACCGTTAAGGGTTAAAATCGTGTCACTTTCCTCACTATTTTCAAAATTTGGTCACTATTGTCACTATTTCAGAGCTCAGAAGTTGTTAGAATAGAGGTACCGGTTAGAATAGGGAACAAATTTCGAAAAATCATCAGAATCGTATGAACATAGCGGGGTTTTGATCCGCCAACGATTACGAAGAGAATGAGCGCAGTCCAGAGCCAAAATTTGGAGTATGCCTTTAAAAATTTGCAAAAATCGATGCTCAAACTTAAAAAATCTGCCAAAAATCGAAAAATTATTAGAATCGGATGAACAAAGCGGCGTTTTGAAGCTTCTACGATTACGAAGAGAATGAGCGCAGCCCAGAGCCAAAATTCTGACTGGAACAAAAATTACACCTATTTTAGTGGACTGATTCGATGTTGGTCAAAATGCAAAAAAAAAATTAAAAAAAAAATTTCAAACCTTATGTCGATGTATTTTGTCCCTGTGAGCACGGATCTACCAATAGTTTTCTCAAAAAATCCAAATTTTTATGAATTTTCATCATAAACATTTTTGCTCAATTTCAGCCCCATTCTGAAAAGCGTCGAAATCGCGAAATTTTAAAGGCCTATAACTTATTTAAACGAAAAAGCCATTATTGTGTCACTATTTTTGTGAAAGACAATTCAGTCCAATTTGCTCTCAATTTAAAATTGTCCGATTTGCTCCGAATTAAAAATTTTCCTTTCGAGAATATATGGGGCGTTCCACACCAAACCGGACACCATTTAGCTTTTGCATCTCCGATTTTTTTCATATTTTTTTATGTTTTAGTATTGGTTGTAATGGTAAATGGGCCAAATGGGACGTTTTTTTTCAACATTTTTGTTTTTAAACGTACTTTCGATTAAAAATATCGAAAAAAATTTTCAAACCGTATTTCTATGAGATTTTTAAATCTTAAAAATAAATTGTTGATTTACAAAAAACACGTACTGATCGATTTTCTTAAAATTTTTTTGTAAAAAACTATCATCCATTCCACAACTTTTAAGCCTAACGAGATAATGGGTAAACGATAGGATCTATTTTTTTCGATTTTAAATTTAGCACCATTTAGCTTTTGTATCTCCAATTTTTTTCAAAATTTTTTATGTTTTAGTATTGGTTGAAAGATGCCTATTTGATTTTTTTCAATTTTTTTTGTCGATCCGTTTTCAAGATATAGATTTTTCAAAAAATATGTTTCTTTTTTTTCGTAATCGTCCATAACTTCGCGAAAAATGGGCCAAATATAGGATATTTTTTTTCAAAAATTTTATTTTGAACTTACTTTTTATAAAAAATATTGAAAAAAATTTTCCAACCGTATTTCCATAAGATTTTTTGGTTTTAAATATAAATTGTTGATTAAGTAGGTAATGGGATAACGATGGGATCTATTTTATTTTTATTTTTCAATTTCCATATTTTAGTTATCCGTGTTGGAAATAAATATTTATCTTTTTTAAACAAAATAGATATATCTTAATCATTAAATGAACGATGACCGATAGTTTTTATTTGAATATACCACAATATATGATTACCTCATTAGATGCTATTTGATTATTTTTGAAATACGGTTTGAAAATTTGTTTCAATATTTTTTATAAAAAGTACGTTCAACAACAAAAATTTTGAAAAAAAACGTCCTGGCCTATTTTTCGCGAAGTTATAAACGTTTACAAAAACAAAGAAACATATTTTTTGAAAAATCTATATCTTGAAAACGGATCGACAAAAAAAATTTTCAACCAATCTCTTTCAACCAATACTAAAACATTAAAAAAATTGAAAAAAATCGGAGATACAAAAGCTAAATGGTGCTAAATTTAAAATTGAAAAAAAAAATAGATCCCATCGCTTACCCATTATTTCGTTAGGCTTAAAAGTTGTGGAATGGATGAGAGTTTTTTACAAAAAAAATTTAAGAAAATCGATCAGTATGTGTTTTCTGTAAATCAACAATTTATTTCTAAACTTGAAAATCTCATAGAAATACGGTTTGAATTTTTTTTCAATATTTTTAATCAAAAGTACGTTCAAAAACAAAATTTTTGAAAAAAAAACGTCCCATTTGGCCCATTTTTCGCAAAGTTATGGGGGTTTGAAAAAAAGGTAGCCTGATTTATGAAAAATCGATATCTTGAAAACGGCTCGACAAAAGAATTGAAAAAAATCATGAAGACCTCTTTCAACCAATACTAAAACATAAAAAATTTTGAAAAAAATCAGAGATGCAAAAGCTAAATGGTGTCCGGTTCGGTGTGGAACGCCCCATATTCTAAAAGGTCTAAACTTTATGATATCCAAAAAAAAATGATTTTTTCAAAATTTTGGTCCAGAATACTCCCTGAATCGCGAAAGATTGAAGGGTTGATTGGACACCCCCGGATCAAGACCTGTGTTGAACTCGACGTACAAGATCAATTTCCTTCGAGTAAATTCGAGACGTCGTAAACCGTTAAATGTAACAAAACCTGGTACGATAAAGAGCAAGGGGGATGAAGAGCGAGAGGGTTAAATTAAAGTTGGAATAATCCTCCGAACTTTACGTTATTGCCGCCATAAAAGTTATTTCTAGCCAGCGGCTACCAAGTAAAGTACCGACCTCTTTAGACTTCGCTATAGTCGAGAATGTTGTATTATCCACTGCATCAGAAGGGATGAAGCAAAAGGGGCGCGACCCGTCCCTCCCGAACCTTAAATTGCCGGAGTTGCGCCCTTTTTGCTTGTTAGCAGTTCGGTAATAGTACATTACGATACGAGTGCGATGAAACTTTTTCGAAAACGAGTGTGAGTTTGCAGCTTGTGCCGAAGGCGAATGCTGCAATCACACGAGTTGAGAAAAAGTTTCTCGCACGAGTATCGTACAAAATTTTATCGAACGAGTGCGTAAAGTGCCCGCTTCTCGCACGCGCAGCGAAGCGAAGCGTGCGAGAATTGGTCACTTTACGCACGGAGTGCAATAAAAGTATAAAAAGATCTAGCCGTAGGTACTATAATCGTTTATTTGATTATTTTTTAGTTACTTTAAAGAAAAATTTTTTTCCATCCAATTTTGGGCGATATTTACTTCCACTATATTTATTTATTTGAATTCCCTGTCATCGAGAAACAGGCGTTGAAGAAAAATTCTATTCGTTGTTACTAAATACCTATTCACCCGTAATCTCATCCGATCATATCTACAGATTCGTCAGTACCCCAAAAATCCGCCAGGTGGCTACCTCTCGCACAAGCGAACCTGCCTCTCGGCGCCTATATCCTTTCCAAGCTCGTCTATGTTTGATATCCTTATTTTTCAGTATGGATATCTAATACACTGAACATTGCGGCAAAACGCAAGATGGTCGAATCCCCGAAAAGGATTCCCATAAAAAAGGGTTTTTTTTTCTTTTCCCTTCTGTTAAAGAAAAGACGAAGCTTTAGGAAATTGTAGACTTCATAAGTGTAGCTATACATTCAAAGATTGAAATGTTTAAAAATATATGGTGTAAATATTTAAAAAAAATGATTTCATTTAAATACATATTTGTTCAGTTTGAAATAATATTTATTAATTTAAATAAAAATTTATTAGATCACAATATATTTTCCTAGTAGGTCATTAAAAAAAAAAAATTCTTTGACATGAATAGAGTAGTATTAAGTCGACCTACAACTAAAAAAAATTATTTGGCTTGACTAGGTTTTAGTTAAATGTATTAGATCTTTTTTCTGGGTGTACGTGAGAGATCCTGTAGAGCAAAAGGACTCGGACGGGTTGATTTCCGGTCGAGGAATACCGGGATCAGCGTCCTTTTGCTTTTCAGGGATCGATGGACATTCAGGGAGAAAAACACGGTCACGGTTGCTATAGTTGACTCGCCCTTATTTCTCGTTCGCTGCTTTGGGGCTAATGCTGTTTTTTCTGCTTTGTTCCTCTCTGGGGTATCCGGTAAATATTCGTTTAAGAGAGCTGCTGGGATCATCGGCCGAGTCCTCGTGGACTCTTTGGCGAACTCTCGAACGAGTCGTAAAACCAGCTGGGACAGAGATCTTCGAGGGTTGAAGAAAAAAAAAAGAATGTCTCTTTTCCCCGCGAGGGATTTACGAGAGAAATGCTATAGACGAAGGAATTCGTAATATATATATATATAAAAAGAGCTGGTTTGAAAAATTTGCATAGAACGAGCATGAGGAAATATAAGACGAGATTGTTTGATTTTTTTTTTCACGCTACTCCGATCAGCCAAGGACTTATCGAAGGATGCTCATGTGCCCAGGAAGAGTACCCCAACCGATACCAGCCACCGGATACCGAGTAAGTTGAAAAAAAATCCAAATTTGTGGGAACTTTAGATCCAAAGTTGCAGAAAAAGCAATTATTCGTAAACATTATCATCATTTGATGGAGATGGATCTCGAAGAATTGTAAATAAATTGTTTTATAATTTTTTGAAACAATGACTATCGATTTTATTGACGAAATTTTCAGAAAACCTAAAGTCAAAACGTGAATGTCCCAAAATAGCTGAGACTGATTTCTAAAAGATGAAATTGATCGATAATTCAAAATCTATTGGTCAGAACTAGATCAAACTCCACAGAAATATAGATTATTTGTCGTAAAAATATAATATGATTTTTTAAGATTTTTTAAAAATGAGGTTTTTCAGTTATTCTTGATTTTCGAAAAAACGTAGTTTTACGATTGTGGCGTCATAAATGCACCAAATGAGGTTAATTTGTGCTCATTTCGAAGGGTTTTGAATACAGTTTCGATTTCTCGAAGTAAAATTCTCGAATTTCAAAATTCGGCGGAGTTATACACAAAAGCAAAAAAGTTGTGTTTCGAGTCGTTAAAAGTACGCAATTTTCAAAAAATCATAACTCGTACAAATAATTTTATTTTGGGCTAGCGATTTAACAGTAATGTTTTCTCATGATAGAGAACACGGGAAAATATCAAGAGCATGATTTTACATGAATTACTTAATTTTACATGAATTTGTTTATGATTTTCTGAAATCAAAAATCCAATGAAATTATTGTTTTTCAGGCTAAATTCTAGTGCTCTAACCTATAATATGCATATTTTAAGGAAAAAAACGAAATGGCGGACTCCTGAACAAAAAGGTCTTCGAAATTGAATTTTTTTTTTTTGATACATTGTTTTAAAACATTCATTTATTATTGAAAAATTTAATGTTTTAGAGGTTAGGTATTTAGCTATGTGTGTTTAAAATAACGGGTAACATTTTTAGCCAAATCGTAGTAATTAGTCATTTTTAACAATAACTCATTAGTTAATTGCTCTCTTCTTTTGACTATAACTTTAAAAATATTTCAAATTTCGATCTGAAACTTTTAGAGTTCTTAAGATGTTTATCTTACGAAAGATGTAAAAAAAAAAAAAAATTTTTGAACCAGTCACCTTAAGCTTTTTTCCTGAATCTAAAATTTCCACAAAACGCAAAACTATATTTATCCGCATGGAAATGTTTTTTTCTCCAAAAACAATATTTTTGTCGTAAAGAGGCTAAATGAAATTTGTAAAAGAGTGAAACAATGAAATTTGGGGATCTCAACGATGAAGAATGGAATTTGGAAAAAATGCTAATTTCTTTACTCTGGAAAAATGGTGGGAGATAAGAATTACAGAATTATTCTCGCAGGGGACGAGGTATATTTTGTTGCTTTGAGTTTTATTTTTTATTTTCGTTGTTTTTTTTCTGTCCAAAGTGGCAAATCCCAAGTGGCTGCTACTTGAGATACACGAGAATTTTCTCCGGGGCGTATGCCCTACAGCAACGTTACAACGGGGTTGAACGACGAAGGGATAAATATCAGGACGTCACAGCCGCTTATCACGAGATTCATCCGATACAACGTGGACAACATTCGAGCCTCACGAGGCCTTATCCCCTCGTCGACTGTAAGTGTATGTGTTGCACGTTTGTACATAGTTTTTTTTTCCCGTTATTGCACATTCGAAAATCTGTCCCCTTTCTTGAATTTTAAAAAATTGTTTGTACATAGTATTTTCAAGTGATTTCACATTTCAAAATTTGGCTCTATCAGCTGCATTTCATTTTTTTGCATATAGTTTTTACATCCGGTTTTGGTTTCGAAATTTATCATTTTTTGTTGTTGAATTCGTCCAAGCAGTTGATTTGAAAATGATTGATTTGTTTTCAAAGATTTGAGAAAAATTAATAATCATTTCGAAGACTTTTTGACATAGTTTTTTCAAGTGATTTCACATTTCAAAATTTGGCTCTGTCAGCTGCATTTTATTTTTTTGCACATACTTCTTACATCCGGTTTTGGTTTCGAAATTTATCATTTTTTTTTTGTTAAATTCGTCCAAGCAATTTATTTGAAAATGATTGATTTGTTTTCAAAGATTTGAGAAAAAATAATAATCGTTTCGAAGACTTTTTGACATAGTTTTTTCAAGTGATTTCACATTTCAAAATTTGGCTCTTTCAGCTGCATTTTATTTTTTTGCATATAGCTTTTACATCCGGTTTTGGATTTTAAAATTTATCATTTTTTTTTGTTGAATTCATCCAATCAATTTATTTGAAAATGACTGATTTGTTTTCAAAGATTTGAGAAAAATTAATAATCGTTTCGAAGACTTTTTGACATAGTTTTTTCAAGTGATTTCACATTTCAAAATTTGGCTCTTTCAGCTGCATTTTATTTTTTTGCATATAGCTTTTACATTCGGTTTTGGATTTAAAAATTTATCATTTTTTTTTGTTGAATTCGTCCAAGCAATTTATTTGAAAATGACTGATTTGTTTTCAAAGATTTGAGAAAAATTAGTAATCATTTCGAAGACTTTTTTACATAGTTTTTTCAAGTGATTTCACATTTCAAAATTTGGCTCTGTCAGCTGCATTTCATTTTTTTGCACATACTTTTTACATCTGGTTTTAGATTTTGAAATTTATCATTTTTTTTTTAATTCGTCCAAGCAATTTAGTTGAAAATGATTGATTTGTTTTCAAAGATTTGAGAAAAATTAATAATCATTTCGAAGACTTTTTAACATAGTTTTTTCAAGTGATTTCACATTTCAAAATTTGGCTCTGTCAGCTGCATTTCATTTTTTTGCACATACTTTTTACATCTGGTTTTGGATTTTGAAATTTATCATTTTTTTTGTTGAATTCGTCCAAGCAATTTATTTGAAAATGATTGATTTGTTTTCAAAGATTTGAGAAAAATGAATAATCATTTCGAAGACTTTTTGAGGTGGAAACCCATGGGAGAGGTGAAAAAATTGTCAATGTTAGGAAATTTTTTCACGACGAATTAATTATTAAAGGGTTTTTTTTATTAAGTATATATTCAACCTATTTCATAGTAGCTTTTATTAAAGAAGTCTTGAAAATTAATAGAATTATAGATATCTTGACACCAAAAAAAATTTCCTCTCTATCAACCCCTTAAATATCTTGGTGAAAATAAAAAAATGAAATATCAATATTTTTAAGAATTTTTTTAAATTTACAAAATGGTGACAGATGGAATTTTTTCATTTTTAATGTACGTTTTTTTAAGCAGGTTTGAAAAATAGAAATTATGAAATTTATGATTTTAATTTAAATTAAAGTAAAATTAAAATTGAAATTAAAGTAAATTAAAGTAAAATTAAAATTAAAATTAATTAAAATTTAATTTAATTAAATATTAATTTTTACTTAAATTTATTTTTAGAATCAGCCGCGCACAGACTTAGCAACTGTGATTACAAAACAAAAAATTGAAAATCTGCTGAGATTTTTTAGAATGTCTTCTGGGACAAAATTTTTCTTGATTTAGAGTTACGTTCTTCATCGGCATTTTCAGGGTCATTCTTGTCTTTTTTGGCTTTTTTATGAATCATATTCGCGCAATTGTCGACAATTTTTTTTTAAATTATAATTTGAAGAAGTGCAAAATTTTTTGTTTTCACAGTGAAAAAAAAAAAATTCTCTCCTGGACGAGAGAAATATTTTCTCACAACTGAAACCCCGCGAAATATCGATGCAAAATATCCGGAATTCCTCGCCCTTTATTTCTGCTTTCCGCTTATTCAATAACCGAAAACCGACCTCTCTTCTTCGCGAAGTTGTAAAACTACCGATTTCGCATAATCGTCGTGCATAAAGCGCGATAAAAAGTGTCGGAGATGGGGTTAACTTTGGAAACTTTGCTCTCATCGCGAATGCGATGGAAGTCTCGGAAGAAGTGAAACTATATGTCGGAACCCCGGAAACGATTCGAATTGAAAGTAGATTCCTTCATTTATATGGGTCATTCCATTTGGCAACGATCGAATCGTCATTATAACCGTTTATTATATCCGAGTTACATTTTGATTTTTTCTTCATTTTCAAAATCACATTATCAAACTTCAACCCTCAAAGTTAACCCTCCAGAAATAAAATTGGAGCTCCAAAAAATCAATCAATAACTGAATCCATTTTTGATTAGATTTTCAAAGAAATCATCAACGCTCAGACTTTCACTCAATTTTTACAAACAAATATTTCACTGTTTTTTTATTATTTAGAAATTATATAATTTCTCTCATGCATTAAAATAGGATTTAAAAATAAGATTTAGTGAGCGGAAAATTTTAAAAAATTTGACAACCTTAATTGGCAATAAAAAAACATTTTGTGGGAGGTTTCCTAAAATTGAAGGTAAGAGGCTCCCCGAACGAATCGACCTAGAATACCCCATATATATATGTATATAAGGGAGGAAACTAGAATCTTACTCTGCATGTCTCTTCCTATTCATTCTCCGGTGGAACGAGCTATGGAGGGAAACGAAGAGTGTGTATGTGGATGGGGAAGATGAGAGGCGAATAGGAGATTCGAGTTTTGTTGGAGTTTAGCGTGTGCCCTCTTCTCGGCAAGGGAAAAGTGAGCAAGAGAGAAGGAAAAAGCGTTTTACTTAGCGTCGTTCACCGTGATTTTCCCAGCTGAAGAAGATGGAGAATTACAACTTTTCCTCGCTTTCCCCAAACGCAGCGTTATTCGCGTTTCGAATATCCTGCTGTAGGTTAATTTTTAAAAAAATTCAAAACCCAAATTTTACAATCCATCCGGTTACTCTGAATTTAATATATATTTTTTTTTATTAAAAAAACTTATCGTCGTCAATTTTTCCATCCCTTCTTAGGCCCGAATTTTAAGTTCTTAAGATCTATCTTAAGGTCAAACTTGAGATCGAACTTAAGTTCCAATTTAAGATGAATCTTAAGTTTGAACTCGAGTATCATCGTAAGTTCATACTTAAGTTCAAACTTTAGAGTGAACTTCAGATTGATCTTAAGTTCAAACTCAAATTAGGTTTGAAGTTTGATCTCTACATCCGTCTTGAGCTTGAACTTGGACTTGAACTTGAGCATCTTGAGGTTAAACTTAAGTTCGATCAAGCTTCTTTCATCGCCTCCCTCGACCGTGTTTTTTGACATCAGTTGTCGAAATAATTAAGTTTGATCGAACTCAAGTTTAAGCTCAAGATGGATCTTAAGTTCAAACTTTAAACCGAATTTAAGTTTGAACTTAAGATTGATCTGAAATTTGCACTAAAGTTTGAACTTAAGTATGAACTTATAATGTCACTCAAGTTCAAACTTAAGATTCATCTGAAAATGCAACTTAAGTTCAAACTTAAGTTTCAACTTGAGTTCAATGGAAAATTTGATCTTAAGTTTGATCTTAAGATAGATCTTAAGATCATAAAATTCGGGCCTTGGGTGAGTCTGCAAATTTTCTGCTCAAATGTTAAATTTAAATGGTTAATGATAAAGTGAAACTTGATTTTTTTCTTTCACACGTCTCGTGGTCATTTTAGAGTGTAGTTATTGTTAATTAATCGTCAATTATTAGTAATTAATAATGATGAACAAAAAATGTGTAATAAAAAATTAGTTGTAATAAAAAAAACCTTCGTGTAATCACTCGTCAATCCTATTTTGAAGTGTACAAATTTCCAAAAAGATCTGTGCATTCGTTTTTGCGAAGTCTTGTCCACTGACCTCGAAAATAGTGTTTTTAGAAAAAAGTGGGGGATATTAATGAGGGGAATCATAGGAAATTTTGATGAGGGGAATTTATAAATATTTTAGAAAATCCAAAATGGCTGGAATTTTTTGGAAAAATCACAAATCCAAAGAAACCGAGATACGAGATTTGTCCTTCGCAATAAAAGTGGATTGCTAAATCGCACGTAATCTTTTGCACATTTTGAGACAATTTCTGGACGAAGAAGTCAAACGCCGAAGGGCGAAAGTTGCGAAATGTCAATTTATAATCCGTTTGCGAAAAAGTTCCGATTTCTCTGCCACCTTTTTTCTTCTCATTTTTCATTCACTGTCACTGCGACAATTTTCTCGAGAGCTTGTGAATTCGTGCAGTTTTGGAAATTCGGTCTGGAAACTCACCCTTGTTTTCCCTCATGGAATTTTCCTTCTGAAATGGCGGAAAGTAAACAAATAAAGTGTTCAAATAGATTGAATTCTGCCATTGCATTGCGGATCTATTGTGAGAATAATCAATAAGTAAATAAAAAATTAAATTCAAACGACAATGAACTTTATAAAATTGAATTATTCGTGAAATGAAAGAATTGAAGAAAAATTATTTTTCATCTGTGAGCCAAATTGAAAATAATATTTTCGCATCATGAAAATTCTCTTATCTGTTTATCAAGACAATTTTTAGTTCCATTTTCTGCTGAATTCTCAATTTATATTTATAGTGAAAAAAAGTTACGCCCTTAAACTCCAAGAATTTCAATTGTCGAGAATTGGAGCTTTCTTAAAAAATGAAAAATCGGTCACGCACTTAAAAAACCCGGCACTTGACGAGACTTTCACGAATGGAAAGCTAGAAAAACCGTGAAAAACAAAAACGATACTTGAGTTTCCTCGAGGAAGAATTTTTTCAAAGTGACACCATTATCGTCGCGAATATTCGAACTGGGCCAAGATTGCTGCAAGGAGAGAAAATAAATCCGAGGTCTCGAGAGTGAATGCCGTGACGTGGATGAAAAAAGGGGTGCTAAAAGCTCGCAGGAAAAAAAAAAATTTCGACCCAGAGTAACTTTCCATTCAACGCACATGTTCATTATCGAAAAAACGCAGAATAATGAGCCTCATCATCATTAAAAACGGGAAAGAGAAGATGGAAGAAATTCGTGGATATTATCATCCACACATTTTTTTCTAAAACTTTTATTTTCTGGAGGAAGCGTTTTGAGCGTTTTGTCGAGCTCGATAAAAAAACGAAAAATATTTTTACCACTCTTCTTTTACAACATATTTATTAATATTTTGACAATAAACAAAAAATTTTTGAGAAAACAAAATTAAATAAGTTATCAGCTGGTAAAAAGGGACTAAAAAAAGGGGTGGTTTGGCTGAGACGATTGCAACCCTTCTAATCATTCGACACAACATTTTTAAAAAAGATTTATAATTAGTAACAATGTCATAGCCCATATGTTATAGTCCCTACCTCAAAGAAAACAAAAAAATTTTTTTTTTTGCAAAATGGTGGCTGTCTGAACAAAAAAAAGCGTTTTTCGACTCTTTCATAGTTTTTAATTTTTTTACAATACTAAAAAAAATAATAGTAATTATTGGGAAGTACGACTCATCGGAAAGGCGTATCCCAAATTTTTTTTATTATATTTTATTAGATAATGATAAAAAAAAAAATTAGCTCGGAAGAAGCCAACTTTTTATAATTAAATAAAAATAACAATAAATAAAGAAATTTACCTACTAGAAATAGATCTCCCCGTTGCAGAGTTCCTGTTGTTTTTTTGCAAACTCAAAAAACGTTCGATAAAAAAATAATAATAAAACCAACTTTTTATAATTTTTTTGTTTTTTCATTCAACGTTTTTTATCGAACCCAAAAAACGACAGATACTCTGCAATGGCGATATCTATTTTATTAGCTATAGTTTGTTTCTTCCTTAAAAAAGTTATAAATCCTTGAAAAAAAAATTAAAAAAAATAAATAAATCTTAGCTAAAAAAATGGGATCAAAAAAAAATTGGGATGGCCTTTGCGATGAGTAATCGCACTTCCCAATAATTACCAAAATAATATTGATACGAAAGTGGTAGGGGCGGTAGAGAGTTGTACATTGAAGATTGGTAACAAATTTGAAGTAAATCGGTTTAGAAGAACCTGAAATGTCATGTCAGTTGTGTTGAGAAAAGTAGTTTGAGAAAAAAAGAGTCCAAATTGCTCCGAAGTGATGAGCGTAGTTGCTGCGTCACTAAAATAGCTATAACTCCGTAAATTACTGCATTTAGAGAATTTTCTTTCGAGGATATATTCTCAAAGGTCTACACTTTAAGAATATGCAAAAAAAAATTTTTTTGCAAAATTCTAGATCAGAAAACTCCCTTAATACGATCTGATTTGACGGGCATAGTTGCTACGTCACGAAAATAGCTATAACTCCGTAAATTACTGCATTTAGAGAATTTTCTTTCGAGGATATATTCTCAAAGGTCCAAACTTTAAGAATATGCAAGAAAAATTTTTTTTTGCAAAATTCTAGATCAGAAAACTCCCTTAATACGATCTAATTTGACGGGCATAGTTGCTACGTCACGAAAATAGCTATAACTCCGTAAATTACTGCATTTAGAGAATTTCCTTTCGAGGATATATTCTTAAAGGTCTAAACTTTAAGAATATGCACAAAAAAGTTTTGTTTGCAAAATTCTAGATCAGAAAACTCCCTTAATACGATCTGATTTGACGGGCATAGTTGCTACGTCACGAAAATAGCTATAACTCCGTAAATTACTGCATTTAGAGAATTTCCTTTCAAGGATATATTCTCAAAGGTCTAAACTTTAAGAATATGCAAAAAAAATTTTTTTTTTGCAAAATGCTAGATCAGAAAACTCCCTTAATACGATCTGATTTGACGGGCATAGTTGCTACGTCACGAAAATAGCTATAACTCCGTAAATTACTGCATTTAGAGAATTTCCTTTCGAGGATATATTCTTAAAGGTCTAAACTTTAAGAATATGCACAAAAAAGTTTTGTTTGCAAAATTCTAGATCAGAAAACTCCCTTAATACGATCTGATTTGACGGGCATAGTTGCTACGTCACGAAAATAGCTATAGCTCCATAAATTACTGCATTTAGAGAATTTCCTTTCAAGGATATATTCTCAAAGGTCCAAACTTTAAGAATATGCAAAAAAAAAATTTTTTTTGCAAAATTCTAGATCAGAAAACTCCCTTAATACGATCTGATTTGACGGGCATAGTTGCTACGTCACCAAAATAGCTACAAAAATAGCTATAACTCCATAAATTATTAGAATAAAAAAATGTCTTTTCGAGGATATATTCTTAAAGGACTAAACCTTAGGAATATGCAGAAGAAAATTGATTTTCGCGAAATTCCAGACCAGAATACGCCCTTAAAGTTACGCTCTGACGTGACGGGCATAGTTGCTGCGTCACTAGAATAGCTATAACTCCATAAATTATTGGAATAAAAAAATGTCTTTTCGAGGATATATTCTTCAAGGATTAAGCTTTAGGAATATGCAAAAAAAAAAATTTCAAAATTCTAGACCAGAATACCGCCTTAAGGTGGTATCAAAGGTTTGAGACTATATTGCACTCGAAAAATGTTTTTCATCGTTCGTTGCAACGATAAAAATGCCACAGTGATAAACTAAAGCATAGAGGGATGCATTGGTCATCCGATGTATTGCAATTGTGAACGATGCAACGCGGTAAAGTTTTTCCTCATCGTTGCTTGAAGTTGTTTTGCTCGTTGCACTCGAGGGCCAGTTTCTCGGTTGTTTTTCCATGAGCTCGATATTTTTCTCGTCTTTCTCCAAGCGTGTGTTTCTCTGCAGCAAACGTGTACAAAAACGTTGATGGACGAGTGAATTTTCATACCATCGCTTTTTCCATCTCTCCACTCGACCCTTTTGACCAGGGAAAAACTGTCTCGACGCACATTTTTCTCGTTCCGTACGATCGTATATTACATTTTTGGCAGTGTCGCTTTGAAAACGTTTTATTTGAAATGCCTTTGTCTTCCGAGATATTCACGTCGATTTCGTCCTTTACGTACGATGGTCATGCGAATTCTAAAATTTTCATTCCCAAAGGGAATCTTCAAAAATCGATCGTTCATTTCTTCTTCCATTTGGATTTTAAAAAAGGCGTGGAAATTTAAAATTTACACATGGGACATTCCACGTCAAATCACACGTTCATCGACCTGACCCCCTCGGATTTTGATGTCCAATGAATTTTCGGTTTCGTTTGGCCCGAAATATGACCTCAAATTTTTAGAAATTTTTATTTCATTTTTTAGAGGTTGCCCGCGCTAAAAAATCATTGAATTGAGGAAACCATACAGAGGGGCCTTTTTTAAATTAATGAAATTTTTTTCATAGAAACTAAGACCCAAAACAAATATTTTCGTCGTAGGTTGATAATGAGCCAAAAAAAATTATAATTTTTTTAATTGTTATTAATTTTTTTTATAATCTCCTATGTTGATAGTTTCTCGTAGTAAGAATAACAACAACAAAAATATTTTTCTAGTGAAACTTGATTTTTTTTCTTGGTTTAAGAGTGAAACGACAACATTATTCGAAAAATTATTAGCCTCGACGACATGAAATAAAATGGATGATTCAAACACAATTGAAAAATTTAAATTAAAAAAAATAGTAATTGTTTTTGGCCCATTATCGAACTATGACGAAAATATCTGTTTTGGGTCCTAGTTTCTGTGAAAAAAATTTCATTAACTTGCAAAAGGGCCCTCTTTATGTTTTCTCTCAATTTAATGATTTTTTAGCTCGGGCAAGCCCTAAAAAATAAAATAATTGAAAAAAAAATTGAGGTCATATTTTGGGCCAAACTAAAGCCACAATTCATTGGACATCAAAATCCAAGGGGGTCAGGTCGATGACAGCGTGATTTGTAGTGTAATGCTCCATATACAAGCTCAATCTCTTTTAATTTATCCTTCCCCAAGTTTGTTTATATCCATAAATTTTGACTACCTGGAAAAAACAGAATTTTTCATAATTTTTCAAAAATTGCATCGATAGGAAACTCCTTTAGGGATTTTTTCCAAATTTGACCCAAATTATTCTCGTCATGTCGTGTATTTTTTCAAAAGTTTCCTTTCCAGAGCGGCGACATTTTTTTTTAAATAATTATTTTCTGCATTTTAAACATTTTAGAAGTTTAAACTATGAAAAATCTTGCAAGGATTTTCACAGCTGATAAAAATCCTCAATCGCAAATTTTCAGGACAATTTTTATTAAGCCAATAGAAACTATTTTATACTTTCAGTCCGTTAAAAAAACGCTGTATTTAAAAATTACATTTTCATGTAAATAATTATTATCTGTATTTTAATTTTGTGTTTGTTCAAAAAAGATAAACAGTCAGACAAAAAAGCGAATTTAAATTGCATTGTCATTCAGTTCTTCAAATTTCAAATTTAAAGTCCAACTCATCAGCAATTTATTTCAAAATTAATTCCAAAATTCCGAGCGAATGTTGAAATAAAAACGCGATTGAAATGAGCAGTGATGAAAAAAAAGGATGAATCGACGAACGCCCTCGACGCGCTTGATTCACATTGCTCCATCGATTGTTTCAATGATGGCGTTGCGATTTTTTCGGTCTTTGACAGTGATTGTCCTCGGATGACACGAATTTTGACAAAATTTCATGTTCCTCCGGTGTCTTCGGATTCGCGTTGTCCACATTGTTTAACATGTGGCCCGAAGTGAGGACCAATTTCAGTATAAAAAATCATCGAAAACGCTCAAGAACGGCGTGATGTTGAGTGTCGAGGCCCCGGCCAAGTTCGTCCTAACCTTGCAATCGGTACCACCATTTCTCCTCGAGAGTATCCTCGCTCTGGCGCTGGTAGTATTGCTCGCAGTACCGCTGATAGCGCACGTTCAACTACTTCTGGTAACACTAATTCTTCCCCCAAATCGCAATGTCAAGTATCGTTCCTCCGCCAAAATTAATTGGAGACAATGGTTGCGAATTGTTCCAACAGGACACAAAATCATCGGCGATGGTCGCGTCCAATCGTCGAAAGCTCGATGCTGAGGAGCATCGAGCCGAACATCCGACTCGGACCATCGTGATGCACTATCCGATAGTCCAAAAACTTGACAAGAGTTCGAATTCCGATCTGAACGTCGAGCTAACGGCGATGCGAGCGACCTTCTCATCGCCGCAATTGGAACCCAACGGCGATGATCCACGCGCTGTAACGAGCGATGAGAATCAGATTGTGAATCACGAAGAGACGGAACAACACAAACAGGCATTGCAGGAAATAATAATGACCAAGCAGAAGACTTGTCTTCCGTTGGAACGTTCGTCGCCTTTCGTCGTCACCAACGCTCAGCTACCGATAATCGATATATCGGCGTACGATTACGATTCTTACAGGCACAAGCTGATAGAATCGAGCCTGAAGAGACAATACGGCGATCGTCAAGCGCCGGGCAACGTTGTCCTCAATTCCATTCATCTGAACTCAATCGGTTCCCAAACTGGTATAGAATTGTCTGAACGCTACAGTCACAGTTTGTTCGACTTCATCGAGGAGTATTACGACGCAACGAGTACGATGAGCAGGAAAGAGAAGGAGTACCTTCATCCGTTGGATCATTTCCTGGTGAAAGGCACAACGAGACCGGGAACGGCGGATCGTTCCACCGAGACGAAAGAATCCAACACAGAGCTGGATCAGGTGCCAGAGATGATTGATTTCCGCGATCAATCACCAATTTCCAGTAGCCCGTTATCAACGAGTCCCGAGAGACGTCGGATTCACGAGGAATCATCGAAAAATCCATCAAAAGTCACCATTCAATCGCGAAGGTCGTCATCTCTGCCCAGAAATTCATCGAGAGCCTCCAACGTCACCAGGACCAGCCCCAATCCCATTCACGGCAAATCCTTGACGAATCCCATGACCCAGCAACTCTTCAATCGTGCGGAAAGTTTCGGTGCCAACAAACCTCCGACTCCCGGTGGACTTTCCCTGGAGAAAATATCCGATCGAAGGGAAAGCGTTGAATCGACGTTGCTCAGAACTTCCCGAAGTCGGACTCCACGTGGCTCTGACGCCAAAGTTCCGCCGAGAGTTAACGAGGCTTTGCGCAAACGTGCCACGTCTGCGTTTCATGGTAAATCAAGCGTTGAATCCTTGACCAAAGCTACAGCGAGACCAACTGAATACTCGGAGGCGCCGTCAACCGATCGCGATGACCGAGAGTCCCTGACTTGTCCATCCGGAAGTTCCAGCGATGCTGGAAGTTCTTGGTCCTGGAGACCGCGCGAAAAACGTATTGTTCGCTCACGCGGGTCATCATTGTCAACGAGGAATCGTACGATCGTTAAAACGCCAAGTCAAACGAGACAGTGGTACGTCGGTGTGAATCCCAACGTGTCCTTCAATCGCAATTATCCGGAGATTCGTCAGGAGCTGCCAACGAGATTGACCAAGCCTAAAATAAGCGTCAGACCAAGAAGTACCGGTGACAGATTCGCCTGGGACGTTCCCGATGTTCCTGGTAACAAGACGTGGCAGGACAAAATTGATGACAAACACTCGTCACGACAATTGATCGCTGAGATGTCGAAAACCTTCGGTTCAGCCTTCAGCAGAAGAAGGACACCTGAGAAGGGCAGAGTTTCGGACACAGTGCTGCCAGTTTTGGAGAGTGTCATTGATCTTCCAGTGGTGACATCGTTGAATGATCCTGATCCTGATCCTGACATCGGGACCAAGGAAGAAATGATTCAGGACAGTTCCAAGCTTGCTACCAAGAGAGCGTCATCACCAAGACGAGGAGAGATCAAACGGACGACGAGATCGAGGGACAAGAAACTGTCCAGCGCTTCCTTCGTCAAGAACTCTGGGGTCGAACGGCCTCCAGCCTCCACCTTGTCGAGTCTCAAGGGACATTTCGCTGAGCCAGAATCCAAACTCGTTCTTGAGTCATTCTCCAGAATAAAGCCATCGGCGAATCGTCCTGGATCGGCTTCCAGATTGCCCGTTCACGTTGGTTGCGACAGAATGATGATGAAGAAGTTATCGCAGGACTCGAACCGTACGGACGAATGTCACGGGAAATCCTTCAACAAGTCTCCCGATGACCTTGACAAAAGTTCTGCCGATGTTCAGCAGATGTCCGCCAGATCGAGACGTCCCAGAACAGCTGGATGTCTTCAGTCTCGGGTGTCCTCTGCAGGTCCAAAAATTGAACCATCGGCCGAAGGACAATCGCAGTCTGGATCAACGATTCAGAAGGAATCATTGAAGGTCATGTTGGGACAGGATCAAACGAGGATACCGAGCAGATCGACGAGTAACGCTGGCAAGAAAATTCCTCCGGTATCTCGAACGAGTATCGCTAAAACGTCAACGAACGACGATGATTCGTCGAAGAATGATTCGGGCAAAGGTTGCAGCGTTAAAAAATCGTTTCTTCGTGCCCGAACGGGAAAACACGGTGCGCCAAAGTTGAAAGCTACGGAACAATCGCGAAGGACACCAATCGTGGATTCAACGACAATGGACAATAATGAGGATTCGTGCGCTGGGGAATTGCTGAAACTCCCGAGCGAAGGTTCCAAAGCTGCTCTTGTGATGAAACGCGAACTCAAGACTTACATAAAAAAGATCAAAATTATATTGTCCAATCGTGACAAGAGCCTTCAGGCAAAGGATCTCGCTGCGTTGAGCATAACCGAGGCAATAATACCGGAGCTACGTGCCTTGCTAAGTTCGAGGGAGATTGATGAATTGCAAGGTGTACTCAATCGAGTGGAAAAACAGGAAGGAAACGATTTTGGTCTCGGTGCCTTGGCTCGTCTCTGACGATTTTTTTTTTTAATTTTTCCCGTGCTGACAAAAATGATTGGTTCAAATTTTATGGTGATCACATTTACTGAATCATTCTTGTACAATTTGTAATTTCTTCCTTGGTAATCATCGAAAAATGACCCTACAACGTCCTCGAATCAAGGACGAAATTTTTTGCTATTTGATTATTTTTTTAAATTTTTTCTAAATTATACGGTCTACAAAAGTGAGATTATTGGCCTATTTTATGCGTGATTTGTAACCACTAAATATCGGAAGCCATTAATTAAATACCCGATACGATGAGTCTCGATAAACTCCGTCGATAAAGTTGTCGTGGATTGAGAGTTAAAAATGTATTAGCTTTTAATTTTCATTGGCACTTGCGCGCACAGGGCTGTTTATTCATTCGTTAATTGGTCCTCATCGAGGAGAGACGAGAAATTAGCAATGTAATTTACACTGACACGAGACGGTGGCATGAAAGTTGTATCCACATGTACGAGTCATTCCTGATCGAATTGTTCATTTTTCAACCTCTTCTTGTTTCAGCTGTGACTTTTCGATTCAATTTTGAGCATCTCACGAAAGCACTCGAAAATGTTTGACAATTGTATGCTTTTTCAATAAAATATCACCCATTCCTGCTATCTAATATTTTCGTGCTGAAAGTTCTATTTCAGTAGCTGCAAAATTATTAATTCCTCAATTTTGCATGAAAATATTCAAATTTGGTTTCCCGATAACAAACCTTTATTTTTGACTAGCCTAGTAATTTTGGTCCTCTAAAAAGTTTCAAGTATTTTATTATTTGCAACTCTTTGTTTATTTTAGAATATTTCTTAAGGCGGTATTCTGGTCTAGAATTAAAAAAAAAACTATTTTTTTCATATTCTTAGGCCCGAATTTTCTATCATAGGATCGATCTTAAGATCAAACTCAAGATCAAACTTTCCATTGAACTCAAGTTGGAACTTAAGATCGAACTTAAGTTGAATCTTGAGATGAATCTTAAGTTTGAACTTGATTTCGTACTTAAGTTCAAACTTTAGTGCGAACTTGATTTCATACTGAAGTACAAACTTTAGTGCGAACTTGAAATCGATCCTAAGTTCAAACTTAAATTAAATTGGGTTAAGTTGGTTTCAATTGGATTGAGTTTGAACTTAAAATCGACCTCAAGTTCGCACTAAAGTTTGAACTTATAATAAAACTCAAGTTCAAACTTAAGATTCATCTTAATATTTAACTTAAGTTGAATATTAAGATGAACCAGAATTCCCCCGAGACCAGAATTCCCCCTTAATCAAACACAAATTTTTGGATAACAAAATGCGATTGAAAAAAAATGTTTGCTCATCTGATAAATAAATAAAAATGACGGAAGGTTTGGAGTTTAAAATTGACGGATTTGGTAAGGAATCTCTTATAGATAAAAACATAAAGTTTGCGTGCAAGCTATAATTGATTGGCGAATTATTGGTTCTGTGATCCGAGAGTTTCCTGGATGAGGACACCCCACTTTGGACAAGTCTCGTGTATAAATACATAAATATAAATGTTTTTCGCGTGCAGCAGGGTTAATTATACTTTACGATCGGTCATCGACTATCAGCTTCCCGCGGTCTTTAAACTTCTTCAGTTCGATAGAGTGGTACTCAAAGAACCTCGAAGACTTCCTCGCAATGCAGCTTCAGCTATTATGAGCATTTCAATTTCAATATTTCAATACGTCGTAAAAACTCGTCGTGAAATTTTCAGCCACCTTACTTTTTTTTTTTTTATTCGTAATTGCAACGGAAAAGTTGAAATCGTTGCTATCCGGTGAAATTAAAATTTTTTCGAATTTCAATAATAATGAAAGGAAGACATCAATTTTGAAAAAAAATCTATTTCCACAGAATATCGCAACTTTAATTTTTATTCCATAGATTTTTGCTATCTTGACTTTTTCTAATGAATAATAATAACAACAACAATAACAGTGCAAAAAATATTATTTAATTTAATATACTTATTATTGAAATATTCTTTTGTATATTAAATTTTAATAACAAATATACGAAGTTGAAATTAATAGATACCGATTGGAAAATTGACAATTTTAACTTAAATTCAATATTTGTTTATTGAAATTGGGAGAATGAACTCTGAAAATTGAAATTTATGTTGGAATATTACTACATTTATTGGAATATTACTGCACACATGAATATGAAATTTAATATAGTGTGTATGGGGAATTCCTTGTCAAATCGACCACTTTAAAACCCGATCCCTTTCGATTTGGCTGATTTTTTTTTCCTTTTCTACCTCATTAAAAACATTTTTCAGGACATTTTCAAACTTTTTTACCCAACCTAAAAAAGTCTTTTTTTCAAATAGCAATTTCTTCAAAAATTGACTAATTGAGACGTTTTTTTCTACATTTTTGTCTTTACATGTACTTTCCGAAAAAAAATTCAAGAAAATTTTATGATATTAAAATCTATATTAAAATCATCTTTTTCTCGAAGTTTACCGAAGGTTCTCGAATTTTATGATATTAAAATCTATGAAATTTTTCACTTTTTCGAGAAAAATAATTTTTTTCTCGAAGACATTTCCTTCTATTTTTTTTTAATCGATTGAAAAAAAATAATTTTTTTCCAGCTGGGCTTATTTTACAAAACACCACTCTGGAAATTTCTGAGGATTTATTAAGGATCTCAGAGTTTAAAAAATTGAGAAAAAAAAGAATTGAAAGTGGTAATCCTCGAAAAAATTTTGATTTTTTTCAAAAAAAGTGAAAAAAAAAATAGAAGGAAAAGTCGGCCCACTCCATGTTGGGCGGCATTTTTTCCGGAATTGATCAAAGTATTTTTTGAGTGAAAAAAAAATGGAAAATGGCCAACTTCGAGAAAAAGATTATTTTTCTCGAAAAAGTGAAGCCATAGATTTTAATATCTTGAAATTTTTTTGTATTTTTTTTCGGAAAGTACATTCATGGATGAAAATTTTGAAAAAAAAACGTCTCAATAAGTCAATTTTTGAAGAAGTTATGGCTATTTAAAAAAATAAAGCCTTTTTTTGGGTTGGGTAAAAAAATTTGGAAATATCCTGAAAAACGTTTTTAATGGGATCGAAAAAAAAAATTCAGCCAAACCAAAAGGGATCGGGTTCAAAAGTAGTTGTTTTTACATGGAATTACCCATATGCATAAAAACTTCATATTTTACGACTGCATAATTTTTTACAGTGAAGCTTTGAAAAAAGATGTCACAAAAAAAATGTTTCTTTTTAATTAATGTAAATGGTGAATATTAATCAAGAAATAACGATTCTCTGATTGACTTCTCACTCAATAGAGTGACCTACTTTCACTTGAAGAAAAATAACTGTTCAAAGGGCTGGAAAGCCCTTTTCTTTAACGAAGCCCCAGAATAGAATTCTTCGTTTTGGATTCTCATTTTTTTTGTGCCGCTTCACACACTTCTCGTTGATTCGATTCAAGGACGAAGATCGCTCGAGCGTGGAATAAAAAGGGTCAAAGAAAGACATGAACTTTCGGGCGAATTGCGAATTTAGCAACTTGGAATCGGTGTCGAGACGAGTGTGCAGCCGCTAATTCGAGATCTCGCACACTCGTCGCGATAATTAGGCCACTCCGAAGGGAATATTTTGAGGTCACGAAAAACCAACCGTGGGGCTCGTTAATGACGAGCGAGAAACGATGATGACGCGTTTGGGCAATTCTGGTGTAAAAAAAAAATACGAGATCAGACAGTGACTATTCGAAACAGAGTTGGGCAAAGTACTTGAAAGTACTTCAAGTATCAAGTACAAAGTACCGATGGTACTTGAAGTACAAGTACTTGAAAAAATCAAGTACTTTTCAAGTTTTCGAGTACGTCCCGTAAATTCTGTTACTTGGGTCATTCCATGTCAAATCGACCAAGAGTTGAAATCGACCACTTTCAATTTCGATGAAGTTTGGTCAGAAGTTTTCGTTATTAACAAACTTTGTAATTTATTAAAAAGTTTTGTAAAAAAAATTTTTTTTTTACAAAACTTCGATAATTTATATTTTTAAAACAAAAAAAACACCATCTATGAAATTTCAGAATTTTTTAATTTTTGAAACAAAACAACACCATCCTGAAACTTTCAGGATCTTTTAAGATCAACCCAAGGTATTATATAAAAAAAATTTAACCAAAAATTTAATGTTGATCGTAGACTTACGCGAATTTTAAAAATTCAAAAATTCACATTTTTGAAAAAAAACAAAAACCACCTCTCTAAAAATTTTAGGATCTTTTGAAATTAGTACAAGATATTATATTTAAAAAATTGAATCAAAATTGTAATGGGCAACTGAGATTTTTACGATTTTTTAAAATTCAAAATTCTCCCAATTCATCATTTTTCAAAATATTTTTTGGGTACATTTTTTTTTCATAGCCCGAAGTATATTCTTTAAGAGGAATTGAGAACGATTGTCCGTTGCATAATAGTTTCCGAGATATTTAAAAAATAAACTTGAAAGATTTGAAAAATTGTGACATTTTGAATTTTTAATAACTTTCGCACAAAAATTTAAAAATTTGTTTCCTTAGGTAGAACTTTGTTTTGTTAATAACGAAAACTTCTGGCCAAATTTCATCGAAATTGAAGGGGGTCGATTCCAAATATTGGTCGATTTGACGTGGAATGACCCATATTCAAAGGCTTTGCACATGCAACCATCAGCAAGACACATTCAAAGGTACTTCATACTTGTACTTGAAAAAAGTACTTCAAGTACAGAAAAGTACTTGAAATTTTCAAGTACGGTACTTCAAGTACAGGCAGTACTTGAAAAATGTGATTACAATACTTGAAGTACTTTTTAAGTACTTTGTACTTGCAAGTACTGTACTTCAAGTACTTGCAAGTACCGAGTACTTTCAAGTACTGCCCAGCTCTGATTCGAAATGGTTTTTTTTCTGTGAGGCGATGGGAGGAATCACCAAAAGTTTTGGAATTAAAAAAATTATTAATTCCTAAAAGCAAAAAGAGTTTTATCCTCAATATAAAAATTCGATAGAATTTAATCTAGTATTAAGTCCCATATGGACCTTATTCACTGCATTTTTTCAAAAATAAATTATTCACGAACAGATATGAAATCGTAGACAAAAAAAAATCGGTTTTTATATTCGAGAAAAAGTCCATTTATTCATTTTTTTATTTATTTATTATATCTCTATTTTATTTCCAATTATATTATATTTTTCTATACTTTTGAAATTTTTATTCTGTGGTTGACACAGAAAATCCTTGAAAAATGTAGTCTTGTATTTGAGCTAAAAAAATTATGGGCCATAGAACTGGACAAAAGTATTGTATTTGGGTCATTCCATGTCAAATCGACCACTTTTGACCTCGACTCCTTTCGATTTGACTGAAATTTTGTTCTCCTTTTCTACCCTAGAAAAAGTTTTTTTTTAAATGGCTATAAATTCTTCAAAAATTGACTAATTGGGACGTTTTTTTTTTTTTAATTTTCGTTTTTAAATTTACTTTCCGAAAAAAAAATACAAAAAAGTTTAAGATGTTAAAATCTATGACATTTTTTACTTTTTCGAGAAAAATCATCTTTTTATCGAAGTTCGCCATTTTTAATTTTTTTTTTCACTCATAAAATACTCATAAAATCAATTCCGGAAAAAATGCCGCCAAACCTGGAGTGGGTCGACTTTTCCTTCAATTTTTTTTCATTTTTTTGAAAAAAAAATAAAAAAAATTTCAGCGCTTACCACTTACAATTTTTTTTTCTTCTCAATTTTTTAAATTCCGAGGTCCTTTATAAATCTTCAAAAATTTCCAGAGTGGTTTTTTGTGAAATAAGCTCAATTGAGAAATTTTTTTTTTTCAATCGTTAAAAAAAAAATAGAAGCAAATGTCGACCCACTCCAGGTTGGGCGGCATTTTTTTTTGAATTGATCAAAGTATTTTTTGAGTGAAAAATAAAAATTTAAAAAATGGCGAACTCCGATAAAAGGATTTTTCTCAAAAAAAGTAAAAAATTTCATAGATTTTAATATCTTTGTATTTTTTTTGGAAAGTACATTCAAAAACGACAATTTCCAAAAAAAAACGTCCCGATTAGTCAGTTTTTGAAGAAGTTATAGTCAATTAAAAAAAAAAAAGCTTTTTCTTTTGGGTTGAATGAAAAAAATTGAAAATTCCCTGTTTGGGTAGAAAAGGAAAACAAAATTTCAGCCAAATTGAAAGGGGTTTGGTTTAAAAGTGGTCGATTTAACATGGAATGCCCCATTTTCATAACTCAATGTCTGAAACATATTTTGAAAGTATTTTTTGAAGGTCACTATTTTGGGACCTTTCAAGTTACGAGTAACGTCTCTGATACAATTTTCATTACACATTTTCATTAAGCAGTGATCGGCAAATAAAAATCTATCTATTTTTATTATCCAATTTTTTCGAAAAATTAATAATTAGCAAAAAAATATTACAAATTTTTTTTAACATGTGTTTTCTAAAAATTAATTTCTGAAAATTGGTAATTAGTGACCAAATATTTCTAATTTTTATTTAAAAATTAGTAATTAGCAAAAAAATATTACGAATTTTTATTTAAAAATTAGTAATTAAGAAAAAAAATATTACTAATTTTTCTAAAAAATTAGTACTTAGGGACGAAATATTACTAATTTTTCGAATAAATAAGTAATTCGTGACGAAACATTTATAATTTTTCCAAAAAAGTGAGTAATTAACGATAAAATATTATTAATTTTTTCCAAGAATTAGTATTTAGCGAGAAAGATATTGCAAAGGTATCCAAAAAATCAATAATTTGTGGAGAAATGTATTAATTTTGGAAAAAGTAATAAATAAATAAAAAAATACTCATGCATTTTTTAATAGGTGATGATTAAATATTCGTATTAATAACTTATGTGATATCGTATGACATTCGATACAATAAATACTATTGTGTGAAATATTCAAAAGATTTAGTTATTATAAAAAATAAAACAAGTCATGGTCATAAGCTTAAACAACTCTATTAGTTGTTTAAGCTTATAACCATGACTCAATCCGTACACACAAGTACGTAAATATACACAATATTTTTCTACAAATTACTTTTTAAAAAAATTAATTAGTGATATCTTCCTTACCAATTACTATTAAAAAAAAAACTTGGTAATATTTTTTCGCTAATTACTAATTCTTTAGAAAAATTAAAAATATTTTGTCACTAATTACTAATTTTTTAGAAAAATTATTAATATTTTTCGGCTAATTGCGAATTTTTATAAAAAATTAGTAATATATTTTGACTAATCATTAATTTTTCGAAAAAATGATTAATAAAATCAATATCGTTGACGAAAAAATCGATACTGCCGATCACTGTCATTAAGTTACAAATTTTTTTTTTTCTGATTCAGACCGGCGATCCAGACAGGAACAACAATATCATCTGCGTCAATATCACAGACAGCAGCAACAAATTCAGCAGCAAAGAAAATTTTCTCACAGCGGCGTCAATCATCGTCGTTTGCTGCATTCTTACGGCAGAGGAAGAGTCGAGACGAGAATATTGCCCAGACGTCGTTGTTGCACGTGATAATGGAAAAAAAAAAAAAAATGGTAAAACCTGATTGAGAAGAATTTTATTTTATTTCTTTCCAACTACGCAGTAACGGAGAAAAATGAAATTACGAAAGGTAATCGTTCTTTAATCTCTTCTTTTATTTGTAATATATTTTATACTCAAAGTGTTTGTCGTTTTCTCATCTTTTTTTACATTTATAATGTCACTTATTATACACACAATTGTTATTGAACGGACAATATTTTTCATTTCCCTTTGTATAACGATGATATGCGAATGAAAGGGATCAATAATAATAAAAAAAACAAGAAATTGATACAATTTTTAATACGCCTCGAACAATTCCCTTCCTAGTCTAATGACTTGCCGATGACTATTAATATATATTTATTATACATACGTATGATTTCAAGTAAGAATTTTTTTGTCTTCTTTGGCACAAATACTGACATGAGACGAAAAATAAAAATTATAATACAAAGTTTTCTCATCATTTCTCTTCGCCCAATCTGTTTTATTAGATAAATCGTAAAAAACGAGCTGATTTTCTTTCACGAATATTGAATAATTACTTATTAATTATTAAACGTGCATATGAAGTAGAATCGCAAGGAAATAGAAATGAATTTCAATATGATTGAAATGATTTTTAAAAAAATAAAAATCAGATAGTTTTTTCGGTCTATTTTATGCAATTTTGGAAAGTCGTCCAGATTTAATCAATTCTGTTTAATAGGCCGAGTTAAAAATCTTATTTTCAACGAAAAATTGTTCGAATTTGGTAAAATCATTTTTCAAAGTTTATTCGCTCTTACTCGATTCCTCAGATTTAAGAATATCCATTTCACACATCCGTGTACTATTTCTTTTTTTTTCCTCTTAATTATTATTTTCATCGAAATACGATTATTTTATTGTACATTATCTCACGTTCAATACGTCCCTCGAGTCGTTTCGAAATTAATGTTTGCCATCGAATTTTCGTTGGACGAAACGTGGGATTTAACAAAATGTTTTATGAGCCCTCTCATATTACGAAATGGTTGTGCAAATTTGTAGGGTTTAATTCCAGGAGAGATGGAACTGGCAAAAGAGAGCAACAATTGCTACCAAAAAGTCAAATAATCGGAACGCCCTTTTAGCTGTTCCTGTATCAAGTGAAATGCAAAATAATTGACTGAAAATATCAATACAAAATTTATCAGAAAAATAAACGTGGAAGCTTTCGTGAGAGAATTGAAACCCCAAAAAACCAAATATTCAAATAATAATAAACAAAATATTTTCATAAATGATTTTATGATGCTTCGTGAAAAGAATATGGCTAAAAAACTATAAATATATATATATTTCTTTATTGTGCAAGATAATGGATGTATATTTCTTTATTGTGCAAGATAATGGAATTAAAAAAGCGAGGAAAGAATCAACCCTCGCAAAACGCGTCAATTTTACAACGCTCGGAGCGACCTTTCAATTTTTTTTTCTCAGATCCTTTGGAAGGACATTTTTTCTCATTGAGAGAAGTACATAAAAATGAACATGGCTAAAAAATATAAATGTATATTTCTTTATTCTGCAAGATAATGGAATTAAAAGAGCGAGGAAAAAATCAACCCTCGCAAAAAGCGTCAATTTTACAACGCTTGGAGCGACTTTTGTATTTTTGTTTTTTTCAGATCCTTTGGAAGGACATTTTTTTCTCATTGAGAGAAGTACATGAAAATGAACATAGTTAAAAAATATAAATGTATATTTCATTATTGTGCAAGATAATGGAATTAAAGGAGCGAGGAAAAAATCAACCGTCGCAAAAAGCGTCAATTTTAGAACGCGTGGAGCGACCTTTTAATTTTTTTTTTTCAGATCCTTCGGTAGGACATTTTTTTCTCTCAGAGAAGTAAACTTTGGATGTGAAACCGGAATTTAAAAAAGGTAGAGATTAATCTATTGCCACCTCTTCTGGAAAACATATTTTTTAATCCTGGTCCATCTCTCCTGGACAAATGGACTTTTATTTCTATCTGGGAATTCTGAATTAATAATCCTTATAAATTATTTCCCGTGGGCAGATCGAAGCTTACAGATGGTCTTATCGGAGCTACAGCAGGATTCGGAAAATCCGTTTGCGATAAAAACATGTCCCATCTCGCCTGGAATATCACCCTCGAAATATTCACGCTCTCGTTCATAATAACTTTGTCGTTATACGCAAATTTTGGCATAATAGCATTAATTCAGTGCCGCAACGTTCGCGGTTGATTTATTATTCCGCAGAATGACTAAAAAAATCGAATACACGCTCTCGCCATTGTGATATTCTCAATTTTCGCGGAAAATTCGTGGAAATTTATAAACGATATTTTATACTCCGACATTATTTCAAAAATTTTCAACGAATAAAATTATTCACGGTAAAAATCTCGGAGGGTAAAAAAAGGACCATTGTAATTTTTATTGTTAAAGAATAATGGTAAAAAATAATCGCGATGAAAATTCTTCCACATTTTTCCGAACGAACGAGGGGTGAATTTTTATTGGTGGAATTTTAGTGAAAAAGAAAGGGTTTAGCCCGATAAGAATGGTGAATCGGCCTCCAACGAATTTCGTGTCTCAAACTAAAAAAATAATTTTCCGCAAAATTACAGCTTTTCGATTTTTACATTTTTTAAATATAAAGAGAAGACCGAAAAATCTTTCAAAATTCTAAAAAATCATAAACTTGTCAATGTTAATGGAATTTTTTTTCTTTTTTTTTTTTAGTGTTAAACTTTGTTTTTAATCATCGAATCTTCTTTTTAAAACATTATTTTGTAGCGAAATAATTTTTCTACTATTATGAAAAAATTGACATGATTCTTACTCTTCATTCCCTACATTGTTCGAATTTTGGGAATTTTTTTTCAATGTAAAGAATGAACAGTAAAATCATGTCAATTTTTGTCATAATAGTAGAAAAATCTCTTCGCTACAAAATAATGTTTTTACAGGAAGACTCGATGAGTAAAAATAGAATTTAGCATTAAATAAATAAACGAAATTTTTTTTTTCAAAACAAGTTTTTATTAGGTGTTGATAAAAAATAATTGAAAAGTTAAAAATAATTTTATTCCGATTGGAAATAAGTTTTCAAATAAAAGCGTGTTACACCCTCTTTTTTTTCCTCTTCTGTTAAAATGTAACATGCTTTTATTTGAAAACTTGTTTCCAATCGGAATAAAATTATTTTTAACTTTTTGGTTATTTTTTATTAAAAACTAATAAAAGCTTCTTTAAAATTTTTTTTTTCGTTTATTTATTTTTTCCTTTTTAGTATTTATGATGTTAAATAACTAGTTTAGTAATTTATATCTAGTTTCACATCATTTTTTGCAAAAAAAATGTTTCGCCAAATTTGTTAGATAAAATTATTTCACACAATTGCAAATCAATTGTTTAAAACCATTTTGAGAACAAAATTTTGAAAAACAATTTTATTGCAAAAAATTCTTCGAAACATTTTTTTTGCAAAAAATTATGAGTAACATTTTTTGTTGCATAACATTTTTCAAGCAAATTTTTTATAAAAATTTTGCGAAACAATTTTTTTTCAAAGAATTTGCAAATTTTTTATGATTGCATTGTCGTCCGATTTACATATGTATGAAAAATTTCAACTCAGTTGGAAATCGGGAAGTGGGTCAAATTTAATTTGCAAGATTTGATTACAGACAGACATCGGGACAGGTGAAACTAAATAAAAACTTGTAAAAAAAAAATAAAACAAAATTTTTCCATCAACATTGACATGTTTCTGATTTTTCAGAATTTTTTAAGATTTTTCAGTCGTTTCTTGGTATTTAAAAACTGCAAAAATCGAAAAAAAAACACATTGGAAAAAATCATTTCACCATTTTTATCCGACCCTTTAGAATTTTTAGAATTTTCAAGAATCTTTCAGGGGTGGAATTTTATCACCTTTTTTTTAATTGAAAAGGGACGACTCATGATAATGAGGAAAATTGATATTGAAAAGAAGACCGGATCGTTGTAATGTATATTGTTTTTTTTTGTTATTTTTTTTCTCACCCAGTTCTCATGAATTTTATTTCTTCTCGATTCCAACTCGACGAAGAGGTTTTGAACAAAGCGAAATCCATTATAGCAGCGTTCTTCGCATCTTGGTAGCGGTTTTTCCGAAGGAAAAACCACGTTGGCCGCGCACATACGAGTCCCATGCAATTTCCATTTATATTACTACAGCTCCATTCCACCTTCTCATACCCCCCCCCTACCCCCACCCCCTCGCGATATCTTACCTTTTTCCCGGTTATCGCGACCGGGGGGGGATGATTTTCTTGTTTGAACTCGGCCCTGCGTAGCTCGTATTCCTCTTGCCTCTCGTTTATTATTTCGCTTCTCTCCTTTTTTGTGTATTCTCTCGTCGGATCTCCTCTCGTATTAATTCTGATGGACCACAACGCTGAAAACGCATCTCGACGTCCAACCAGCCTCGTCGCTCGCCTCGTAGACGATCTTCCACTCGCCGATCCCGAAATATTTTCCTGGACTCTAAAATTAAAAAAAAAAAAAAAAAAACTCACAATTAAACGCGCAATTAAAGGACCTTAATTTTCATGGCAATGTCATTAAATCATTCAGAAATGACATGAAGAAATTATTGGCTAACCCGAAAATCGAAAATAAATAAATATTAAATAATGGGGTGAAAATATAATTAATTATAATATATCATAATGAATTAATATGATTAATTAATTAATTATTGAAGAAAGAATCGAAGAAACATGGGAAACCTCTCACAATTAAAAAAAAAACCACAAATCAAATAATCAAAAAACCATAAAAACCAAAAAACCCACAATTAAGACAAAACCTCTCACAATTAGCACCGCAATTAAAGGACCTTAATTTCCATGGCAATGTCATTAAATAATTCAGAAATGATATGAAGAAATTATTGGCTAACCCGAAAATCGAAAATAAATAAATATTAAATAATGGGGTGAAAATATAAACAATTATAATATAATATATCATAATGAATTAATATGATTAATTAATTAATTATTGAAGAAAGAATCGAAGAAACATGGGAAACCTCTCACAATTGAAAAAAAACCACAAATCAAATAATTAAAAAACCATAAAAACCAAAAAACTCACAATTAAGACAAAACCTCTCACAATTAGCACCGCAATTAAAGGACCTTAATTTCCATGGCAATGTCATTAAATAATTCAGAAATTACACGAAGAAATTATTGCCTAACCCAAAAATCGAAAATAAATGAATATTGAATAATGGGGTGAAAAAATAATTAATTATAATATAATATATCATAATGAATCAATATGATTAATTAATTAATTATTGAAGAAAGAATCGAAGAAACATGGGAAACCTCTCACAATTTAAAAAAAAAACCATAAATAAAATAATTGAAAAACCATAAAAACCGAAAAACTCACAATTAAGGCAAAACCTCTCACAATTAGCACCGCAATTAAAGGACCTTAATTTCCATGGCAATGTCATTAAATAATTCAGAAATGACATAAAGAAATTATTACCTAACCCAAAAATTGAAAATAAATAAATATTAAATAATGAGGTGAAAATATAATTAATTATAATATATTAATTATAATTAATATGATCAACTAATCAATTATTGACGAAAGAATTGAAGAACCACGAAGAAACACGAGAGAGAAAAATGAGGAGTTATGGAAGAGAATCAGAAAGAATTAAAAAAAAAAATAATAAATTTTCAAACACAAAACGAAACCATTGGCTCGCTATAACATAGTTATAACTTCTTCAAAAATTGACTAATTGGGACGTTTTTTCGTCTCAAAATTTTCGTTTTAAAATGTACTTTCTGAAAAAAATACAACAAAATTTCAAGATATTAATTTCTATGAAATTTTTTACTCTTTCGAGAAAAATCATCTTTTTCTCGAAGTTCACCATTTTCAATTTTTTTTTCCACTCAAAAAATACTTTGATCAATTCCGGAAAAATGCCGCTCAACATGGAGTGAGCCACTTTTCCTTCTATTTTTTTTTTCACTTTTTTGAAACAAATCAAATTTTTTCTCGAGGATTACCACTTTCAATTTTCTTTTCTTCTCAATTGTTTAAACTCTGAGGTCTTTTATTAATCCTCAAAAATTTTTAGAGTGGTGTGAAGTAAGTCCAGTTGGGATTTTTTTTTCAATCGATAAAAAAAAGACGGAAATGTCGGTCCACTCACCGGAATTGTATATTTTTTCCGGAATTGATCAATGTATTTTTTGAGTGAAAAAAAAAATTGAAAATGGCGAATTTCGAGAAAAATACGATTTTTCTCGAAAAAGTTCATAGATTTTAATGTCTTAAAATTTTTTTGTATTTTTTTTCAGCAAGTACATTTAAAGACGAAAATTTTGAAAAAAACCGTCGTATTAAGTCAATTTTTGAAGTTATAGCCATGTGAAAAAAAAGCCTTTTTTGGGTTGGGTAAGAAAATTTGAAAATTTCCTGAAAAATGTTTTTAATGGGGTAGAAACGGAAAAAAATGCAGCCAAATCGAAAAGGGTCGGGTCAAAAAGTGAAGTGAGAACGCCCCATATATTTTTTTATTGAGCTCGACAAAACGCTCAAAATGTCGCTAAACCAGAATACCCCCTTAAATATAGCGGATAAATATTGGCTCGAAAATACAACCGAAGCAATTGCGGTATCGAATTTCGTGGCAAAAACTTGAAAGATGTAGCGCGTGTTTTTATTTTCGAGCTCGTTTCCTTGGCTCTCTTAAAAGGCTGCAGGAAAAATATATCTCGGTATTTTCCACCCTCTGACGCTGGCAGCTGACTCTTTTTCCCCACCATCCGGTTTTCTTTTTTATTATTTTTTCGTCTCTAAAGACACGCTCACGTGGAAAGAGAGCGTGTTTCGTTTTTTGGAATAAAAAATAAAAAATGTCCCGGGGCACGAGATGAAAGATGCCAGGAGCATTTTTCTTGGCGGAAAAAAAATTACATGCATAACTAATTTTCCATTCCTGGCTTTTCCAGTGCGGAACTTAACGTGTAATTGGATATGGGAATATTTTACGTCGTTCTCATGATTTCCGGCGAATTTCTTCCCAGTGAAATATTGGCAGATCCATTAAAGATGTGAAAATGAAGAAAAATATTTACATGGAAAAATTGAATTCTTGGCTGGAAAAATGTCTGCACGATTTGATTCAGTGAAGATTTATGGAAATGGATCAATATTAATAGAAATATGACCTTTTAATGTATCTCACGTTTTACGTTTTGCTTGAATCAAGAGCGTTGAATTTCCTCAGGAAAATTGACAAAAATGGTTGATATAAAATTCAATAAAAATGGGTCATTCGAGATGGAAATTTCCGTGTATAAATTTAATTCCATATAACGTGATAGTCCTCGTTCGTCGTTTTCGTGCCTCTCCTCCACATTTCTCCATTGATTCTCATCTCCACGTGCTTTTTTTTTTCCTCCCCGAGGATTTCCGAGTGAATTTTAATTCTTCGTTATCCCAACGGCGCGCTTTCATCCACGGAGATTCGCGAGACAACACCTGGCTTCCGGTTATTATGCCACCCGTATTCTTATCCCATTTGTATGTATATGTATGTATGGAAAAGCTCGGAAAATGAGAATTAATTATAACAAACGTATGGCAAGATATACACCCCCGCTCAAAAGTTTGGATACACCTGTCGATATTTTTTGCCGCACTAAAAGTTGCATAACTCCGCCAAAAAAAAAGATAATCAAATTTTAAAAAAAGCGTTTTGAAGGGGAGGAAATCAGCTTCATTTCCCCTTTTTAAAAGATTTTTTACGATTTTTTTTGACCCGGTATGAATTTTTGAACGTGACCGTTTTTTGGCTTTTTTTCGACCATCGCGAAATGGGCGCACAGCTTAAGGGCATTTTTTTTCGGCTTTTTAATCTGCGGGACATTTAAAAGGATACGTAAACACTTCATTTTTGTCCTTAAAATATTTTCGTACGATTTTTTCTTGCAAAGTTATTTCACTTTTGGCTAAAAAAGACAAATTTCGAAAGATGCAACGTAACTCGAAAACTATAGAGTTTGAAAGAAAATGTCAAGTACAAAAAAAGTAGCGTAGATATACGCGGAAACGTCTGGGATTATTTCAGAATTCTCCTATAAATTTTTTTTTTCTACTATTTTTGCTCGAAACTCGAAATCGTGTCTGATTGAAATTTCCGTACTTGGTGATACAATAAAAATCTGAAAAAATTCAGCAATATTTGGTATGCTATAGACAACAATTATTAATAATAATACTGCCCGAAAGTTATTGATAAATTGTTTAAACAATTTCTTAATGACTTTTGGCCAATATTATTATATTGATCAACAATAATCAATAATTAATATTGATCATTATCGTTCATAGCATGTCAAAAGTTGCTGAATTTTTTCAGATTTTTTTCAACATTTTTTCAACATGTTTTTTAGAAAAAGCTCGAAGACCTATAATAACATGTTGAAAACAATCTGAAAAAATTCAGCAACATTTGGCATGCTATGAACGATAATGATCAATATTAATTATTGATTATTGTTTATCAATATAATAATATTGGCCAAAAGTCATTAAGAAATTGTTTAAACAATTTATCAATAACTTTTGGGCAGTATTATAATTAATAATTGTTGTCCATAGCATACCAAATATTGCTGAATTTTTTCAGATTTTTATTGTATCACCAAGTACGGAAATTTCAATCAGACACGATTTCGAGGTTCGAGCAAAAATAGTAGAAAAAAAAATTTTATAGGAGAATTCTGAAATAATCCCAGACGTTTCCGCGTATATCTACGCTACTTTTTTTGTACTTGACATTTTCTTTCAAACTCTATAGTTTTCGAGTTACGTTGCATCTTTCAAAATTTGTCTTTTTTAGCCAAAAGTGAAATAACTTTGAAAGAAAAAATCGTACGAAAATATTTTACGGACAAAAATGAAGTGTTTGCGTACCCTTTTAAATGTCCCGCAGATGAAAAAGCCGAAAAAAATGCCCTTAAGCTGTGCGCCCATTTCGCGATGGTCGAAAAAAAGCCAAAAAACGGTCACGTTCAAAAATTCATACCGGGTCGAAAAAAAATCGTAAGAAATCTTTTAAAAAGGGGAAATGGAGCTGATTTCCTTCCCTTCAAAACGCTTTTTTAAAAATTTGATTATCTTTTTTTTTGGCGGAGTTATGCAACTTTTAGTGCGGCAAAAAATATCGACAGGTGTATCCAAACTTTTGAGCGGGGGTGTATGAAAAAAAAAAAATAATAATAATAATAAAAAAATTCTCGCAGTAAATTACCTCGTTGTTGCTCGTGTGCGTCACCATAACGTTGTCAGTGAATGTGGGCTCGATCCATGTGAAGGAAGTACCATTGTTACCGGTTATGTCACTCGGACAATTGTTCACCTTCGGCGCTTCACCATCTGAAAATTATTCGTCACGACGTTCCCCTTTTTGCGATTATTCCAAGCAGAGTTGGGCAAAGTACTTGAAAGTACTTCAAGTATCAAGTACAAAGTACCGCACTGAGAAAAAAGTTCAGTTAAAACAACTAAATCCATTCAGTTGAAAAAAGTTTAGTTGATTCAATACTAATTTGTTTGAAATAATGAAACTATAATTAATTCGGTTAATTAATTTGGTTAACCATAAGATATGAGATGAACGAAATTATTTGGTCAATTTCCAGATACAGTTCGGTCCAATTTACACGTTACTGAGTTGCTGTGCCGAAATATTTCGTTGATTTCTAGTATATTTTAACTAAATAAATTTAGCTGTAACAAAAAAACAATTCGTATTTTCAATCACACAATTTATTTGGTACAAAGATATTTATTTGATTGAACTGAAACTTTGCCCATTCAAGTAACGATTTAACCGATTCAACTAAAACTTCCACTGTATCTTTGTTGAATTACCAAAATGATGTCGTTGAACGTCCGGAAACAAATATTTGGTTGAGTCAAACAAATTTTTGCATTTTCAACAACATTTTTTTCTCAGTGCGTAGGTACTTGAAGTACAAAGTACCGTAGGTACTTGAAGTACAAAGTACCGTAGGTACTTGAAGTACAAAGTACCGTAGGTACTTAACGTACGAAGTACTTGTTACTTAAAGTACAAAGTACTTGTTACTTGAAGTACTCGTCAGGATGAGTACTTGAAGTACCAAGTACTTGAAAAAATCAAGTACCAAGTATCAAGTACTTTTCAAGTTTTCGGGTACGTCTCGTAAATTCTGGTACTTGGGTCATTCCATGTCAAATCTACCAAGAGTTGGAATCGAACTCTTTCAATTTCATTGAAATTTAGTCAGTTTTGTTTTATCATAAAACCAAATTCTACCAAGGAAGAAAAAATTTTTTTTTTTCAAAAGTTATGCAAAGTTTAACATATAACCATTTTTCAATTTTTTTTTCTAAATATCTTGGAAACTATGATAGTTATGCAAAATCGTTTGTTTCGTCTTGAAGAGTATACTTGGAGCTACGAAAAAAAAAATATTCCGACAAAAAATGTTGAAAAATGATGAATTTGGAGAATTTTGAATTTTTTAAAATCGTGGAAATCCACAATTAACATTAAATTTTTTGTTCAATTTTTTAAATATAATACCTTGTACTGATTTTAAAAGATCCTGAAATTTTCAGGTTTTTTTTTGTATTAAAAATATGCATTTTTTTAAGTTGAGCAATCATGTAATTTTGTAATATTGAACAGTCAAAATTACATGATTGATCAACTTCACTTAACTTAGAGGTAAAAAAAAAGTTTTACCAAAATTCAAAAATTCATATTTTTGAAACAAAAAAAAACACATTTTTGAAAATTTCAGAATCTTTTAATATCAGTACAAGGTGTTATATAAAAAAAATAAAACCAAAAATTTAATGTTGATCGTGATTTTCACGATTTTGAAAAATTCAAAATTCTCCAAATTCATCATTTCTCAAATTTTTTTTCCGGAATATTGTTTTTTTTCGTAGCCCCAAGTATACTCTACTCTACTCTACCCAAGTATACAAAAATAAACTTGAAAAAATGGTGTAATTTTGAATTTCAAAAAAAAAAATTTAATTTTTTTGCTTTGTTAGAACTTCGTTTTATAATAAAACAAAACTTCTGACCAAATTTCATTGAAATTGAAAGGGGTCGATTCCAAATATTGGTCGATTTGACATGGAATGACCCATATTCAAAGGCTTTGCACATGCAACCATCAGCAAGAAACATTCAAAGGTACTTGATACTTGTACTTGAAAAAAGTGATTCAAGTACAGAAAAGTACTTGAAATTTTCAAGTACAGTACTTCACGTACAGGAAGTATTTAAAAAATGTAAGTACTTGAAGTACTTTTTAAGTACTTTGTACTTGCAAGTACTGTACTTCAAGTACTTTCGTAATTAGCGGAAAAATATTAGTAATTTTTCTAAAAAATTAGTAATTAGTAAGCAAATATTTCCAATATTTACAAAAAAATTAGTAATCAGTGACAAAATATTTCCAAAAAAATAAGTAATTAGTAACAAAATATTTCTAATTTTTCTAAAAAAACCAATATCTAGCGACAAAATATTTATAATTTTTCCAAAAAAATTAGTAATTAGCGACAAAAAATTACCAAGTCTTTTTCTAAATATAGTAATTGGTAAGGGATAATTCAAAAAAATTTCTCCACAAATTAGGAATATGTTCCCACTAATTACTAATGTTAAAAAAAAAAAATTAGTAATATTTCTTTGCTAATTATTAATTTTTCGAAAAAATTGGATAAGAAAAATAGATAGATTATTTTTTTGCCGATCACTGAAATAGAGAATAAATCACAAGTTTAGACGAGGTAAATTGAGCACTTTTTTTTATAAGTGAAAAATTTAATATTGCAAATGCAAACCTTTGACGATGATCCGTAGAACGCAGCTCGCTTGTTTCTTGGAAACCGGATGTCGTGCGAAAAACGTGACCAGATGAAGCCCCGGTTTCAGACTGGCTTCCAGTCTCGTGCCCCACGAAGGTTTCGATCTTACGTAACGGAACCAATCGAGATCCGTCGAGGGTTGATCGAAAGTCACGAAAGCCTCGTCACGATCCGGCGGTACTTCGGCAATCACGTCTTTTGGACACTCGAGTCTGGGTTTGCTGTATTCTATTCATAAAAACAAATGATTTTTTCGATGCACAAAAAAAATTTCTCACAATGCTTCTTTTTCAAAATTCAAAATCGATAAGAGTTGATCGAAATCGACGAAAAACTCTGCAAATTGAAAATTTTTTGTAGATTTCCTTATTTTTTCTTTCTCACTGAAAACAAATATGGATTATTCTTGTGAATTATGAATATTTGGCGATTGATCGAAGATTCTTGTCCATCTATGAAAAAAAAAGAAAAATCAAATTTTCAGGCTTTTTTGTACTTTCATTAATGTGACGTTTCATATCTTGGATGAAGATAAATAAGTTACCCCTCATTCCGTATTTTTCATAGAATTAAGAATTTCATAAAATTCCAACCGTTTAATAGATTATCGTCAAATTCAGGAGCGAACAACCTTGGTCACGATATTTATTGTGCAAAAAAATTCGATGCAATATTTTGAGATTTGCGCAAGCCAGAGCGATTACGCCATGCCTGCAAAGCGACAAGAAATTTTTTTTCGAAAAATTTGAAACTCATTCGCATAAAATAAAAAAATAAATATTGAACGAAAATAAAGTTTCCTTTGCGAGGAAGCGAAGAATCATTGATTTAATTATTTGCTGCTCGAAGAATTTGTGCATTTTAAGAAGTAGCTGAAATCGTAAGAAAGTTTTAGAAATACAAGAATTACATATTGATTAATAATTTTTGAAAAATATACGGGTCATTCCATGTCAAATCGACCAAGAGTTGGAATCGTCTCCTTTCAATTTCGATGAAATTTGATCAGAAGTTTCCTCTTTTATTAAAACGAATTTCTACCAAAGGAAAAAAATTAAATTTTTTTTTCGCAAGTTATGCAAAATTGAAAATTTTATAATTTTTCAATTTTTCGAGTTTATCTTTTAAATATCTCGAAAACTATTATATTTACGAAAAATAGTTTTGAATTCGTCTGAAAGAGTATACTTGGGGCTACAGAAAAAAAATATTCCAAAAAAAAATTTTGGAAAATGATGAATTTGGAGGATTTTGAATTTTCAAAAATCGTGGAAACCCAAGTTTCGTATTAAATTTTTTGATCAATTATTTTCATATAATACCTTATACTGATCTTGAAATATCCTGAGATTTTCAGAATGGTGTGTTTTTGTTTCAAAAATATAAATTTTTGAATTTTGGTAAAAGAAAATTTCAAGTCAAGTAAAGTTGAGCAATCATGTAATTCTGTAATTTTGAGCAGTAAACATTTTCAATTAATGACAATTTTTTAAAAATAAATTTTTTACCAAAATTCATTAATTTATATTTTTGAAATAAAACAATACCATCCTGAAAATTTCAGGATCTTTTAAGATCAGTACAAGGTACTTATTATTTAAAAAAAATGTTAACCAAAAATTTAATGTTGATCGTGGATTTGCACGATTTTTAAAAATTCACAAATGCATATTTTTGAAAAAACAAAAAACATCTCTCTGAAAATTTCAGGATCTTCTAACATCAGTACAAGGTATTACATAAAAAAAAATTGAACCAAAAATTTAATGGGGAACTTGGATTTTCACGATTTTTGAAAATTCAAAGATCTCCAAATTCATCATTTTTCAACAATTTTTTTTTTGTAGCCCTAAGTATACTCTTTGAGACGAATTCAGAACGATTTTTCGTAACTATAATAGTTTTCGAGATATTTAAAAAGGAATCTTTAAAGATTTTAAAAATGGTGAAATTTTGCATAACTTTCGAAACAAAAATTTTAAATTTTTTTCCTTTCGTAGAACTTCGGTTTATTAAAAACGAAAACTTCTGACCAAATTTCATCGAAATTGAAAGGGATCGATTCCAACTCTTGGTCGAATTGACATGGAATTACCCATATAATATTGAATTTTAGTTTCAATGGATATTTTTTGAAACAGCATTACGCACTGACGCATTCGCCGTGCTTGGGACCGTCCCAGGTGCCGTCGCCCTGGCAAGTAAGCTCGTACTCTCCGTGCAATTGATATCCCGGTGGACATTTTAGATAGCACTTTGTTCCGGGTCGATTTGCCCCTCTCCTATCGTCGCGCCACATTTTCGGGTTTGTTTCCCGGGAGCACATGAGATATCCCCTTCCCGCAGGATCCAGAGGCGAACAAGCGAGACTATTGATGTCTGAATGGATCGAAGAAAAAAAAAAGAAAGAAATTAATCACTTACTCAAAACTTATCTTCAAAGGGTTCTTGAAAATCTTAAAATGTTGAATCTAAAAAAAATCTTAAATCTTGAAAAAAATAATCTCAAACAATCTTAAAAAAAACGAATAGGAAAATAATAGTCTAGTTTTGTTTTTTATTTAATCTCACAATTTTTGAGAACAATGAGTCGAAAAGATTTTGACCCGTGACCTTGTCATCCCCTTTATTGCAAAAAAAATCCAAAATCTAATTGATAATGATCGATGCGACTTCAGTGAGATTCTAGTGCCAATTATTTTCAGAACACAATTATGCGGACGGCTGATTAGCTGATTATGAGAACGACGAAGATAAATGGATGAGAAAAGCAATAATGAAATTTTAAAAAACAGAATAAAACAAAGATGCCAGAGGTATCTTTCATATTCACCGTTGCAGGACTTTCCGTCTGATGACAATGCTTTCTCATCGCCGTCGCAAGCGCAGAAAAAGCTTCCGTTCGTGTTTTCGCAGACCTCGCTGCATCCTCCGTTGTTCGTGGCACACTCATTGATATCTTTAACACGAGCAATTATCGACGATAGATCAATCGTGAATAAATCCAATAAATTCAAGCTTCGAATGTGAAGAGTGTGTTCGTGAGTATTACAAAAAAAGTTATACAATACTTGACAGAATAATTGACAATATGCATATTTTTCGAAAATGCTTTTGATAACATTTGTCAACAGTGGAAAAGACGTTTTGTCAATTTTTTTCACAATAGAAATATATATATGACTACATTCAGGTAATTGCGAAACAAAAAAAAAGAGGACAATTTATTTTGTGAGCGGTGTATATTTTTTTACGTTAATTACGTTGTAAAATGTAACAAAATTTCAGGGCTTCATTTATTTATCAACAAAAATCATCAACAATTCATTTATCTATTTATGAACAGTGAATCAAAAGAATCGAGCGATAACGATGGGAAAATTGATATTGCGCCACGTTTCGAGGTTATGTTTTTTCTCAACATTACGTAGAAAAATACGGACATCGTTAACTTTTCTTCTTACCTTTTACCATATTCACGGAATCAATTGCGGATCTGGATAAACATTGCAGCTGTATTTTTTTAATTGTTAAAGTATTTTATTCCTAAGAAATGAAAATTCATGAAGAAAAGGCGCGCGACTCGTCGCTCTGTTGTCCCCATTGTGTAGGCAAAATTTTCGGAAAGGCGCGACCCTTATTGTCGCAATATTCGATAACGAGTTTGTTCAACGTCACATAGTGAATTAGAGCACTGAAAAATAGGTAATATCGGAAAATAATGAGTCACAAAACACCTTGAAACTTGTCGAAAATGGGCGAGTGAATTGATGCAACGCGGCCAGCGTCAGTTGTTCAGTGCGACAGCACGCGCGCACGATCGAGTCGATCGGTGGACCAAAAATACTGCATCGTAGCGCGCTCTGTCGGAGTGAGACCGAACCTTCCTTATATAGGCCAGTGGAGTGGGTCAGCAAGCACTCAGCAGCTGTTATCGATCGCACGAGACAGACCGCGCTCCAGACGTGCTCACGATTATTCTCGGAAAAAATTCCTCCGTACATTCACGGTGCTTCCGAGAAATTCTATATATACTGACGTCACGAGGGAATTCCCTCATAGGGGAGCGAAAATTGCGGTAAAAAAGAATGATATATTGAACAGCTATAACTCCCGTGGTTTTGATCGTAAAGACTTCTTTCAGGCGTCATTTTCTACATTTTCAAATTCTCAAGTTACTTTTTTTGAGTTTTATGTTCTTCGAAATACTTAAGGGGGTGCGCAGAGAACAAATTTTTGAAAAGCCATAACTTCCGTGTTTTTTGTCCCACAGACTTCTTTTGGGCGTCATTTTCTTTTTTTCAAATTCTCAAATTACTTTTTTTGAGTTTTATTTTTTTCAAGATTCTTAAGGGGGTATGCAGAGAATGAATTTTGGAATAGCCATAACTCCCGTGTTTTTGATCATACAGACACCTTTCAGGCGTCATTTTCTTTGTTATCAAATTCTCAAGTTATTTTTTTCGAGTTTTATTTTTTTCGAAATCCTTAAGGGGCTGCGCAGAGAATAAATTTTGGAATAGCCATAACTCTCGTGTTTTTGATCATGCAGACTTATTTCAGGCGTCATTTTCTTCGTTTTCAAATTCTCAAGTTACTTTATTGTAGTTTTATTTTTTTCGAAATACTTAAGGGGGTGCGCAGAGAATACATTTTGGAATAGTCATAACTCTCGTGTTTTTGATCATGCAGACTTCTTTCAGGTGTCATTTTCTTCGTTTTCAAATTCTCAAGTTCCTTTTTTTGAGTTTTATTTTTTTCGAAATACTTAAGGGGGTGCGCAGTGAATAAATTTTGGAACAGCCATAACTCCCGTGTTTTTGATCATACAGACTTCGTTCAGGCGTCATTTTCTTCGTTTTCAAATTCTCAAGTTATTTTTTCGAGTTTTTTTCCGAAATCCTTAAGGGGGTACGCAGAAAATAAATTTTTGGACAGCCTGAACCGAAGTTCGTACGATGAAAACATGGTAGTTATAGCTGTCCAAAAATGACTTTTCTGCGTACCCCTTAAAGATTGCGAAAAAAAATAAGCTTGTGAAGCGTACTTGTTTTATTTTTATTTTTATACTTATCTTCCCCCCATAAATTGCATCCCTTCATGCGGAATGTTTCATATAATTCAGTCTGTCTTGCTAGTCTCTATTATTAGACGTGAAATTGAATTTTGTCGCCTGTACGAATAGAGAGCGTGTACATAAAACATATTGTGACGGGACGGAGGATCGTTTGAATGAGGGCTTTCATAACGTTTAATGACTCCTCGCTATCGTTCACACATTCCACAGGAAAGGAGGGATAGAGAGAAGAGAAAGAGAGGGAGAGAGAGGAAGAGGGAAAGGAGGAGGAAAAGAGAGCTTTGCATTCTACCGCCGATAATAAACTCTCTCCTCGTCGCTACAATCAGCGTGAATTGTCGCAATTGTTAAATTGACCGAAATGGCGATCGAGGCGAGTGTCGGTTCCCAGGTCGATTGTGCGATTGCGACGATGATCGCCGTAGATTGATTTTTCTTCATGGGCAAACTCGACAATAGAGAGGAAGTGCCGCTGAAGAGGCCATTTCCTTTGGTCAGAGATAGTTTCTCAGGTCATTGCGGCCAAGGTTCTAAATTTTCTTGCACCAAAGCTCTTTAAGTGTCGCAAGCCTCAAGAGATACGGAGATAAAGAGATGGCCTTAAACTTGGCTCGATTCAAGCTTGAATAAAATTTATTCCTATTTATGTTTTAACAACGGATCTATTCCTCGTGGATTTTCTTCACTTTTTGTCCGAAAAGCTCGCAGGTTTGTGCCAGAAGCCAAGATTCAATTTAGAGACGAGAATAAACAGTTTACACTAAAAGCCGAAGGACCAACGTCATTAAGTGCAAAATGAGGGGTAACCCGAGCTTTAAATGCTTTTAGGAGGCTTTCCGGTTGATTCTTGTCTGACCTGTTTGGTAGTAAAAAAAATTCCAAAGACTTTAGCCGGATAAAAATGGTGAATCAGCCCTCAGCGAATTTTGTGGCTCCATTTTTTTGAAAGTTCCTAACCTAAAAAAACAATTTTGTGCAAAATTACAGCTTTCTACTTCGATGCCGAGAGGTCTTCCTACTGAAAAAAGTGTTTTTTTTTTCGGTTTTTGCAGTTTTCAAATATAGGAAGAGGTGACCGAATAATCTTAAAAAATTCTGAAAAATCAGAAACATGTCAATGTTATTGGAATTTTTTTTTTTTTTTTAATGTTAAACTATATTCTTAATCATCGAATCTTCCCTTAAAAACGTTATTTTGTTGCGAAGAGATTTTTCTACTATTATAACAAAAAGTGACATAATTTCACTCTTCATTCCCTACATTAAAAAAAAATCTCAAAATTCGACCTGCAACACATTGAAAAAAAATACAAACGAGAAATTTTTTTATTTTTTATTGGAAATCCATACGTAAATCATTCTTTGGATTTAATTAATGAGTGATCATGTTTAGAGTAGTTTCGAGACATAACACATAGATGTAAACAATACGATTTAAAATGTTGTCGTTTTTTATTTTCAATGTGTAGCAGGTCGAATTTTGGGACTTTTTTTTAATGTAGGGAATGAAGAATAAAATCATGTCAATGTTTGTTATAACATCAGAAAAATCGCTTCGCTACAAAATAATGTTTTTAAAGGAAGATTCGATGATTAAAAAAAGTTTCAGATTCAGGAAAAAGAAAAAAAAAATCCCATTAAACCCTTTTCTCAATTTTACAAAATGAAGAAATGTGTTTTCCATAGATAAATATTTTGCTCTCCTTTAAACAAATTCGCATACCTTCAACCAAAAAATTCCAAAGACATTCACTCATAAAGGGCGTAATATCAAATTGGCCTGCCAACCTCTTTACCCCCTCCCAAGATTCCCTCGAATCAGAAATTTTCCACGTTGAAGCTCCTGAATTATGGGTAAATTCGATCGACGGAGTCGGCTAGAATTAATTTTTAATTTATCTCGCCTGCTCTTCAATCTCCATTTTTGCCGGCGGCGAAAGGGTTGAAGAGTGTCTGGAAACGGATGATGTTTCCACAGGGGTTTTTTTTTCTTCCAAGGGATGACGGGAATATTAAAAAGTAATGGGGACAGGTCTAGGATTATGCCCGGAGTACCAATTGAAATATCGTTCGTCTGAAAAGATTGAGGTATATGTCAACCCTCTCCCAGATATAAGCATTCCAGTTTGAATGTGCTTCCAGCGCTTCCAGCGCTTCCAGCGTTAGTTCCCCTACAGCACATAACATTGCTGCAATGTTGCAGCAATGTTGTCATATTGCACGTGCAATGATATATTGCAGATATGTTGTGGCAACATTGCTACGCAACATTGCACTAAAACTTCTCAGCAATGTTTCGGGAATGTTCCTAAGCAACATACCTGCAATATTTTGTTGAAACGTTGCGAGTAAATTGCAGCAATATTGGTGAGATCGAACTTCAAATTTTACAACTACACGAGCGTAATAAATATGAAAAAGATCAATTGAAAAAGATCTATTCATTTATTCCTCATAAAATATCAATAACGATTGATTTCGAGTCATTTTCTTTTTCTTGTTTCATATTTATTTTCAAAATTTTGTTGTGCTTCTGACATTAATAAGACATGTGATATTGATAATATTAAGACATTATGATATTCGTATTGAAAGAATGTTTAATATCAAAAAAGCTATAAATCAAAATTTATTTTGTTTCTGGATGATTCTTATTCGTAAATCATGACTATACGCTGTAATGGGACGACCTGGGGACTGCCACGATCTCGGCACTTCGCCTGAGATCCGTTAGGTGGCGGCGGTCGGTGGGCGCTCTCGCGCTGGCGAGAGAGCCACCGAGCACCGATAAAGGTCCGGTGTATTACCAGCAACGGTGTCCTCAATTAACAATCAATTGTTGGAACATTTACCCGCGCTCTGTGATCGCGTAGTCATATGGACTTGAAACTACGTATTTTTATATTATGCAATAATTCAAATGATAAAGTTTCCATTGTAGGTAATGTTCCTAAAATATTGAATGTGTAATACGAGTTATATTGCTGGAATATTGCATATTGATTGGTTGCAATATATTCTGGAATATTGCGGAACATTGCACCCAGAAAAAAGATCTAGTACATTTAAATAAATCCTGGTCAAGCCAAATAAATTTTTTTAGTTGTAGGCCGGCCTAATACAACTCTGTTCATGTCAACGAGTTTTTTTTTTTTTTTTTGAATGACCTAATAGGAAAATATATTGCGATCTAATAAATTTTTATTTAATATTAATAAATATTATTTCAAACTGAACAAATATGTATTTAAATTAAATAGTTTTTTTTAAATATTACACAATATATATTTTTAAACCTTTCAATCTTTGAATGTATGGCTACGCATATGAAGTCTACAATTTCGTAAAGCTTCGTCTTTTCTTTGACAGAAGGGAAAAGAAAAAGACCCTTTTTTATGGGAATCCTTTTAAGGGATTCGAACATCTTGCGTTTTGCCGCGATGTTCAATGTATTAAATATCCATACTGAAAAATAAGGATATCAAACATAGACGAGCTTGGTCAGGATATAGGCGTTGAGAGGCAGGTTCGCTTGTGCGAGACGTAGCCACCTGGCGGATTTTTGGGGTACTGACAAATCTGCAGATATGATCGGATGAGATTACGGGTGAATAGGTATTTAGTAACAACAAATAGAATTTTTCTTCAATGCCTGTTTCTCGATGACAAGGAATTCAAATAAATAAATATACTGGAAGTAAATATCACCCAAAATTGAATGGGAAGAAAATTTTCGTTAAAGTAACTAAAAAAATAATCAAATAAACGATTATAGTACCTACGACTAGATCTTTTTTCTGGGTGTGCAGCAATATTTCAATCGTCGGACATAGCAACATTGCAGCAATGTTTTTTGAAATATTACAATGTTGTCATGTAACATACCAGCAACATTGCAGGAATATTGTGTGCTGTAGGGGTTTCCGCGTTACCGAAGAGGGAGCATCCAGGATAATGCGAAGATTTCGTACATTTGGAATAGAGAATCCTAACCCTCGAGCACTCGCATCGTCGTTAATTCTGTCTACACCGACGCTTTCATCCCCCTCGTTCCCTGTCATTCCTCCACTTCCATTTTTCACCCTTATTCCTCTGCCCTGCAGCCCCTATCGTCGTCGATTCTCCGGCAATACGTCGTCATCGTAGCCGAGCAAAAGCTCGGAGCCGCGACAGAGCTTTCGCTTTATTCCCTCGGGCCTGCGACTACCACGGATCGTCAAAGCGAGCATTAATGGGGGATGAACGACAAAAGACACCCCCAAACCCCCACCCAAGCCTCTAGTATTTTCCCTTTTGAAGGGAGTAAAAATATCACGATACATGGCGCGTGTCTAATGGACGAAGCATCTTCTTTTCCATTTTTACAAGTTTCGCGAAAATACACGAACAATAATGTCTTCCCCATGAATTCACGTTGTCGATCGAAGCAAAATGTCTCTGCGGTTTATTTCCAAGAACACAGAGCTTTCTCCGGATCTCGTGAACGCAAATCCTTCTCTCGACAAACTACCGAAACACAAGTCTGCAAAATAATCGGTTATGTTAGTGTTAAATGCTAATGTTGAATGCTAATGTTAAATGTTGATGTTAGTTGTTAATATTGAATGGTTGTGTTGAATATCAATGTTGAATCTTATTCATGAATTGTAATTTTTAATGTTATTGTTGTATTATAATGTTCAATGTTAATGTTGAATGTTGATGTTGAATGTTACTGTTAAATGCCAATGTTGAATTCAGGTGATGAATGCTGATGTTAAATGTTAATGATGATTGTTAATTTGTAATGGTAATGTTGAATATCAATGTTGAATGCTAATGTTAAATGTTAATGTTGATTGATAATATTGAATAGTTATGTTGAATATCTATATTAAATGTTATTCATGAATAATAATTTTTAATGTTATTGTTGCACCAGAATGTTAAATGTGAATGTTGAATGTTAATGTTCAATGTTAATGATGATTGTTAATATGCAATGGTAATGTTGAATACTAATTTTAAATGTTAATGTTGATTGTTAATATTGAATGGTTATGATGAATATCTATATTAAATTTTATTGATGAATAGTAATTTTTAATGTTATTGGTGCATTATAATGCCAAATGTTAGTGTTGAATGTTGACGATAAATGTTACGTAGTCGATCGAAGCAGCAAAATGTCTCTGTGGCTTATTTCCAAGAACACAGAGCTTTCTCCGGGTCTCGCGAACACAAATCCTTCTCTCTACGAACTACCGAAACACAATATGGCAAAATAATCTGCGGGAAAAATGAAATTGCGTTTTCTCGAAGGTTGTCATTAGTTAAATACAGCGACGGGCCCCGGAGGTCCAATTACTTACGGAATCTTTAGAATTTCTTTCAAAGAAAATCACAGTTATGTGACGTTCCATCAGTGTGATTAGTTCGATGAATGTGCCAGAGCTTTTTCGAAATGGCTTGGAAAAGGGGTCAAAGAAAAAGAAGTGGAAAAGACGGCGAGCAAGTTTTTCTACATCTTTGTGCGGAAAAGTTCTTTGCCATTTTTCGCAGCTCATTTCGCCTGTGAGTAACATCGAGAGATTTCTTCGCACATTTTATCTCGCGTTGAGTCGATCGAATGAGAAAAGCTCGGAAACTTGGCAAAAGCGCCTTTTGCTTCTGCATAAAGAAAGCTTTGTTATCGTGAATTTTTTTTTTTCGAGAGTTTCATGTCAGTATGTTCAAAATGTCCCACTACGTCTGAAAAACGCATTTTTTTGAAATTGCAAAATAATTGTCAATTTGGCGGGACTTTCAATTTTTTGTAAAATGTTTGTGGGTCGTCTAACTTTCGTAATTTTGCAGTTATCATCCTGAAATTTTATGTGCAGATACACTTTATAATAAGGACGGTTGGTATTGAATTTGGGAAAAATCGCCAGAAGGTTCGGTTTAGAAAAAAAAAAAATTTCGCAAAAAATTTCTAAGTTCTTAAACTTTAGTAATTTTGCATCTATAGGGTTGAATTTTTTCGTGACGATACACTCAATGATAATGAACAATAATACTGAATTTCATAAAAATCGCTTGAGAGGTTCGATTAAAAAAAAATTTTGAATTTTTCAAAAAAAATTTGTTAACGCTCCAACATTCGCATTTTTAGAAGTATCGAGCTAACAATTTTTGCACAAATACACTAGATAACAAGAATGGTTAGGGTTGAATTTGGTGAAAAACGCTCAAGAGGTTCGTTCTGAATTTTTTTTTTTAAATTTTCCAAAAATACTTGTCAACACTAAGTTTCCTAATTTAGCAGCTATCGAGTTCACTTCTTTAGCACCAAAACACTGGACGACAAAAATAATAATGTAATTGATCAAATTTGCTAAAAAAATCATGGAAATTTGCACATAGCTTCTTTATTTGTTTCCACCATTCGTGAAGCTTCCTTTATGAGGAAGCCATGATAATAAACATACATGTCACAAAGATGGTCAAGGAAGTCCTCATAAAGGAGATTTGACGAACGACGATAAAAAATGAGGGAGCTATGTGCAATTTTCAAATTTGCATGCTATTTTCTCGAACTTTCGACTAATCAAAGGCAGCGAATTTAAAGGATGTTCCTCTGTTAGTTTGCGGGACGAGTCGTCCGAGCGGGGTCTTATACACTTATTCATGAGCGATTAAAAAAGGCGTTTTCTGCCTGTACGATGAATTTAGAATGTTCACTTTTACACACATGGTTTAATTAAGTATATCCAAACTCATTGCATTCGCTAATATTAATATTATTCATCATTGATCTTTGTCAGTGAGATTTGGCAAGCTCGTTTTTTTCTCGAAGTTTGCGCGACTGACGCGCATGCGCTGTGTATAATATTCGAGGTTGTGTGCTCCGCAATCTGTGATGCCCTAACCTATAAACGGACCTACCAATATACAGACTTTTATTTGTAAAATACACTCAAGGAAAAAAAATCCTAATACAGTTAACGTGTGTGATAACGAATTATTTTTCCTTCCTCACGAGGAAAATAATTCCTCATGAATTATTTTTAATTTAGAATCGTTGTATTTTTTTACGTACAGTTTTGTGTTCTTTTCTTACAATTCTGTTCTTTCATAGCTGTAGGAATCCATGCTTTAATGAAAAAGCAAGTTTTTCCTGTCATAAAAATTGTTTCCAGTGCTAATTCATTTGAAAATCCCGCGTCAGCCCATTGCGCATGCGCATGCGCGTTGAGGCTATAGCCCGGGCCCAATACGCAGTGTTGTCGCGCCACGCTTGCTTTTTACCAATTTTCAGGATCTTTTTATACGTTTGAATTAATTACTCGGCAAAAATTCTCCTAATGCAAGAAAACTTTCGCACACGGTTTTCTTACATATAGGACTAGATCATACATTTTTGTTAAACTGTTGGCATTTCAGGTTCGCGAACGACAGAACGAATAGTACCGGTTTTTTATGTGTGGCCATAAGAGCGCATGTTAAATCACGTTTTTTTTAAATATTTAATATCACCACAACGAGGCTCCTAATTTCGTTAAAACTTTGCACACACTTTTGGGGGATAAATATTAATAGGCCGTAAAAATTTCAAGTCGATGGCATTATTTCGAGATAACAGAGGAACGTCCTTTTGATCTGGACTCACCAACACAGTTGGAATCCGTTGTCAGCTCGTAGCCCGGAAAACAAGTAATCGGGGGACTTCCTCGAACCGGTTGATCACTGAGCTCTGTTGGATCGAGACATCTGTAAGATCCCGGTGTATTGACACATCCGTATTGACAGATTTCCGTCTGAAGATCCGGCACGTAACACTCGTCGATGTCTGCCAAACGGAAGGAGAAGTCAATGACTAAATTCTGTGGTGATTAATTCATTGTGCATCGACTCGAGTGATTGCTAATGACAGTGAACATGACAACGTCATTGATCCTCTAAATCCATACGCGCCCAACCTAATCAACGAAATTTGCAGCTAAATGTATGATGCAAAATCTGGTCTCAAGATTCCAAGTGACTAGGCAGAACAATAGAAGCCTGAGTCTCAAAATGCCTTCAGGACCCTTTTGGCAGAACGATGATTCTTCGAGGTTGCAGCTTTTGGGCAGAGATTTCCCGAATGAAAATTAGTCAGTCTAGCCTCTCAAATGTCACTCCGACCCGTTGGCGTCATGATTTTAGATTTGGAGGATCAATTCGTCAAGTTGGGAGCAGGATGATGACAGGACAAGTCGATTCGGGGATGATGTTTGTTTCGATTGTTTGGTTTTTGAAAGTCTTGGACCTTGGCAGGTCTTCCAGTCCTCAGCGAGCATAAATCCATCGGGACATAGACAAAAAACTCGTCCCATTGTTGACAAACAAGTGTGCGAACAGTGTGCGTTGTTGATGGCGCATGGTCCGCCATCTTGACAGGTATGATTATCTGGAGATAGAATCGTGCCTGGTAGTCCATCGCAAGAGCACGCGTATCCACCCTCGTGATTACGACACGTGTCCTGGCATGGTCCGTGACCGTTGTTCAGCAGACACTCGTTGACATCTGGGATTTAGTGCATCAGCAGCAGCAGCAGCAGTAGCAGCAGCACAGCATCAATCGCAATAACAGCAGTAGCAGATGCATCAGCACACACAGAGCAAATGATAAGCGGAACGGGATTTTGATTGATCGGGAGAGTGCATTTCGTACGGTATGATAATCATGCGTCGACGTGATTGAGAAACCCGAAGATATAGACCAGGACGATAAAAGTGAGCTAGAGAGAGAGAGAGAAGGATGACAAGGATACCATCACTCACCGATGCACGTGAACTTCTCGTCTCCTTGCTTCATACCAAGCGGACACTCGCATCTGTATGAGCCAGGTGTGTTGATGCAATTGCCCTCACAGCCCCCATTCCCCCTCTGACACTCGTCGATATCTGCAATTTTACGCCTCGAGTCCTTTTTCTTTCTTACAGAGGATTGAGATTAAGTTCTGATTGCGACTGATACGAATGACAATGACTTCTTTTGCTTAATGAGGAAGATACATTGAGGACCGAAAAGCGAGACACGTTTGAACGATTTTTTGAACAAAAATAGTATATTACGATACTAGTGCGATAAAACTTTTTCTGACGAGTGTGAGTTTGCTGCAGCATGAGCCGAAGGTGAATGTTGGAATCACACGAGTTGAGAAAAAGTTTCTCGCGCTAGTATCGTACGAAATTTTATTGTACGAGTGCGCAAAGTGGCACTTTGCGCACGGAGTGCAATAAAGTCATGTTATTTGGGGTTGTAAAGGGCTTTTAAAAAAGGAATGATATTAATGTTAATCATTATGTTGAATGTTATTCGTGAATTGTAATTTGTAATGCTTTTGTTGCATTATAATGTTGAATGTTAATGATGAATATTGATGTTGAATGTTAATGTTAAAGGCCAATGCTGGATTCAAATGTTGAATGCCAGGGGTAATGCTAATGATGGATGTTAATATTTAATGGTAATGTTGAATAACGATCTTGTATGGAATTCATGAATAGCAATTATTTTTTTATGTTTTTGTTGCATTATAATTTTAAATGTCAATGTTGAATGTTGATGTTGGATGTTACTGTTAAATACCATTGTTGAATGTAAATGTTGAATGTTAATAATAATTATTGATATTTAATGGTAATGTTGAATAACAATGTTGAATGTTATTCATGAATAGTAATTTTTAAGGTTATTGCTGCATTATAATGTTAAATGTTAATGTTGAATGTTGATGTTGAATGTTACTGTTGAATGCCAATGTTGGATGTAAATGTTGAATGTTGATGTTGAATGTTACTGTTAAATACCATTGTTGAATGTAAATGTTGAATGCTAATGTTAAATGTTAATGATGATTGTTAATATTTAATGGTAATGTTGAATAACAATCTTGAATGTTATTCATGAATGGTAATTTTTAAGGTTATTGCTACATTATAATGTTAAATGTTAATGTTGAATGTTGATGTTGAATGTTGATGTTGAATGTTACTGTTGAATGCCAATGTTGGATATAAATGTTGATGGTTAGTGTTGAATGTTGATTACGATTTTTAATATTTAATGGTAATGTTGAATGGAATTCGTGAATAGTAAATAAATCTTTCATTTTTTTTTGCACTATAATGTTAAATGTTAATATTGAATGTTGATCTTGAATGATACTGTTAAATACGATTGTTAAATGTAAATGTTGAATGCTCATGTTAAATGTTAACGATCATTGTTAATATTTAATGGTAATGTTTAATACCAATGTTAAATGTTGATGTTGAATGCTACTGTTAAATGCCAATGTTGAATATACATGTTGAATGCTAGTGTAAAATGTTAATGATCATTTTTAATATTTAATGGTAATGTTTAATACCAATGTTGAATTTGATTCATGAAATGTAATTTTTAATGTTATTGTTGCATTATAAAGTTAAATATTGATGTTGAATGCTAATGTTGAATGTAAATGTTAAATGTTAATGGTGATTGATAACATTGAATGGTTATGTTGGATATCAATGTTAAATGTCATTCATGAATAGTAATTTAATTTTTAATGTTATTGTTGCATTATAATGTTACTGTTGATTGCTAATGTTAAATGTTAATATTGATTGTTAATACTGAATGGTAATTTTGAATATTGATATAAAATGTCCAACGTTAATGTTGAATGATAATCTTGAATAGCGATTTCAGATGTTAACATTGCACATTAATGTTCGATATTAACAATGATAATTAATTACTCGTTGTTAAATGCGATCATAGTGATAGTATCAAATGTTGAATGCTTGAATGTTAATTCAAATCTAAACCTTAAAGTTAGACCTGAATATTGAAAACTTACTTCAACTTTTAATGATAAATCGTTCTGTTCAATTTTTTTGTTCAGCATTTCAACGTGACACTTTAAATTTAGTCGTCGAAATTTTTGGTGTAAAGCTCACCGATGCACTTGTGATCGTCGAGACGGAAACCCTTGTAGCAAGAACACTTGGCCACACCGTCGACCTCGTTGCAGACCTGATCGCACGATGATTCACGACACGGAATAGACTGACCACGTCTGATCTTGCAGTTCGGCAATACGCCGATCCAACGGCGATTTTTGCAGACCAAACGACTGCTCGACGTTGTCATGTAGTAGCCAGGAGTGCACTCGTAGTCAGCCTCGAGATACTCGTGTCCCGGTTTTGAAGATCTTCACCGAGACGTTTTTCAAACAACGCTTTATCAGCACATATATCCGATGCGTTTTTTTTTCTCTTGAATTACATTACATCTGGTCGCCTGATTTTCACGATAATGTATGTATATATGGGGCATTCCATACGAAAGCGACCAATCCGTAACCCCGACGATTTTTTATTTTTGTGAAAATCTTATATTTTTTTGTACGTACTGAAAGCAGTCTTTTAGAATTTTTGAAGATTTTTGTCTCAATTTGTCTTGTATTTTTTGTCTATTTTTTTAGTGTTACGAAGAACTCCAAAAATAGACAAATAATACAAGTTATGAATATGACAAGCTGCAAATTTTTTAGTACTTGTAAAAATGCCTATTGAGAAGTGGTGACTTAAAAAAACACAAAATGGTCCAAGTTAAAAAAAAATATTTTGCTTTTAAAACTGAAAAAAACATGACAATTAATTTCGATTTTTTTATTTGTATTTTTTTCATGAAACTACCACTCAAAACAAAAAAAAAGATCTCCTATCTTATTTTGATATCTCCGTTTTTTTTACGTTATGAGCATTTGAAAAAAATTGGGTGAAATTTTGAAAAATTTATTGTGGTTAGAAGGATTGAGTCAAAGATCTAAAAAAATTCTGCAAGACTGCTTACCTTACGTTCAAGTAAATAGGAAATGTTCAACAAAATAAAAAATGATTAGGGTTACGGATGGGCCGGTTCAATTACATCGTGTATTTTTTTATGGGGTACTTACAAATAAAAGTCAAATGTGTCTAAATTCTATTTTAGGAAATAATTTATTTGACTCGAAAAATTGCTAATAATAATTAGGGAATTCAAATCAATTTTATTATTCAATTAAAATATTGATTCAATTAATAATTGAATTATAAAATTGATGCAAGGAAAATTGAGTTTGTCTAATTTCTGTTATACAAAATTTCCGATTCATTTGACTCGAAAAATCGCGATTAATGATTAGCAAATTCACTTCAAATGAATTTTATAATTTAATTAATATGTTGATTCAATTAATAATTGAATAATAAAAATAACGCGAAGAAAGTTGAGTTTGTCTAATTTCTGTTACAGGAAATATTCGATTCATTTGTTTCGGAAAATTGCTATTGATTATTAGCAAATTCAATTCAATTCAGATTAATTTTATTATTCAATTAATAATTGAATAATAAAATTCACGCAAAGAAAGTTCAGTTTGTCTAATCTCTGTTACATAAAATTTCCGATTCATTTGACTCGAAAAATTGCTATTAATCATTAGAAAATTCAATTCAATTCAAAACAATTTTATCACTCAATTATCAAATTCAAATATTAAATTAAATTAAACTATTGAATAATAAAACTGAGTTGAATTCAAATAAATTATTATTCAATTATTAAATTCAATTTCATACTTGAATGTAATAATTGAATAATGAAATTGATTTTATGCTGTAAAAATTGAATGAAAGTATATAAACAAAATTTTAAAAACCTCGAAAAAGATATTCAAAGGAAAATGTAGAAAGTCGATTTCCGTTGCAAAATCGTGGAATCCTAGCGACATAAAATTGAAAATATTCATGAAATATGTCCGTGTTTATACTCACTTGACGTATTTGATAAGGGCGTGACGTGCCAACGGCGCTGGCACGAACGTCCCGTTTATGCACGTGAGATCACCCTTAAGGATCCCGTCAGCTTCGTTATACGGAGCTTTTCCATCGACTTCCGGTTCCTCCGGTTCCTCCGAGCGTTGCAATTTCCACGATTTTCCATTATCATTCGCAATGTCGTGTCTGTAAACCGGACGACGAGACGAGATAATAGCGTCCTCTCGCGGATTTTCGTAGCTCGACGATTTCGACGTTTTGCCGCCATTTTTCAAATAAGCATTGTAATCCTCGAGTGTTCGCGCGAGTACCTCATTCTCCAGATCAATTATCGGCAAATCCTCGTCTGACCTTGAGTAGCCCAACATTTTAGCGGCGTCGAAACGAGAATTTTTTGATCCATCGATCAATCTCGATTTCGGAAACTCATTTTTCATTCCTGACGTTGAATTCATCTTTTCAGGCTCAGGATTCTCATAAAGGGTCTCCGGAAGCTCGGTTCTCGACCAGATGATCTCTTTCTCGAGATTCTTCGAAAATTCATGCTCAACATTATCCTCGTGACGTTTTCTTCCGACTTCCGGTTTAGAAGTGATCTCTGGAATTATCGTGTTCTCTGATTGGAGATTTTTGATCGATCTCGAATCGATCTCGTCCTTCGACGTCGCCCGAATAGTTGTTTCGTTCGATGTCGATTCCCCAGGGATAAATTTCTTCGTTTCCAGATTGGTTCCCTCTTTCGCCGCTTGACGAAGCGCAGCTGGCGCCACCTGCGAATTCGATCCAACCGATTCTTCGATCTTTCGCGATCTCGCGCTGCTCGATTTGTTCTGATGCTTTCGCGTTCTCTTGCCGTTTCTCCTTCTGCCGCGATTCTTCTCTCTCGTTTGTCCACGCTCTTGGATTCGTCTCGCACGACTCGTCGAGCCGCGAATTCGATTGCTCGTCGAGCTTTCCGAATTTTTGCTCGTGTAACGACGACGCTTCTTCAGACGCGAATCATTGACGCACGAGCGTCTCTTTGTACGTCCGGAATCTATATATGAATTTATTACATTTTTACGAAATTCATTACCCATTACAATTGTAATTTGTAATTACACCGAAATCCATTAACAATTACATTTTTAAACTGTAATCAGCCCGATATCAAACAACCATTACAATTAAAAAATGTAATTAAACCGAGATCCATCAACCATTACAATTTTTAATTGTAATTTAACTCAAAAACCATTAACCATTACAATTTTAAACTGTGATTAAACTGAAATTCATCAGCCATTACAATTTATGAAAATGTAATTAAGCCGAAATCCATCAACCAATACAATTAAAAATTATAATAGTTGATGGGCTTCGGTTTCATTACATTTGTAAATTGTTATGGCTGATGAATTTCAGTTTAATTACAGTTAATTGATTTAAGTTCAATTACAATTAAAAATTGTAATGGTTGATGGATCTCGGTTTAATTACATTTTTAAATTGTAATGGTTGATCGATATCAGATTAATTAAAGTTTAAAAATGTAATGGTTAATAGATTTCGATTCAATTACAAATTACAATTGTAATGGTTGATGGATTTCGATTTAATTACAAATTACAATTGCAATGGGTAATGGATTTCGGTTTAATTACAAATTACAATTGTAATGGTTAATGGATTACGGTTTAATCATAAATTACAATTGTAATGGTTAATGGATTTCGGTTTAATTACAAATTACGATTGTAATTAGTAATTTTTTTTTTAATTACAAATTACAGCTGTAATTTGTAATGGAAATGTAATTAATTACACCATGTAATTTGCTGCTGCTCAACACTGCTTTAAAGCAGAGTTGTAAATAATGCATTACCCATTACACTGCATAATGTGAAATGGATAAGTGTACCATTACAAAATACAAAAGCAATGTGTAATGAATGCGTGTTCCATTACAAATAAAAAAGTAATGTGTAATGTATGCATGTGCCATTACAAATAAAAAAATAAATGTGTAATGGATGCATGTGCCATTACAAAGAAAAAAAGTAATGTGTAATGGATGCATGTGCCATTACAAATAAAAAAAAATAACGTGTAATGAATGAGTGCTCCATTACAAATGATAATTGAAAAAAAGTAATTTGTAGTGGAGAATATTCCATTACAAATGAGTGTGTTTCTACGAGAATTTGGAGAAGGTTTTTGCTCAAAGGTAAGTCTATTAATTTTTCAATGATAATAATTTGTGGGTATCAAGTTTTTGTTAACTTTACTATCGTAGTGGTAAATGTATGAACAGTGTATACTGAGTTAATACATACACTGACAGCAATAATTTTTTCTTGAATTGTAATTTTTACAGCAATGGAGTAAGATTTACTCCAAAAAATCACTGTTCATAAATTTACCACTACGATAGTAAAGTTAACAAAAACTTGATACGCACTGATTATATTCATTGAAAAATTAATAGACTTTAATTCATTGTCGTAGAAACACACTAATTTGTAATGGAATATTCTCCACTACAAATTACTTTTTATTTGTAATGGAACACGCATCCATTACACATTACTATTTTCATTTGTAATGGAATATTCATTTAATACACGTTACTTTTGTAATTTGTAATGGAAAACTTATCCAATACACATTTTTTAAAGTAATGGGTAATGCATTACTTTTACATTACTATTTTCACAACTCTGCGTTTAAGTACCTACAATAAAAAAAAACAGGACCTATAGCGACATCTGTCATTAATTCGCCACTACCCCTTTAAGCTTATAGCATCACTCTGAGACAATAAGCTTTTATATAGTAGCCGTCCAAGGTTGAGTGGTCTCGCCTGTGGCTCAGTGTGTCAAGCAAGGTCAAGTGCGAAAAGGTAGTGCGAATTATTTTCCTTTTATATTATTTTACTACTACTATTTTTTTCTTGTAGTGTTACATATTAACCAAACTCAGTTAAATTTTTAAACATTTTTTTCGAAAAATAAAAAAGTTATGATTTTTCCCGTGAAACTTGTCATTATTTCATTTTTTTTATATTTAAATTTTTTGATTATATTTAACTTTGATATTTTACCACAAATCCTATATAACTTTGGGAAGTAACCTCTTAAGAAGTTCTAAAAAAATTTGCAAGTAAAAATATTAAATGGTATATTTTCTATAAGAATTTTTATCGCTGGGGTAAAAACGACCCCAGTGTGTCAAGTACGTTATTCTCCAGAAGCATATCAAGTAAGGCTTAAATATCAATTATCATGGCAGGTTGTGTAGTAATTTAAATTTTCGTCATACTTCTCCTTAAATTTTTCAGAATAAATACCTTTTGTAAAATCCCACTAGGCTACTATTTTTTTTCTTGTAGTTCTATGTATTAAGAAAACTCAGTTATATTTGAAACCAATTTTGTCAAAAACTAAAAAAGTTATATTTTTTTTCGTAAAAGTTGTAATTTTTTTTTTGGATATTTAAATTTTGTTGTCATATTTAACTTTTATATTTTACCATAAATCCTGTATAACTTTGAAAAGCACCCTCTTAAGAAGTTAAAAAAAAAAATTGGCAAGTTAAAATGTTAAATGGCATATTTTTTGTAGGAATTTTTGTCACTGGGGTACAAACGACCCCAGTCTGTCAAGTACGTTATTCTGCGGAAGAGTGTCAAGTAAGGGTTAACTCTTAATAGTAACACCTCGAAAAAATTACATAAAAATCATTTTGGTGTGAAATTAACCCCAATCATTCTGCAATGTGATAAATTATTGAAAAATAAAAAAATAAAAATACTGTACTTTCAATTCTTTTCTACACGACCATTTTGTACCTTTCAGTACAAAATCTTGGAACAGTTGAAAAATCATATAAACTGATTTCACTTTTACAAGTAACTGGAATAGTATCGTACGAAATTTTATTGTACGAGTGCGCAAATTGGCACTTTGCACACGGAGTGCAACAAAATTAAATTCTTAATCACTTTCCTTTACGATTTCAGTTTTTATAAATAAAAAAAATAAGGCTCGTTTTTAAATAGGTATTTTTAAGCATGCAGCCTTTTTTATTTCCAATCTGATCGACGCTTCGGAATATCTCGAATATAATGACAATATAGTCAATGGAAAATTTAAAAAAATGTTCTCGAGAACAAAGCTTTCTGCAAAAGGATGGGAAAATAAAACAATGGTAACTTGACTCACTGCAACGAGTGGAATCGGTTGTGAGGATCGACTTTCTCGTGGATACTTCATCGTCGCTTTTCTCAAGTTCCGATGCTCCTTTGTTCTCGTTATCGAGAATCCTCGAAAGCATCGTCGAAGTTTCGGCTTTCGTTTCCGCGCTTGCCGAATCCGTCAGCGATGAAATCGCGACGTTCTCCTCGTCGATGCTCGACCCGATCTCTCGTGAACCTTCCCATCTGCTTGGACTGAGAAAAGACAAGAATTCAGAAAGATTTTTTCCCTCCGTTCCTCATTTTCTCTGTACTTCATCGTCCTCTCTCTCAAATCTTTGTTAAATTATAAATTCGAATTATTCGTAAATTCGAATATTCTCACACTCCTAATTTTTTTAAAAGCTTTAAATTTTAAATTTAAAGCTTAAATTTAAATTTTGATTTTAGTTTCACCTGTTGCGGTGTCTATCTGTAATTGAATCTTGCAAGTTAAATTTGACCCACTTCCCGGTTTCCGATAGAGTTAAAATTTGTCATGCATATGTAAATCGGATGACAATGCAATATTATCGCAAAAAATTTGCAAATTTTTTGCAAAAAAAATTGTTTCGCCAAATTTTTATTACAAATTTGCTTGAAGTTTTGCAACAAAAAATGTTTCTCATAATTTTTTGCAAAAAAAAATGTTTCGCAAAATTGTTTGCGAAAAAATTGTTTTGCTAAATTTTGTTTACAAAATAGTTTTAAGCAATTGTTTTACAAAATTTCTCTACGAAAATTTTGGCGCAACAGTCTTTCACCAACAAATTTTCTGAAAACATTTCTTTGCATAAATTTTGCAGAAAAATGTTGCAAATTAATTGTGTGAAATAATTTTGTCTAACAAATTTTGCAAAATAATTTTTGTGCGAAAAATGTTGTGAAACATTTGTTTTGCAAAAAATTATGCGAAACTAGATATACATTACTAAACTAGTTATTTAACATCATAAATACTAAAAAGTAAAAAATAAACAAACGAATTTTTTTTTTTTTTTAAGAAGTTTTTATTAGTTGTTAATAAAAAATAACTAACAACTTAAAAATAAAGCTATGTCGATTGGAAATAAGTTTTCAAATAAAAACGTGTTACATTTTAACAGCAAAAGAAAAAAGAGGGTGTAACACGCTTTTATTTGAAAACTTATTTCCAATCGGAATAGCTTTATTTTTAAGTTTTTAGTTATTTTTTATTAACAACTAATAAGAGCTTGTTTAAAAAAAAAAATTTCGTTTGTTTTTTCAAATTTTATTCACTCGAATCGTTGATCCAGCGTCGCAGAATCGTAAGGTTCGTCCTGAGCTTCCCTCTCACTCGAGGTCATCCTCCCATTTTCGAAGGACCTTCTGGGCTCCGCGTTCTGGCATGATCCTGAAAAAAAAAATGTTTTCGTCTTTCAGACATGTATTTCGAGTCATTTTCCTAAAATTGAGGTTTTTAGAGTATTTTAGGTGATAGAAAAAAAAAATCTCGAACAGGTTTCCTCTTCTAAAAGGTTAATTTTCTAGCGAATACGAAAATCTCGATGCCAAGCCGAGTTCGAAAAAGGGGGTTTTTTTATATTCATGCACACGAAGAGACGACAGTTATTTCGACTTTTTGTGAAGCTCGTAAGATATTCCACTGCATATATATTAGGGTGGGTCAAATAAAATGAATAAGTTTTTTTTTCCCTCGATATAATGAAAAATGTATTGTTTGGGATCTCAAAAAAACCCTCTGCAAGTATCAGCTCTTCATATTTAAATTAAGAGGTGCCTCATCGCAAATTTTTATGATAATTAGTGTAATCAGTGATAATTAGTGATAATTATCACCGATTATTTTTTGAACGGTTAGTTTTATCGATTAAATACAAGAGAGCTTTTTCGTAGAGCATCAAATGTTCCACAAAAATGTGCAAAAAAAACTCTCCTAACCTCAACGGTTAAAGTCTAATAAAATTACAAAGTAAAAAAAAATTTCCTATGTTATTTAAATGGGAAATAAAAATTTGCGATGAGGGGCCTCTTAATTTAAATATGAAGGGCTAATACTTGCAGAGGGTTTTTTGTGATGCCAAACACTACATTTTTTATTATGTCGAGGGAAAGAAAAATTAGTCATTTTATTTGACTCCCCCCCCCCCCTAATATATATACACTAGATTTGGGGCATTCCAAGTGAAATCGAGGAGTCATTTCCCTCGGGTCATCAGATCCTTGCATAACTTTTTTTTCGCATTGATTCCACTTAAAAAACACCCTAATTTTTTTCAAAGAATTTTTTTGCTACTCTTTCAGTTGGCGCGACGATCGTTTTTGTGTAGATAACTAAAAAAACACTATTTTTAAAATTCTGCAATTTTTTCCACAGACTCTGGATCATAAGTAAGTAATATCTATCATGATTAGAACGTGGGAAGCGGCTGCCTTATATATTTTTTTATAATTTCTTTTTTTTCTAAAATAAATAAATAATTATTTCCTAATACTCCTTACAAGAGTGAAAAGAAAAAAATTGAACATGTCTTGGAAAATTTTGATATTTTACATATTTTCGAAGACATATTGTATTTTTTTTTCTTCACTCCTGTAAGAAATATTTGGAATGAATATTTTATTTTATTTTAGATTCTAAAAAAAAAAAAATTATAAAAAAATATGAGGCAACTGCATCCTACTTTCTAATTATGATAGACATTACTCATTTATTACCCAGAATCTGTGCAAAAAAATTCTTTAAAAAAATGCACTGAGAATGTTTTTTTGTTGAAAATGCAAAAATTTGTTTGACTCAACCAAATATTTTTTTCCGGACGTTCAACGAGATCATTTTGGTAGTTCAACAAAGATACAGTGGAAGTTTTAGTTTAATTGGTTAAATTGTTGCTTGAATGGGCAAAGTTTCAGTTCAATCAAATAAATATCTTTGTACCAAATAAATTATGTGGCTGAAAATACGAGTTTTTTTTTGTTACAGCTACATTTGTTTAGTTAAATTCTGGAAATGGAATTGTTTAGTTAAATCTGGAAATCTGGATTGAATTATTTAGTTAAATCTGGAAATTGACCAAATAATTTCGTTCACCCCATATTTTATGGTTAACCAAATCCATTTGTTGAATTAATAATAGTTTCATTATTTCAAACAAATTAATATTGAATCAACTAAATTTTTTTCAACTAAATGGATTAAGTTGTTTTAACTGAACTTTTTTCTCAGTGTGAGGCTTTTTTTGAAGTGGAATCAATGCAGAAAAAAGTTATATCCAAGGATCTGATGATCTGAGGGAAATGCCTCCTTCATTTCACTTCGAATGCCCCATATATATTTCAGAATATTATGTAGGTACATAGAAATATCGGAGAAAGTTAATGTCGAAGAATTCGCCCTCTTGCGCGTTCTTTTACGTAAGTTTTCCTGGCATATTCGTGTTTGTCTTGGTCGCAGTGTCGAGACTTTTCGACTGCTTCATCCCGAACCCAAGGCATCTACTCTCGCTACCTTGTTCTTTACACTTGGAGCCCCTCCACCCCTATATTCTTTCTCGTCATCCCCATTTCCTTATACACATGGGTCATTCCATGTCAAATCGACCCCTCTCAATTTCGATACAATTTGGTCAGAAGTATTCGTTTTCAATAAAACGGAGCTCCAACAAAGGAAAAAAATTAAAATTTTTCTTTTCAAAAGTTATGCAAGATTCAAAATTTCACAATTTTTCAAATCTTTCAAGTTTATTTTTCAAATATCTCGAAAACTATTATAGTTACGAAAAATCGTTCTGAATTCATTTTGAAGAGTTTACTTAGGGCTAGGAAAAAAAAAAATTCCGAAAAAAAAATTTGAAAAATAATGAATTTGGAGAATTTTGAATTTTCAAAAATCGAAAGAATCGAAGTTCCATATTTTATATTTGGTTCAATTTTTTTTATATAATACCTTGTACTGATCTCAAAAGATCGTGAAATTTTTAGGATGGTGTGTTTTTGTTTCAATAATAAAATTTTTTGAATTTTGGTAAGACTTTTTTTTTGGTTTTTCCTCTAAGTGAAGTAAAGTTGAGCGATCATGTAATTCTGCAATTTTGAGCACTAAAAATTTCAATCAATGACAATTTAAAAAAAAAAAATAACTTTAATCAAAATTCAAAAATGTATATTTTTCAAACAAAAACGGACCATTCTGAAAATTTCAGGATCTTTTAAGATCAGTACAAGGTATTATATAAAAAAAATTGAACCAAATATAAAATATGGATCTTCGATTTTTTCGATTTTTGAAAATTAAAAATTCTCCAAATTCATCATTTTTCAAAAAAAAATTCCGGAATATTTTTTTTTTCGTAGCTCCAAGTATACTCCTTAAAATGAATTCAGAAAGATTTTTCGTAACGGTAATAGTTGTCGAGATATTTGAAAAATAAACTTGAAAGATTTGAAAAATTGTGAAATTTTGAATCTTGCATAAGTTTTGAAGAAGAAAATTTTTAATTTTTTTCTTTGGTAGGGCTCCGCTTTATTGAAAACGAAAACTTCTAATCAAATTTCATTGAAATTGAGAGGGGTCGATTTCAACTCTTGGTCGATTTGACATGGAATGACCCACATACTCTTTTTGCCACCCTCGGAATCGACCATCGCCGCCGTGACTGCGGTAACTCGATATTGAACTTTCTTATCGAATAGCACTGCGAAAGATTGCGCTCAGCTGTGAGAAAAGTCTATGAATGTACAAAAGGTATGTATTATGTTTTGTACCAGGAAAAGTGGGGCAAAATGGTCACCATAAGAAGGTCACGTAGCTAGGATGGTACGCTCAGTGTGGACTCGTTGTCTCTGATCTAAAAATACTATTTTTATAAATTTTATAGTGAGTTGAAACAAAAAAAAAATGGCAGGGGAAAATCGGTAATCGCTCCAAAATTTTTTTTCATGTGAAAATTGAAGTGAACCAGGAACATGGTTAAAAAAATGATTTCGTTTCTAGGCATTGCACATTAGCTTGAAACAAGCTGCTCGGCGCATGTTTGTTATAAATTTTCTGCGGAAATCAATTTTTATCGTGATTGCGTTATTTTATAATTTTTTTACGAATATAGGCGTGGTTGTTTCACTTCTGTAAAGTTATTCTGCTTTTGTTCCCTGATTATCTCAGTATTTTAGTAAAAATGGGGTTTTACCCATTTTTTTTTATTGCATTACTCTTAGTATTTTATATATTTTTTATTTTTATGTTATTATTATTTATATCATTTTTATATTTTAGCAATTTTTAGTATATGCACTGTCGTCCAAAAGTTTGGAAACTTCTTCTTCTAAAAAAGTTCTAAAAAAGAAGTTTGGAAACTTCTTCTTCTGAAAAAATTTTTCGATTTTTTTTTAACCCGGTACGCCTTTCGAAACGTTGACGTTTTTTGGCTTTTTTTTTAGCGCTGAAATTTTGGTGCACGATTCATGAAAATTTGAAAAAGCTGTTTTTCCTGTGAAAAACTTGTGAGGAGGAGTATAAGCTTCACTTTAGTTTTTTTTTAAGTTTCGTACGATTTTTTTTTCGCAAAAATATTCCATTTTTTGCAAAAAACGACCATATTTATAAATTGTAACGTAACTCTAAAACTACTACGTTTTCGTGAAATCACTGAAAAGGCAAAAGTTGCATATAATTATTGGGGATTCAAGGAAATTTTTTTAGAATTAAAAAAAAAAAAATTCGAAAATTTCGAGATATTTTCTCATCTTAAAAAATCGGGTCTCTTACCTCATCTACACGGCTTTTTCATCGAAAAACCTTATTTGCGCGGATTTTCTATCGAAAAACCTGTGTAGATGAGGTAAGAGACTCGATTGTTTAGATAAAAAATATTTTCTTGACAGGAAAAAATTTCGAAAAAAAATTCTCAAAAAATTACATTAAAACCAAAATAATTATATACAACTTTTTATCCTCTAAGTAATTTTACGAAAACCTAGTAGTTTCAGAGTTACGATACATTTTATAAATATGGTCGTTTTTTGCGAAAAATTAAATATTTTTGCGAAAAAAAATCGTACGAAACTTTTTAAAAAACGCAATTGAAGCTTATACTCCCTCCCACAAGTTTTTCACGCGAAAAATAGTTTTTAAAAAATGTCATGGGCCGTGCATAAAAATTTCAACGCTAAATAAAAACCGAAAAATGACCATGTTTCAAAAAGCGTATCGGGTTAAAAAAAAAACGAATTTTTTTTTTGGAAAAAGCAAAATGAAGCTGAATATGTCCTCTTTGAAACGCCGCTTGTTAAATTAAAATATCTTCATTTTTAAAAGAGCAGTGAAACTTTTTCTGCGCTGTGGAATCGGGACAAATGTTTCCAAACTTTTGGACAGCAGTGTATTATTTTATTGAAAATATTTTTATTTAATAAAATTTTTACTAAAATCATACTAGTAGAGTACTTAGGGTTTTTTTATGCGGTCAGAATGACACGTTTTTTTAATTTTTCCAACTCTTTATTTAGCATGAAGACTCTATCTTAAATATTTATATGGGGCATTCCGCGTCAATTCACGCGGTCATCAGCCTGACCCCCTCGGATTTTGATGTCCAATGGATTGTGGGTTTTGATTGGCCCAAAATATCACTTCAAATTTTTAGAAATTTTTATTTCATTTTTTAGGGGTTGCCCGAGCGAAAAATCATTAAATTAAGGGACAACACAAAGAGGGGCCTTTTTTAAATTATTGAATTTTTTTTTCAAAGAATCTAGGGCCCAAAACAAAAATTTTCGTCATAGTTCGAAAATGGGACAAAAATAATTACTATTTTTTTTTTAATTATAATTACTATTTTTAAAAATTTTAAAAAATTTATCTGGTTTTTTTGAGATCGTCGAGGCTAATAAATTTTCGAAAAAAGTTGTCGTTTCACTCTTCAACCAAGAAAAAAAATGCAGAAAATATTTTTGTCGTTGTTATTCTCACTACAAGAAACAATTGAAATAAAAAATTATAAAAATAAATTAATTAAAATACAAAAAAAATAGTAATTATTTTTGTCCCATTATCGAACTATGACGAAAATGTCTGTTTTGGGTCCTAGTTTTTGTGAAAAAAACTTCAATAATTTAAAAAAGGCCCCTCTTTGTGTTTTCCCTCAATTTAATGATTTTTCGCTCGGGCAACCCCTAAAAAATGAAATAAAAATTTCTAAAAATTTGAGGTCATATTTTGGGCCAAACGAAACCCACAATTAATTGGACATTAAAATCCGAGGGGGTCAGGCCGATGACCGCGTGATTTGACGTGGAATGCCCCATATACTCATCATAATAACAATTTCCCCATTTTTTTAAATTTTTAAATGTTTTTCGATAATCTAAGGTGGCCATTTTGCCTCCAATGGCCATATTCTCCTGCCATCTCCTACATAAAAGAACATGGGTATGTGTAAGTGAGAAATGGAAAATAAAAAGTGCCGGAGGTAAGTCGCAAGATTGAAAGAGAGGTGAAAACTTTCATGTATTTTTAGCGTCGACTTTCATTCGATTTTCTCGCTTTTTTTTTCTCCGATAAATGATGATTATATCCCATGCTGTGGCCACTAAAAATTTCAATCCGAAAAAAAATACCATGGGAGAAAAAAAAAATTTATGAATGGCGAAAAAATTGGTGTGAATTTTTTCTAATCAATTCAGTTCAACGCCCCGCGATAAAAAGAGCAACGTTATGGCATTATTTATGAAGTGGTCCATTCATACTTCCGGTCCATTGAATACTTGATAGAATTCTCGTCTTACGGGATCAGCAACGACCTCACCATGACATTTAACTCGTTCGAATTTATTTGGCAGCTTGAGAATTCAACGTTGATTGGAATTTAAAAGGCAAAACCAACAGCACAACTTTTGTGTTTACATGAAGTATTCCCTGTCAAATGGACCAATGTCCAAGTCCTCAGTCTCTCAAATTTTTTTGAATATTTTATCTACAATTGCAAACAGACAAGCATGCAAAATGTTTTTCTCATTTTATTTCTCGTTCGAATTTCGAAATTCTCAAAAATATTATGAATTATAGTGAGGCTTAGTGAGGCCCTGAGAAAATTATGAAAAATTATGCCATTTCCACCATTTTCTTCACTATTTTTTCAACATTAAAGATTCTTATAAATTTTTACACGCAAATGAAAATTGAGAATTTTTTATGGGATTTTTAAAAAAGTTGAAAAAATTCTAAAAGTTCAAAGGGTTAATAATACAAATTCAAAGTTGTTGAGTTAATCATTAAATCAGAGGTTCAAAAATTCAAATTCAAGACCAGTAAATTATTGAAAATAATTCACTGTGATTCATAGTGAGGCATAGTGATTACATTGAGAAAATTATAAAAAATTAGGTCATGTAAAATTTTCTCCATTGATTTTTCCACATTACAAATTCTTCTTACAAATTGTTACACGAAATTGCAGATTGTCAGGATTTTAAATCGGATTTTTCAAAAATTTGAAAAAAAAAAACAAAAAGTTCGAAAGGTTAAAAAATAGAAATTCAAAGGTGTTGAGTTAATCATTGAATCAAAGGTTCGAAAAATTCAAATTCAAGGCCATTAAATTATCGAAAACACTATGAAAACTTATGGAAAATTAGATGATTTCAAATTTTCTACATTGATTTTTTCACATTACAAATTTCTCTTATAAATTTTAATACGAAATTGCAGATTGTCAAGATTTAAAATCAGATTTTTTAAAACGTTAAAAAATTCACAAGGTTAGAAAATAAAATTCAAAGATCTTGAATTTAATTCTTGAATCAAAGCTTCAAAGGTTCGAAAATTCGAATTAAAAAATAATTAAATTATTGAAAATAAGCATTTATTGGACTAAAAATCTGATGAGAATTATAACTATTGATTAGCTTCGATACAGTGCCAGGAAAAATTATTATCCATAATCAAGTTGATAAAAATCAGACTATGGGCAAGTTTACACGGAATAGTCCATATTATATGTATATGGAATATGACGAGGGCAGCTGTGGTCTACCAAAACGATTAACTGGGGCGTGCGAAACGACGCTTCTCCCAACGATATGCCAGAGATCCAGGAATGCCCAGCGATTACAACGTGCCTGGAATACGATCTTTTCAACGACAAGCGAATGAAATTGTCGTTATGAAAATAAACTAGATAAAAAAACCATTCACCGAAAAAAATTGATATTGATCGCAAAAGGAAAATTCTTCGATAGAGCAATTTCATCTTCAGTATTTCCTCTTTTCTTCCTCCTCAAAGGATGAAATGGTAGGACAAAAACTGGAGGTAAAAAATAGTACATAATCGTAGATAACTTAGCGTCAACTGAGATTGAAGTATGTCAGATAAAATTATAAAATAACGATAAAATTAAAGTAAGGTAAATATCCCAATTATTGAACAGCTAAGGATCTGGGGATTGAATTCGGTGAGAAAAAAATATAAAATCAAGATCGCTTTCATGTTCAAATGATACTTTGATATTTTTGCTTTCGAAAAATCACCCTTTAAATTATTTTTAAATTATTTCAAATTAAAAAAAAAAAGAATAGCAAAGAAGCATGTAAATGTCCCAATTATTGAAAACTGGAAGATTATGTCCCTAATATTGAACAGGCATGTCCCAGTTATCGAACACTCTCGAGAATTCTTTTTCCGTTCTGAAAATATTATTTTTGGTACAATATTAAGAAATAAAAGCAAAATCAAACACTTAAATAATCTTTTATTAATCATGTAAAAATACAAAAATATATATGAGGTAATCCAGTCCAAGTGTGTAAATCCGTTTCCCTCACCCTCTCGGATTTGTGTCATTTTTTTTTATCTGATCGCATTGAGTCTAAAGTACACCCTCATAATTTTTTTCGATTTTTCCAAACATCCCTTATTTCAATATTTTTTTTTGAAAAAAAACGCCATTTTTTAAAAATCTAAAAAAATTCTAAAAAAAACCGTGACAATATATAAAAATTTTCAAGCTATCACTCGTAGTTGGCCGATTTTTTTTCTGTGTTTTACGTGATGAATTCAAAAAAAAAAAATTTTTTTTAAACGCCATTTTTTAAAAATCTAAAAAAATTCTGAAAAAACCATGATAATATATAAAAATTTTCAAGCTATCACCCGTAGTGGGCAGATTTTTTTTCTGTGTATTACAAGCTATTAACGTTCTGAAAATTCCAGAAAATTCTCAAATAGCTCACCTTGAGCAGATACTCAATTTGAGTACCAAAATAATTCAGTATCTGCTCAAGGTGAGCTATTTGACATTTTTTTCGAATTTTGAGAATGTTAATAGTTTGTAAAACACAGAAAAAAAATCTGCCCACTACGGGTGATAGTTTGAAAATTTTTATATATTATCACGGTTTTTTCAGAATTTTTTTAGATTAAAAAAAAATGGCGTTTGTAAAAATTTTTTTTCTTTCGAATTTATCACGTAAAACAAAGAAAAAAAATCTGCCCACTACGGGTGATAGCTTAAAAATTTTTATGTATTGTCGCGGTTTTTTCAGAACTTTTTCAGATTTAAAAAAAATAGCGTTTAAAAAAAAAAAAAATTTTTGAAATAAGGGGTGTTTGGAAAAATCTGAAAAAATTATGAGGGTGTATTTTAGACTCAAAGCAATCACATAAAAAAAAATGACACAAATCCGAGAGGGTGAGGGAAACGGGTTTACACACTTGGGCTGGATTACCTCATATTTAGTCTCTTTTGACAGGTTTTTGGTTCATTCGCATTTCGTTTATTTTTGCTTTTCAACTCGAACTTTATTTTATTTTTATTTTCAGCTTCCTCGTTTTTATGTTCCGTTTTTGTTTGATTTTGTCGCAGCTTTCTTGTTTTTCGACTGAAATATCGGAGACCAAAAAATATTGAACATTACATTCGTATTTTTAGGTTACATTTAGGTTATATTCTCTTTTTACTTTTCTTGTTACGTTTATTGCACGAAAATACAAGTAAAAAATATATTTGACGATCTTAGAGTTATTATTAAAAGAATAGAGGTAAGTTTATTCAGGAACTTACAGTTTTTTTTTTAATAAATCCGATTTGGACGATCGGTCACGCGTTAACTGTCTCGATGTTTTGATGGGTTTAATGACGCCATCTTGGAGAATTCGAGTGTTCAATAATTGGGACACATAGCATTTTCTATGTCCCAATGATCGAGGACCGTTTTTTTAACAAATAATTGATTTAAAAAATTGTTTAAAAATTGTTATTTGTAAGAAATTTTCCGAGGAACCTGAAACGCCTTTACTTTTTGAGATTAATAAAAATACAAGATAGTGTTCTATAATTGGGACCTGTTCAATAATTGGGACATTTACCTAATATCGGATCAAGTTCATTCAAGTAAAAATGCAATACACGATAATCAATGTTTTTATTTTATTTTTCACAATTTTTTTCCCGATAGAATATGAAAAATGTTTCTCTACTATTATCGTTGATCCGCAGTCTGAATCGATTTACATTCGTTCGGTCTTATCGGAAAAACTTGTATTCACATCGCTACGAAGATCCAAGACCGTCGATATTCTGCGTCGAGGAAATTCGATTTTCGTCGATCGACCGAATAGTTTGCTGGAGGGAATCTGTTGCTGGCACTTCTAAGCCCTCTCGTTGTCTCGTTATTCTAAATGAAATATCGGGGAAAAAGCCACGTTATTTTTTTACCCCGAAGACGTCGCAAGAAAGCTCCGGAGCAACGGGGCAGATACAAATCTAATCGATGAGAAGTGTCATAAAGCAGAAAGTTTTTCAAGCCGGTTTAAAAAAAAAAAATTATTCCCATTTTTGTAATTGGCAAAATTATTATTTTCATTGAATCAACATTAAAAATGGTAAAACTAATTTCTTTCATTCTGCAAATTCAATTTTTCTCCTAAGCAAATGATTTTGTCAATTTTGATAATATTAAACAGTGTTGGGCAGCAGCAAATTACATGGTGTAATTAACTACATTTTCATTACAAATTACAGCTGTCATTTGTAATTAAAAAAAATTGTACTCACTACAATTGTAATTTGTAATTGAACCGAAATCCAATACCCATTAGAATTGTAATTTGTAATTAAACCGAAATCCATTAACCATTATAATTTTAATTTGCAATTGAGTCGAATTCCATTAACCATTACAATTGTAATTTGTAATTGAACCGGAATCCAACATTTTATCGCGTTCGATCAAAGTTGTAACTGGAATGAAATTTTGATCGAACACGATTAAAAGTAACCCATGCATATAACTATTTTGTTTCTAGACGGTTTAATTACAATTAAAAATTGTAATGGTTGATGGATTTCCGTTTAATTACAAATTACAATTGTAATGGTTAATGGATTTCGGTTTAATTGCAAATTCCAATTGTAATGGTTCATGGTTTCCGGTTTAATTACAAATTACAATTGTAATGGGTAATGAATTTCAGTTTAATTACAAATTGCAATTGTAATGATTAATGGATTTTGCTTTAATTACAAATTACAGGTGTAAAGGTTAATGGGTTTCCGTTCAACTATAAATAACAATTGTAGAGATTAATGGATTTCGGTTTAATTACAAATTACCATTGTAATAGTTAATGGGTTCCGGTTTAATTACATATTACAATTGTAATGGGTAATGAATTTCGGTTTAATTACAAATTGCAATTCTAATGATTAATGGATTTCGGTTTAATTACAAATTGCAATTGTAATGGTTAATGGATTTCCGTTTTATTACAAATAACAATTGTAATGGGTAATGGATTTCGGTTCAATTACAAATTACAATTGTAATGGTTAATGATTTCGGTTTAATTACAAATTACATTTGTAATGGTTAAGGGATTTCGGTTTAATTATAAATTACAATTGTAATGGGTAATGGATTTTGGTTTGATTACAAATTACAACTTGTAATTTGTAATTAATTAATTACAAATTCGCCCAACACTGATATTAAATAACTTTTCAACCACGTATTGCCAGTCTAAAAATGGAGGAACTACCCTCCAACCCCGTTTATCCTACACATGGCTAGTTTCACCATTTCGCAGCTGACAATCTGGAAAAAATTATTCCACATTTTTGTAATTAACAAAATTATTATTTTTATTAAATCAACATTAAAAATTGTAAGACTACTTTTTTTCATTCTGCAAATTCAATTTTTTCTCTAAGCAACTAATTTTGTCAATTTTTATGACATTAAATAACGTTTCAACCCCGTATTGGTAGTTTAAAAATGGAGGAACTACTCTCATGAATCCCTATGTTTGTGTTACTCTGTACACTTCTATGTATAGTAATACACCCTCATGACGCTTTTGCCTCCTATTTTTTTTTTTTTTTTACAAGTTATGTAGCGAAACAGCCGCCAGCTTGCAAATAAGCTTTCTCTCGCCCTCTTGGAACTTTCATCATGGCGAATAACCCACCTCGTCCAAGAGGCTCCATTCTATTTTCTCCGGGAGAGTTAAGGGTCGCATGCACCCTTTCTTCTCATTTTGTTATAAGGTTACACAGAGTGAACACGCGATTACACAACGAGTCTCAGCGACAACCGACGTTATTTCTCGCTCTCTGTTCGTGAAAATGTAAAATACATTCTCGCTCCAGAGCCGAGCTTTGACTCGCAAAAGAGGGATTACAAGGATGAAGCATGATGATCGAAAAAAGCGTTTAAAATGTCTCAAAGTTCCCATTACATAATTCATAAAAATAATTTTTGATCATGATGAATTTTTTATTTTCATGGAAAAAAAAACATTTTATTGCACTCCGTGCGCAAAGTGCCACTTTGCGCACTCGTACAATAAAATTTCGTACGATACTAGTACGAGAAACTTTTTCTCAACTCGTGTGATAGCAACATTCACCTTTGGCTCATGCTGCAAACTCACACTCGTCAGAAAAAGTTTCGTCGCACTAGTATCGTAATATACTATTATATCACTCAGTACAATAATGGACGCTTTTACGTCCGCAAGCGGACGTGAAACGTCCATATTGCACCTCGTGATATAAAAAATATCGTACATCACTCGGCGTAAAAACATTTTCTGACTCGTGTGATTGCAGGAGTCGCCTTTGGCTCGTCCTGCAAACTCACACTCGTCAGAAAATGTTTTTACGTCCTCGTGATGTAATGTACCGTTTTTCTACCCTCTTGGAGACACTTGCGAATCGTCACTTATCACGACAAAGTGAAATTTCGTTTGAGCTTGCAGGAAACTTGAATAAAGCTGCGAAGAATCGATGTGAGAATGGGACGTCCCCCGAATGAAAGTTGGAAATTTAATTAACTGATGGAAAAACCTCAGAGATGAGAGAAGAAGAAGTAGGAGAGGAAGAGGTCATTGTAACGATTAAAAAGAATTTCTTTGGGAACATCCGCGCGGTGATTATTCGCTCCAATTTCGAAAGTTTTGGTCAAACTCTGTCCCTCGGTATTTCTTTTTGTTCGTACTTTTTTAAGGTACAGTTGAAAAATAGTCTTGTCTTCATCTCAGCCGAAATTCGTCGTCGCTTAATAAGCTGCAACGACGCGATAAATTAGAGGACTCTGTCCTTTTCTTCCTTCTTTCCCTCCCTCCCTCCCTCCCTCTCACTCTCTCTCTCTCTCTTCCTCCCTCTCTCTCTCTCTCTCTCTCTCTCTCTCTCTCTCTCTCTCTCTCTCTCTCTCATCGCCATTATAGTCACTGTAATCTCGTCCGGAGGTCTTCGCTAACGAGGCAATTTTTCCCTTTCCGTAGCTTCTCTCTCTCTTTTAACGCCGACAATTTCCAACGTGGCGAGAGGGTGAAGGCGCAGATAAAGTCTCAACCCCTCTTTCGGGGTGTCTCTTGGACGCGCGCGTGTGGGACTATTTCTTGGAGAAATCGGGACGTCGTGATAGTTTAAGCCTGCAGTTGAAAGTGACTTCTTGAGTACTTAGCGACCGGAAGTAGCGGGCCCGAAGAGCCAAGAAAGCCCCTCTACGCTGTCGCGGTCTGCCACCCTTGAAAATTTTTAGCTACATACGGGGCATTCCGTACTAAGTCGACCTGAGTGTGACCCTCGACCTCGTTGATTTCGTTTACGATTTTTCATATGATTCTTCCAACTCAAAATGGCATTCAGAATTTTTTTCAGATTTTACAAACCAAATTTGAGTACGTTATGATTTTTTGAACTTTTTTTTCGAAAACCTCGAAGGCCGTAATTTAAAAATCTGAAAAAATTCTCAAAAATCCGGTGTCAAAAATGAAAATTTTGACCACAAATTCATGATGTCCAAATTTTTTTTGTACTCTTCAAGATACAAATAAGAACATGTAAAAATTACAAAATGATAGCATTTTATTTTGTTATTTAAAAACATTAATGAAAAAACGTCGAAATTTCGGTCGTCACACTGGACTAAGAATATGGTGTCATTTGATAAGGTCCTCGAAGTTTAATAATGACTTTCTTCCATTTAATTAAACTGATTGATTTTATATGGGAATTGTTTATAAATCGTTTGGGTCGGTCCAATCGAGCATGATTTCGATGGAATTCGAATAATTAATTAATTGCAATCAGGGTTGCAAATAATGCATTACTTTTTGTAATGCATTTGTATTTTCATTAACCATTAACATTTAGTGGTTATTGGAAATAATTTTCATTAACCATTAAATGTTAATGGTTAATGAAAATGCAATTGCATTAAAAAAAGTAATGCATTATTTGCAACCCTGCCCATTACAATGTAGTGTGTAATAGAAAAAATTTCCATTACCCATTGCAATGTAATGTGTAATGGACAAAACTTTGATTGCAATTTTGAGAATGGAAAAATATAGATGAATAAATTATTGCAGTTTTGCATTACATTTTATTGACTTAGGAATCAGATTTTTAGAATTATAATATGGATGCTTTTTAGAATTCAAGGTAAAAATCCAAGTCCTAAGTCAATAAAATGTAATGCAAAATTGCAATAATTTATTCATCTATATTTTTCCATTCCCAGAATTGCAATCAAAGTTTTGTCCACTACACATTACATTGCATTAGTAATATAGATGCTTTTTAGAACTTAAGGTACCTGAAAATTTAATGGTTAATGTATGTATAAATGTATAAATTTTAAATATAAATATATAAATATAAATATGTAAATATGAATACATAAATGTATAAGTTTTAATGGTACCAATAAAATAATTTCCATTAACCATTAAATTTTAATGGTTAATGGTTAATGAAATTTATTTCCATTAACCATTCAATGTCAATGGTTAATGGAAAATATTTCCATTAATCATTAAATTTGTATGTTTAATGGAAATTAATTTCATTAGCCATTAAAAAAGTAATGATTAATGCATTTTTTTTTCATTAAAAATTTCACAACCCTGATTGCAATAATGAGCGACGTTAATCAATCAAAAGCGATAATTTATGCAATTTTCTGCTTATTCAATTGATTGCCATTGTGTTCAGAGTTCGAAACTTTGAACTCGATTCGGTTCAAAAAGGATATCACAATGGGACAGTCGAGACCCAACTGAGAATTCGAAAGTGAGAGAAGACGAGCTACTCGATAGGAAGTTGTTTCTCAGAGGGATGGAAAGAGAAGCGAAAGGGACGCTGGAACGCGCGAGAATTGTCGCCGAGACGAAGTTTAATTGAATCTCAGGGGTGGTAATCATCGTCATCGTTTATTGAATACGATACTTTGTCCTTCGGGAAATCTCGGCCGAACCTTCTCGACACTTTGAACATCCAAACGAGTTCGGGAATTTGACCCTATAACGTTCCTAGCAATTAACGAATTTTCGATCGACTTCTCTCCTCTTTCAGACTATAAATTGAAAAGAACCAATCTTGAGCTCTAATTCGTTCGATAATCGAATTAAGATGCAGTTGATTTGCGAATTATGCAGTTGAAATTTACATTGTTTGATTTTCAGAAATTATATTGGCATTAAGAGGACATTTTTGTAATTCTTTTATTGAGAAACTACGAGTTGTTTTTATTCCATAGCTTTTTCATTGTGATTAACATTAATTGAAAAAATTTGCATATGGGTCATTCCATGTCAAATAGACCAATAGTTGGAATCGACTCCTTGCAATTTCGATGAAATTTGGTCAGTAGTTTTCTTGTATTATAAAACAAGGTTCTACCGAAGGAAAAAAAATTAAATTTTTTTTTTCGAAAGTTATGCAAAATTCAAAATTTCAACATTTTTTCAAGTTTTTATTTTTTAATATCGAAAACTATTATAGTTACAAAAAAATTGTTCTGGGTTCGTATTGAAGAGTATACTTGGGGCTACGAAAGAAAATAGTCCGAATTTTTTTTTGAAAAAATAATGAATTTGGACAATTTTGAATTTTTTGAAATCGTCAATATCCACGTTCAACATTACATTTTTGGTTCCATTTTTTAATATAATACCTTGTAATGATCTTAAAAGACCCTGAAATTTTCAGAATTGGGTTTTTTTTCTTCAAAAATATTAATTTTTGGATGTTGGTAAAAAGATTTTTTTTTCACCTCTCAGCTAAGTAAAGTTGAGCAATTATGTAAGTTTGTAATTTTTAACAGTAAAAATATCATGATTGCTTAATTTGACTAAACTTAATGGTAAAAAATAAATTTCTTATCAAAATTCGAAAATTCATATTTTTGAAACAAAACTCCTTTCTGAAAATTTCAGGATCTTTTAAGATCCGTACAAGGTATTATATAACAAAAATTAAACAAAAAATGTAATGTTAAGCGTGGATTTTCACGATTTTGAAAAATTCAAAATTCTAAAAATTCATCATTATTCAAGATTTTTTTTGGAAATATTTTTCTGTTTAGCCCCAAATATACTCTTCAAAACGACGCTAGAACGATTTTTTCGTAACTATAATAGTTTTCGAGATATTTAAAAAATAAACTTGAAAATTTGAAAAAATTGTGAAATTTTGAATTTTCGAAAAATTGTTTTAAATTTTTTTCCTTTGATAGAACGTCGTTTTATGATAAATGAAAACTTCTGACCAAATTTCATCAAAATTGAAAGGGGTCGACCAACTATTGGTTGATTTTACATGGAATGACCCACCTGCAACTTTTTTTCAATTAATTTTAATCATAATGAAAGAGGAATTGAATAAAAACAACTTGTAGTTTCTCAATAAAAAAATTCCAAACATGTTCCTTTAATGCTAATATAATTTTTGAAAATCAAACAATATAAATTTCAATTGCAAGATTCGCGAATCAACTGCATCTTAATTCGATTATCGAACGAATTAGAGCTCAAGATTGGTTCGAATGAATGACCCATGTATCAAAACATACTTAAATAGATACTGTATTCAAACTATCTCGAAAGCTTTATTATTATTATTATTATTATTATTATTATTATTATTATTATTATTATTAATCTTCATTATTAAGTGGACAATTAAGGCTATTAAAAAAAATGTACGGCTCCAAGAACACATTTTCTCATACCAAACGTCTATTTATTGAATATACTCAGCTGTTTGATAAATTTTTCACCTCCGTAAAAAAAAATGCACTCATGGAAATCGTTCTCGTTCGCTCCAATTCCAACGACGCGGTATAAAAAGAAATAAAAAAAAGCTGGCATAATCCACGACCGGTATAATACGATATTCCGTCGAGGCACTCGTCGACGATTATAAATCGCGTGTTCGCGAGAAACGGTGAGGGCAAAACGATCGCGTGTGTTGGATCGTAACCGGAGGCTGTTTAAAAGACATTTTTCTTCATCATTCCGTCATTTTTTCCCCCTCATCCTATTTTTCTCCTCTGTGGAGCCGCTCAATGCAGAGACGAAG